>WEKY01041646.1:2966655-3033025 GCA_013390045.1 Picathartes gymnocephalus
GCCCCAAATATTAAAGAAAACCAAAATCAAACTGCTGAAGAGCCTGGCACAGATGGTTTGGGAAAGTCTAATATGTAATGACTAATCATTTGGTTTGCACCTCATAAAGTATGCAAATGAATGTGATACCTGATGATAAATAATTCAAAGTCGAAATGCAAGGCAAGCGGAGATTATAGAAGGAATAAATATATGTAAACCAACCTTAAGAAAAATAAGCAGTTTTGAAAGCTTAATCTCTTCTTCCAAGCTGCAGTCCATAGAAACAGCTGCTTCTTGGTGCAGGTTTGCTTCCAGTGCTTGAATCCAGGGGACTTTAGGCCAGCAGGATTTCCAGTTTGTAGTCAGAGTCTGACCAAAACTACAAATCTCAGGAGCTGCCCCCCTTGCACAGCTCTGTTGCACTTTAGGTTGTCACTGAGCCTGGTTTAGGCAGCGGGAAAGCTTTGCCAAGTGCACCAGATTTCCTTTAGATATATGTTTTTTGGTTTATTTTTTCCTAGTTATTGGGTTAGAAGTGCTCGTCTGAGTCATAGTTTCATTAAAGCTAAAATTACTAGTCATAATTAACTATTTAGTCATAGTTAAAATTATTTTTAATCCAGAAATCTTGATATTGCAAGAGGCACAAGACTGGAAGTCATGCTCAGACCCCTGGAGCCATCACTGCCTGGGGCAATTCCAGCTCCCATCCCCTAATCCATCCCCTCCCATGGGGGTAGGTGAGACCTGCAGGATGCAGACCTGTATGGAACCACAGGTTTTAATGATTAAGCATCCAGCACACTCCTGGGTAGGGTGGATGTCTCTCTGCACTCCACTTTCAACACCTTCTAGAGGGAATTTCATTTGCTTTGTGGGAGCAGCCATGGGATGTTCTTTGCAGGGATTGGCTCGCTCAGACCAAGCTGGGATTTAATTGATTAAAGATGCTTTTTCCTTTGCTCCCTGCCCGCTCCTGGTAAGAGATGGATAATCACCCTTCAGTGCAATGTTCATGCAGCAGGAGAGAAGATGGTGTTGATCCAGACTGATAACCCTGCACCGAAGAGCAGCTTTAAGATCATTTCACGTGTCAGCTTTGTGGGAGTTTTCACTAAACTGTGGCGGTAGCTTGATTTTGCCCTTTTATCAGCCAGAAATAGCGATGCTCCGGTGTCCTGCTGCAGCTCAGCGTTTGGCAGTGTTCCCGAAATTGCCAGCAGGCTCTCCTGGCAGCCGCTGGCTGGTGTCAGGCGCCTTCGTGCCCAGACGCCGCGACAAGGCCGCGTTTGTTCGCACACGGTTGGTACGGTCTTGCCTCGGTGGAGGAGTGCAGCTGAATGGTCATTTTGTGATGGCAGTAATTACAGCATCTGTGCAAGTTTCGCCATCCAAGTGTTTTACTGGTGATCCCAAGTGCTGGGTTGGTTCCGTACTGACTTCGCAGAGCACCGTGGTGCCTGGAGAGCGTGTGGCCTCTGTTTACCAGATGCAGTAACTGTTGGTTTGCTCATGATTTTGTCTGTGTTGAGTTAAGCAGTGTAGGGGAAGGAGTGAAAAGAAGCAACTTTTTTGTTGCAAATTTACTCTGTGGCTTTTTCAGCTCCTGGGAGGAGCTGTTATGATAAAGTCTGATATGTTTTCACATCTGCCTACGAAAAATGTAGGATTTATCTTTCAAATGAAATTTGCTCTGCTGTGCTGCCAGCAGGATTTTTTTGAGTAGCTATTTTTGTGAAATATAACCCGAGAATTTGTATTGGCTTAACACTTAAAATGTAGCCAGGGGAAGATGGAATATTCATCTTTATTGTATTTGTTTCTCCTATAATGAGACGTTACTGTCTGTCGTAAAGGAAGTGGTTCTCCAGCCCAGGGAGCATGCCCAGTGATTTTCTGCTTGCTCCATTAGCTCGTGTGCAGACCTCCTGATTTTTTATGTGCATGTGCTTTTCTACTTGCTTAATCCTGCCAACTGCTCTTCTGGTTGGAAATCCATTTTTATAATGCTGGGTATTACACAAATTTGTTGAAGCTCTTAATGCAGATAACGGTGAAGGGGGGTGAGCCTGCTTTGCCTGGTCAGCCTGAGCCAACTTTCTACTTCCCATCAGTCACACAGAGCTTTAGCTGCAGCTCACTGAGGGCACAAAACGCAGGAAAGAAAAATAAAGTTTAAAGAACAGCTAGAGTGCTGTAAATGTTGCTTGCATTTTGATTTACGAAGTCCAAGCACAGCACAAATTGGATGGCTCGCTGTGCCCTGTGGAAATCTCTTTGTCTGCCTTTTTTTGAAATATTTCCATAACTAGTAATCATGGTATTGTAGCAGAGAGCCCTTCTATAAAGAGCTTTTTGGTCACTGCTGCTGTTTACTGTGACTCTGTATGTGTTAATTGCAGCTCCTCATTCATGGGAATGTTCATCAGGAATAGCAGTGTGGATGCCAGCAGTGATGCTCTGGATTTTGGGGTTCTTGTGTGCATGATGCTTTGGGGACCAGAGCTGGACCACTGAGAGGCATCCTCCCTCTCTATGTGTGATTTGCAGTGTTTGTGGAGCTGTTTCCAGCAGGACTGAGCACATGCCTGCCTGTTGTACTGTTCTGGTTGTTTTAATCTGTTGAATTCATCCGTGGCACTTTGCCTGGTGGGGAGTGGTGGGAATGTTGTCAGCAGGGGCAGGGAAGGATGCCAGGCTGCTTTTTTATTATTATTATTTGTAGTAAAGCCATACAAAGTCTGTCCAGGGCCTCATGACAATGGTTTGAGTGGCTGTCAAGCATGCATGTACCTTTTGTTTCAGCAATGGAGCAGGCGACCTGCTCAAATTTTAGTGTGAGTTTATATGCTTGTGTTAACTTCGGACTTAACGATCCAATTCTATTAAAAATAAAAGGAGTAAAGTCATTCTGGCACTCTTTAGTAGCTACAGCGTTTGGAAACTCTTCAGCTTCTCTCTCTCTTCTCTTTCCTGATTTCTTACCAAGAATAGTCACAACACTTTCTTTTTTAGGACTTTGCCCTAATAATTACATCTGCGAAGATCCACTGGGATGGGTTATCCCACAAGCAGGATTATGCCCTTAAATGGAAAATAACTCACCACAACAGCCGAAGTTTGGGGAAGAATATTATTGTGGGAAAACAAGGTTGCTAAATGTGGTATTCCATGTTGCGGAGCTGCACAGTCAGGAAATGCTCATTAGTGAAGAGCGGAAATACTCCTGTCTTCTAAATGCTTCTTGTATTCTTTTTTAATTGTTGTTATAGTAGGAAAACATGGCTCTAATAAAATGCCAACTACTACCCCCTCTGTAATAGGGACAGGAGGTGTGAGAAGTTGGAGGGAGACAGGGAGGCCAGTCTTGCTTTATGAACTCTTTATTCTCTGGGTTCTGCTCCTCCCTTCCCCCCAAGCCCGTGGGGGTGCAGCTCTTCTCCAGGCTGCCTGTCCAGTTCTCCAGCCCCACTGCCTCTTGGCCAAAGATTTGGGCTAAATAATCCAATTAAGCTTTGCAGCTTATATAACTCTCTTGGCTTGAGGCAGCAGCTGGACTGACGGGGATAGAAGCACATCTGGAAATAGTGTACTAAACATGCTGCTGCGGCCGGAGCCAAAACGGTTTGGACAAATTTGCTCATACGCACAAGATGTCCTTTGAACAGCAAGATGAGTGTGCACAGTCGCCTTGCTGAAGAAGTTGAAGTTAGAAAATGCTCCTATCCATAAATTGTTTCCCTGGCGGGGAGCTTAACTGGCTTTTTTCCTCCCCCTTCTCCTTTGGAAGATCATCCAGCTCTTCCTTTTCAGCTCGAGAGGATCAGCCAGGCCCTGTATACACTGATCGTAAATAACACATATGGGTTTTTTTATTTCAAAGGTGGGAAGGACCTCCAGCATTATTTGGTCTGACTTCTTATCTGCTACCCATCATAGGAGTTGCTTTTTGTCTAATCTGAAATACAGCTTGGTGTATAACTGGAACACAGCTCTGAAGACACAAGTATTTTTTCTGAGAATTCATTATAACCCTGGTAATTTATCCGAATGGTTAATGACACTATTAAAACATGGGCATTTTATGTTGGCTTGAGGGTTGGGGAGAAAATAGAATTCAGCCATTCTGTATTTCAAGTAGTGTGCCCAATACAAGCTGAGAAAAAACACAGTGCATGTTTTGGCACTCTTGGATGTCTCTTCTTTTGTCGGCATCCATTACTCTCGGTAGGGAAGTTACGGGCACTAACAGCAGAATGCATTTTCCTTCATGTGCAGTGATATGTGCTTATAGCTTTGTTTTATAGTCTGCCGTCTAATGTTAAAGAATTTATTTGTCAGGTGTGCAGGGCTGTTTTAACACTCACGTCCTGCCTCTTCCTGAGTGCTTGGATGGCTGCCTGTCCAACCTTCCAAATCTGTGCTGGGGAAGGGTTGTAGAAACATCACCTCCCTGAAATCTGATACCAAACACACACACACACACACACACACACACACACACACACACACACACACACACACACACACACACACACAAACACACTGCGCCCTCTATCTNCACAAAATTCCTGGGCTTGTCCTCAGGAAAACATGCCCAGGGAATTGGCTGCAGAGTGCGTACCGGCCAGGCTGCCAATGAGTGGTGCCAGAGCTGCAGAGGTACTGGAGGTGGTTTGGCAGAGAGTGTGTTTTGGTCCCAAGAGGGGACTTTGCTGGGGCACAGTGGTGCTGAGGCAGCACTCTGTGGCTTTTAAAGTGGTTTAGCCACTTCTGGGTGGTGCACAAGGATATGTACCTTGGCAGAACCCTCCATGCCAGGGAGGTGGAGCAGAGCACTGGGTGGCTCTGCTGGGTTTGCTCCAGTCTGCAGCAGTGTAGGGCTAATATGATATTTCTTCCAGCATATGGCTTTAAAGGGCTGTCAGAAAACCTCTGCTCGCACCAGGTATGGACATGGCCAAGGGAGCCTTGGAGCCAAAGGAGTATCTTTGTAGTCATGAATACCTACATGCAAAGTCATGATCTTATAGTTCACACATTTTGGGGTTTTCCATGGTCATAAAACTAAATAATAAGTTCCCCAGAAGAGGCTGTGTGTATTGAACCGCCCCTCCCAGCCCATGGCACTGCTGGAGCTCCCTCATCTCCATTGCTCCGTCAGCCAGGGTTTGCTGGCAATGATTACACAGCTGTGCTGCCACTTCTTCCACATTGCTGCTGTATCTGACTGACTGCCCATGCTTGATGTTTTATTCCTAAAGAAGAAAGAAATTGGATTAGATTTTTCTCAGCCGCGCACAGTGGTGATCCTGGGTAACAAAGCTGATCCGTGTGCAGGAAGCTTTGGGAAGCTGGGCGTGAGGGTAAGTTATTAACTGGGGACTCACCCAGGGTGATTTGCTTTATGGATATCTCAGAAAGGCACTCCAAAGGACTCCAAGAGGTGTTGAGCAGCCTCCAATAGCCCTTGAGAGACCATTTCAGGTGCATCAGGGGTACCTAAAGCACCTCAGTACAGAAATTGCCTCCCTGGACACTGAAGTTCAATAAAACTCTTTGTAGAGAGGGAACAAGGGCTCAAATTTTGCTCTGCATAGTGGTGCTGCAAGTTTTCAGGGCAGTTTCCTTGTGGGTAAGGGACGCTGCTGTTTCCCCTGTGCTGTGCTGAGCCTGGCTCACCCGTGGTGGGGTTTTTCCTGAGTTTTGACCTCCTGGCACCCCTGGGACAGGCGGATTGCAGTGAGCCAGGTCAGGGTCAGGTCCTGCAGTCCCTCACACCCACTGGTGTAGTTTGCTGTGATTTCTGCAGTTTAACTCCTTCAGTTCCAACTGTGGCTTTGCTCAGCTGTGCTTGGGGTTCTTCTTGTGCGAAAGCGCTCTCCCTCCTGTGCCTTTGCAAGCAGCCGGGGCCTCTCCGGAGCTCTGTGCCCTCTCTTTGTCTTTCCCTCACACCTCCTTGAGTTGCCGGCCTGATCTGATGTCATCCTTCACACGCTCCTGTGAGGACTTACGGCTGCACTGGTGCTTTCTGGGCTGTGTGAGGTGCCACTGTTTAATCATGGAGAACTCTCCCCGTGGGCTCTGACGCTGTTTGCTGGGCACAGCTTCTGGCAGCCCATCTTGCATTCTCCTCGCAGCACCTAAACATGTCAAATTTCTGTAACAAAGCTTCCCTCGGAGTGGAAGGTCTGGAAAACTGATCCACAGCAGCCCACATAGCAATTAGGTTACCTTATACGTGGCACCAGTAAAGGTAACAGTGTGCGAAATACTGAAAACCCAAATCCATTTAAATAGACATGTTCAAAGGGAATGTGAGGTGTGAACAGCGTGTCTTTGCTCACAGGGAGCGTGAAGTGTCTTCTGCCAGGACTCAGCAGCACTTCAAGAATAGTTGTGAAATTAAGCATAAATACCACTGTCCTGTGGTCCAGGCTCCGGGAATCACACGTATTTTTGGAGGTGGTAAGCAAGCAGCAGGCTGTAAGGCTCAGTGCACTGCCTGTAAGCCTTTAGGTAAACCTGACATTGCAAGAAAGCAAAACCTCCAGGGATGTGGTTTCACAGACATTTAAACTGTTCTCCTTTTGGGCTCTTGTCCAAAGGGCATCCTGGTTCCCATGTGCTTCCCTTTGCTTCACTGGCTCAGTCAGCAGGATGATCTGACATAAAATTAAGCCTGCAGCAAGGATGCTAAATTTTCCAGCTGGATCAAGCCATGGGACCGTGGAGTTGACTGGGTGTTGGTGCACTCTGAGGAGATTGAGGAAGCACCCTGCCCAGTTTGGCACTCCTGGCTCACCAGAGGCCACTTGTGACACCTTGCCTGGAGCTCAGCATGGGGGAGTGGGAGATGCCAGTAACATTTCAGAGCAGCAGCTTGTTGAGAAGCTTTCAGGCATCTTTTAATAAGCAACCAAAGGTCTTAGCAGTAGGACACCCGTGTAGTCAGCATCCTCCTCCCCTCCAGCTGTTTATTTTCTACCCTTGAAATGTCCTGCAACCCCCACCTTGTGCTGTGCCATCACCAGCATCTGTGCTGCCTCTCAGCAGAGCTGATCTGCTGGAATAATGCTGCTGCTGCTGCTGGCACAGGGCTGGCAGGCAGCTCTGCAGCTGGGCTGCTGTGGGGTGTGGAACCAAGGCTGCCTGGTTCTGGGTTAGTCCCTGTGTTTTGTAATAGGGAAAAGTTCATTTACTGCAGGTTACTGTTGCTGACAAGTCGGGAATTCTGTCTTTGTAATTGCAGTGATGTGTTTTTCTGCATGAGGAGGAAATAAGGGTGGGTTTTATGCATTCTAAAGCAGCTGGTCTGGCTTTGTGGGAGAAGGTGTCGACATTATTTGATAACCCTTTCTCATGTTTTCTTGGCTGGTGAATGACAAAAGGGAGAAGTGGGTCTTCCTACTCTTTTAGTGGTATGCTTTTCTTCCCAGGAATTATCCTAGCATATAAAATGAAACAAGAGCCCTCAGATAGCGTCAACAACTATAGTTGGCCTGAGTGTGCTATTTTATGGCAATGTCTTGTTTTTTCTCTGGAGAAAAGAAAATGTACCCCATTAAGTGCTCATGTTACAAGCCTGCAACCCAGGGGATAAATATGTCAAATATTAATGCTGAGTAATTTTTAAAAGGTTCTGCTTGCATTTTATTTTAAGCATTCTGCAAATTATTTAAGGCTACTAAACCAAAATGCAATTTAGATCAGCTCATCCTGTGATCAGTATGTGGTGATTTTAAAATCTGCCCTACCCAACAGCATGGTCATGCATCTGATCAGGCATTGGTACAATAGGGAAATTGGAATCTGGTGGTGGCTGTGGATCTGCAGGTAGACAAGATGTACAATTTACATAAACAGCAGAGTGAGGGGAGCGCTGTCAATACCCTTTCACTCCAATACAGTCACATGCATGGCAAATGAGTTACTCTTCTGGAAAAAGAAGTCAAACCTGACTTGCATTGAAGCGCTCAGCTATTAACATCAGCGGAGCCAGGGACTCCAGCCAGAACTTCTGTGTTTTCCTTGATATCCCTCTTAGTACATCACTCTAACTTTTCCATATGTGTTCTCTGATTTATAACACAGCAATACTTTATTTCACTGTTGTAAAATTCTTTCATACACTCAGCCCTGCCAAAAGCTTCATATGTTATTGATTAAACAAATTCCCACTGTTCCAGGATCTCGGCTGCTCTGATTCTGGCGGTAACTTCAGTGGAATCATGAGTGCAGTGGTCGATCGTACAGGAGGTGGGGAAATACAAGGCACCAGCACTTACTGCTGGTAATCAATAAACTCACCTTCAATTTGCTAAGTGGAGCTGCTTTTTCCACTGGCCAGTGCCACATCTCTCCTGAGATGGGCTGAGCTTTATCGGCTGCAAAGTGCTGGTGGCTCAGGGTCATTTGTGGGGGGGATAATGATGATGTTTGATTTTAGTAATGTTGGGAGAAGGATTAACAAGAGTTTCATTTCGACTCCTTCACAGGCAATTACCGACAGCTGCTGCTAGAGAAAGGGCGTGATGATTAACACAGTGACCTTTGCAAGGATTGACTTCCCTTCTTGGAGGGATTCCTTTTGGATGGACTTGAGAGCCATTAGCACTAAGCACAGAGCAGGATGCACGGGGGCTTTGGGGTTGGGTAGAACAAGATCTCTGTTTCACTATTAACTTAATTAGGTTATAATAGAAAGGGTTTTCCTGTTGGACTGTGAGGCATTTGCTCTGCTTCAGGGTTTTCTGGTTCTGTAAAGCTCCAGAGCTGGGCCTTGCCAGCACCCATGGGGACGTGGTCCTGCACGCTCCAGCCATCAGCCATTCCTTTGGGCTTGTTTTGGTACATGAGATTTTAGTCACTGCCTTCGCTGCTTGTTGTGAGAACGAGGTGAACGGGAGAGAAACACAGTCCAGAGAATTTGGTGAGAGCCAAGCAAATCCGATTTGGGCTTTCCTGCATTGTGATGGTTCGCAGTCCAGCGTGAGAAGTGACACAGCCCATGGCATGGTCAGTGCCCAGAGCTATGCCTGGACCCAGTGATTCACAGACAAGGCTGCTGCAGATTCCTGCATGTTCACGTTCAGAGCAGGAGAGCAACACCCTCTCCACTGCCAGCCTGTTCCTGCTGTCCCTACATGCATCCGAGAGCATTTTCCATGCCCATGCCATGCAAGGAAAGTGCATCAGGCAAATGCACCTTCTTTTAAACCATGCACAGGTTTGCTTGGTAGGATTGACTGCAGGTACAAGCTCTCATCCTTTCCCATTCCCCTTTCCCCCCTTCCTTTCCACCCCTCACCAGGGTTTGCCTGTGTAATGTCCTCACTTAAAAATCCTGTCGAGCCGCAATTATTTCAAGGTTTAATGACCCATGATTTCTGTAATGCTTTATTTTGTTCACTTTCAGCATGTTTTTATTCCCCAGTCAAATAAAGGGTATTAAAAAACCCACCAAGTACAAAGCCTTCACTTTCCATGTGAGAGAAAAATGCTTCGAAAGCTGTATTCATGCTACACAGGTAAATAATTAGATTGCTAATGAATTAGCTTTGCTTTGAAGACGAAAGCATCAGTGTTCCTAATTAGGTTGTAGGGAGAGACATAGAAATGCGTGGTCTTTCTCCCAAGGAAAAGGGGAGGAAAGGGGACCCCCAACCCAGCTGAGACCAGACCACTGACAGGACAGTGTTTTACCCCACCTTGGGCTCAGCACTTTCAAGCTCTTTGACATGGTTTAAATTCCTCAGTGAATTCAGAGAAGTAATACACTTTTATCTGTGCAACACATTTCCTTTTATTAGTTTCAAATTAATATTTGAATGAAATGGTTACTTACTGCTATGTTTTGAGACAGGGAGAATGGAAGCCTGTGGTATATTTTCATTATATCACCCTATTTTATATGCTTTTCATCATAAGCCCATCCTAAGATGAATTATCTCATGTATTTTTTCTTTCCTCATAGAGTAGGGCTTTTTCCCAGGCCTTTGATCATTCTTATTACCCTCTCAAAAGCCCCTTTTAAGTCTGTATTAATACTCTTTTTCAGATGAGGTGAAAACTATTGTGGGATTAGGCAGCATCATTTTAATAGTGTTATCATCTTCATACTATTATTCCCCATCCTGTTCACTAACCACACTAACATCTTGTTTGCCTCCCTCCCTATCCCCCCTTTTTTCCTTGGATTGCTGCTGCCTGCAGATTGGGCTGCAGACACTGATGCTGTGGTCTCCTCCCTAGTTAATATTGTTAATTAAGAACCATGTGAAAAATACCCTGATTTCCCCCCCAATTAAATTGCATCTATCAGTTTTGGTGTCACTTTGCCATTTGGTTGACTTTTCTCCTGATGATTTGCTCCTTTTCTGACTTTGATGAGCTTATCTCCATGTCCACTCCATATTTGGCTACTTCACAAATTCATCTCCTTCCCCAGATCCTCACTAAATCTATTAGCTGGTGAGTTTAATACCAATCCTTATGGCTTCCTCTGGATAGTTAACCTTTTGCTATGATGGAAGTTCACTGTTTAATCCCATCTTTTTTCTCTTTAGATCAATGGCAGCATTTGCCCTCTTCCCCTTTCTCCTTAGCTGTTTCGAAGGAAAATGAATTGCCATCTGATTTCTTCATCTCATAAATCTCTTGAATGGATTGATAAAACCCCAGGACAAATCAGAAGGACTGGTTCCTTTGTCAGAAGCTGATGGTGGTTTATACCTGCAGGGAATTTCTCCTGCCATTGCTTTTGTTTGGCAGGTGAAACCCAGGGGATTCGCGGTGATCTCGGAGCCCTTTGTATCCTTCACCGTGATTCACCCACGGAGTTGCTCTGCAGAAAGAGATCCCAAACCTGCTCTGCAGGTACCCAAGAGCAGTCTGACGGCTTCTGCTGCCTCCTCTGCCCTGATCCAAGGCATTTTAAGCAGAGGTGATGGGCATTGCTGATTGCATTCCTAATTTCTGAATTTCTACATCCTTGCTTTGGTGCCTGCATCCCCCCTGGGGAGCCTTTGGATTTGGGCACAGACTTGCACTCCTCCTTGGAATGGGGAATTGTAATGTTCACCATCTGTGTTGTGTTTCAGCATCCCCATAATGGGAAATCTACTCATCCCCATCTCTGAAAACTTACTACTTAGGACTTTAGAAGCAAAACAAAAAGCTTATGTTTTGAAATATCTGTGTGCATGTTGTCTGAACTGAATCTCCAATGCAAACAGTAGCTCATATTTTGGAATAACAAGGCGCAGGGGATATGAATTTTCCTCTCTCCTTCTGATGACGTATGTGCTGAGACAACATTAAACTCCAGCGAGGAGACACGCAACAGAAATATAATCAACACCTACTGCTGCAAAAAGAAATAGTGACTTAAAGGTGCCCGTGTTCCCTGGGGAGGGACCGTCAGTGGAGAGATGCATTGCATTTCTGTCTCATTACACAGAGCTGCTGAAGGTTGAAATGCTGTTAAATATACCACAGGCTCTTATTAAATGGCCATATTAAAGAAAACAACATACACACACACCAGACTGGAGCTGGGGAAAGCGCTTGCTTTATTTGAGGATCATTTTTTCAGGCAGGCTGACTTTTAATAAGCCTCTTGCCCTGGCTGATGAGTTCTCTCAGCATGACGTTGATGCCCTGGGCTGCTCGGGGGCAGCACAGGAGCCTCCTCTGACTGGGGGGGATCTTGCCTGTTGCCATCACACACCTGGACAACCAGTGCCTCTCACTGGGTATGGAGGGTGGGTGCTGGTTTTTCTAAGATGCTGTGGACTCTGGTGCTCCAGAACAGCTCTGCATCCAATCAGGAGAGTTCTTGAGCACAGGCTCCAAGCTGGAGCGTAGTGGTGGCACTGAGGGGTGCATCAGAGTGGTGGGGGCATCAAAATGCATTATGCAGCCCCAGTTCAGCATAGCACATGTTGTAGGTACTGACTGAACTGAGATAAGGAGTAAATAAAGGGCAGAGGATGAACACAAGGAACTAAACCATAGTTGCTGTTTTTGACTGCTCTTTTGACCACCAGTGCCCATTATGCCGCATCCCTGGCAGGGTCCAAGGCCATGGATGGGCCTTGGAGCAGCCTGGTCTGGTGGAAGGTGTCCCTGCCCATGGCAGGGAAGTGGAATGAGATGAACTTTAAAGTTCCTTCCAACCCAAACCATTCCATGACTCTGGTGACTGGGCCTCCCTGTAAGTGCCAGTGCCAGCACCTAACCCAGCCCGATTATTTTGAGCTGGGAAACCCACATGCCACTCCTCTCCTTCCCTAGTCCTTGCCCTGCCTGAAGCTTTCCACACCTGTAGCTATTTTCCCAATAATAATCAGTTTTTTAGTGGTACTAAAGATTCTACTTCCCATGTTAGTTTTTGCCTTGGTGATAACCACAAGTTACGACATAATATAATTTTTAAAACTTGAAGAAATTTCTTTAAAGACTTTTCGCTTTAAAAACATTTTTTCTTTAAAAAACGATGTAAAAACCTTATAATAAAGAATCTTGGGGTGTATTTATAAGCAACATCTAGAAAATGTCTGCTTTGACTGAGTATCCAGGTGGTTTGGGACACAGTGGAGAAGTAAATGTCGCATAATGTTTACTGAATAGAGCATCCGTGTTTGTTGTGTGGTGATGGCACTGCTGAAACACTCACACTTTCTATGCAGATGAATCAGCCCCCAACAGGGTAATTGCAACTGCTGGAGCCTTTTGGGAGTCCCACCCTGCCAGATACCACCCACTCCCCAAGCTCTACCCTTGACAGTGTTTGAATTGTTGCTCAGCATGTCTTGGTGCTCAGTTCCTTAATGAAAATCAGGTTCTCAGTGGCTGCATATATCCCACACTGCCAAAATGTTTATGATTTTAAAAGATTAGTCTGAAACGGGGAGCAATGACCTGCTGGCTCACAGAAGGGAAGGGAAGGTGATGTGTCTCTCAGCTTTCTCATCTCACAGGAGCACCATTCGTGTTTCTTTAGATCTGAAGGAAAAGACATGCTCAATCATGATCCTGCCTTTGGTGGGGGGTGAGAGGGGCTGATATTTGGGTATTTGGATGCTAAACTATCCTGTCTTTTTCATACTGCTACTTAAGAGTCTCTTCGCAGTGGTTTGTGGGGGTGATTTGGGGATTTGTTTATGGTGAGTCTCTAGAGCCAGTTTCTACCTTTTAAAGCCACATAGCAAAGGGCAACATTTTGCTTTTAACAGTACAAAAAGGTCATTGTGGAGTTGCTGCAATCCCTGTGTACCTGTGTGCAAAGTGCCTCACACCTGTGTGCTGCACCAGCCATCAGATTTCCATGTAAAGCAGGGCTGTTCCTTTTTTGCATCTCAGGAGCTGAATTTAATTCACCGATACGGCACAGTAACTCCTTCTATCCATTTTAATGGTCCAGTGAAATTCTGTTAGCAAAAGACCTAATGAATGTTGAGATTCAATCAGGGCAATCTAGAGTGTAATGTGTGGAGCGGTGCCAGCATTATATAAATCATTAAACATCAAAATGTAAAAAAAAAAAAAGAAAAAATTCCCTAATCATCATCTAACTGCGGGAGCTGCTGGGAATGGCTGGGGCTGGAGGCAGCCAGGGCCAGCATGGGTGCCTGGCTGGGATGGGGACAGTGGCTCACCAGCCTGGTTCCTGTTCTTTCCTGTTAGCATTTTTGGATAGCACAGATGCTCCAGCATGGAGAGGGGGTTGTTTGTGTGCTCTGCAGTCCCCTCAGGCCCTTGCAAGTCCTAGACAGGGAAGCATTTATTTCTTAAAGGGGTGCTTTAAATAAAATGAAGGAGAGCAGTCCTTACACAAACATTTTCTGTAGGCAGATGAATTTTCTGCTCCAACTTCATTTATGTTGTAAGGGAACTGCACTTTTTCTTGCTCTTTTGGCTTTGGGAATTCATGCAACAGCGGTCAAAAGGTGCAGTTATGCTCTAGAAGCCGAGATTTTATAGAGATAAACAGTTTAGAGGTTTGAGGGTTGTTTTTAGTTTTTAAACCAAGTCTCTTGAAAGTCTTCCTAATGAGAAGCAAGTCCAGCTAGCAAAGACTGTGTGTTTGCTTTTGAAAAGATTGAATTGGAGGGAAATCTCTGGCGTTGGCCATGGGTCCACTCTGCTGGGAGAGGTTATCAGCAGAGAACAAAACCAAAAGTAATTGGAACTGAAATACGGATGTGTTTAAAATGCACTGCAGACTCCCTGGGAGGTTGGAGTGTGATTGAAAGACGAACGCAAAATACAGAATTATAACATTCCTGACTCTGTGTGTGTGTGTGTGTGTGTGTGTGTGTATATATATATATATATATATATGTATGTATGTATGTGGATAGATGACTGTGTGAGATTTCAGGGTGGGGGTTTTACTGGCACTGGTCTGATTTTGTGTCTGTCTGCTGGTTTAGGATCAGATTATTTTGCTTTCACTCAAAAACTGAAAATGGATGTGGATGCACTTGTCCAAGCTCTCACCTCTGCTAGCAAATGTATCTTGCACTTCAGAGTCACTTGAATAAGAATGAAGCCACAGCATTCTCCATAATGGAGAAATGTTTTTTATTAAGGAGGTGCTGTCTTAGATGGATAAATCCTTTGGGAAAGCTGCTGGAGCTCAGCCCTGTGGGGCACCCACAGGCTCATGGGGAGCAGCCTGTAAGCCTGTGCCCATCCCTTGGTCTTTGCTGCACCCGAACTGCTGGAAAGTCACAGAATGTTCTGGCTTGGAAGGCACCCACTAAGATCAGCAAAGTCCAACTCCTGAAAGGGCCTGCTCAAGCCATCCCTGCCTTTTGCTTCCCAGTGGTTTGTGTTGTTGCTCAGCAAACCCAGTCCAGAGTTCTCAGCTAAAAACACAAAGCCTGGCGGCTGTGTCCGGGCACAGCCGTGCGGGAGGGGAGTGTGGGGGCCATCGGTCAGTGAGTGATGCTCAGCTGGACACTTCCTATGGCCACTGTCCCTCAGCCTCGGGCTGCTGCCACCTCCAGGGATCCCCTCTCAGAGCTGCTGCAGTGGGCATGGCAGGGACAGATGGTGACTGGCACTCAGCTGTGCCCAGTGCTGCTTCCCTGCCCTGCTGAGCACCAGCTTGTATGAGGATGGCTGATTCCCACTTGGAGCCTCACAGCCAACCTGCTTCTAAAAACAGATTGTGAAAAACCATTGAGTGCAAATATGGGCCCTGGCAAGGTGAGAAATGAGTTCTGTGTGCTGCAAGTTTGAGAGGTTTTTGGTCTCCCAGGTCAGTCCTGCAGCCTGTCACCTAACGCTGACTGACTTTCTTTCTTAAACCAGTATATTTTGAGCCCAAAGCAATGTGTTATCTCTGAAGAAAAAATAAGCGAAATCTTTTTTTTTTTTTTTCTAGATATAGCTAGGAGTTTTTGTCCTGCAGTGCTTGAGTCCAGGAATATTTTAAGAGCTCTGTTATCTTGTGCTGGAAGGGAATACAATAAATATGTAGATAGGGAGTACTGCTGCTTTCAAAGGTATGTAAAGGGTCTGTGCTGAACTGACACTAGCTGAAAAATTTGTTCAGCCTAATTAGCAGCAAATCACTTCTGTGTCCAACCTTGCTTGTAGAGATGGGAGCCAGTCCCACCCCCCTTATCCTCTACTGCCCTTCGTGGGTTTTCAGAGCCTTCCTTGGCTGAGCAGTGAGGGTTTTTGTGAGGACACAGATATGCAGCCACGTGTCATTGCAGGCCAACAAGTGCAAAATTACTGGAAATTCATGGGAAACTGTACACCCATCTCAGGCTTTGTCTAGGATTGTTCAGGTTGTCATTGGAACCAGTCACGATTGATCAGCTTTTAAATTCATTAAATTTTAATTAAAGAATGGAAAGCCTACGAAGACATCATATGACAGGAGTGCTGGAAACAAATACAATTTCACTTCCAACCATTAACTCGAAAAGCAGCAAATGGTTGACTGCACATCGCCATTGCAGTCTAAGGAAAGTATCGCTCTTGGCTTTGGCGGGCAGGTCATTAGTGACTGAATAATCAGTGACATTTCCCTTCTAAATGTGACACAAATGAAGTGCAGTGCTCTGGAAAAAGCCGTTAAGTGCAAAGCCTCGCCTTTCCTTTGCTCCAGGTATTGCAGAACAAGATCTAATGGCAGCCTTTAGCTCTGATTTGGCTTTGATAGCATCCACAGGACAGTAACCCCCCAGGATGCCAAGAGCCAAATGCTTCCAGCCTTGCACAAGCCATCATGTCATGCAAAAACAGAAAGTGAAACTTGTTCCTTGCTGGTGTTCCCAGATGCAGCCAGGAAAAGATACAACTAGGAAAACCTGTAGTGTGGAGTACTGGGAAGCTAAATGGTGTATTCTTATGTCTGAGAGGTACCAGCAGGTAAAGGTTTCACTCATCATGGGACAAGTTTTTGGAGCCTGACATCCTACTGTGAATTTCCATGGCAGCTCTTAAAGCTGGGTGTTAACCTGTTTTTCTGCACATTTGAAAATGTTTTCTCGATGGGAGTGGAAAGTGAGCAGCACCGCACAGGAAAAAGGAAGGACTGGTCTTGTTTATGTCTCTCACTTGAATTTCTCTGAATAACGTGTTGTCAGATGGACAGAGTCATCAAATGGGTGTAACTTCCTCTGCTCCCTCCCCATGTACCCGTGGCTTTGAAAATAATGTCAAAAGGTTAATAGGAGCCAGACTGCCTTGGTGGGGTCCCTTGTGCTGAAGCAGTGAGTCTTTAAGGAGGTTTTTCTTGGGGGAGAGACGAAATAGGGGAAACTTTTTCTAGGCAAAAGCATTACCAGTAGCTGGACTGGGAAGCACTGTTGTCTTGGAAACTCTTTGCACTGAAGCTGGATATGTGTGATCTTCAAAATTCCTTTTTCTTTTCCTTCATGGACCCCAAAATAGAAGTTTTCAATGCAGTCAGTGTATCTTTTTCAATTGCTTTGATTTATATTTAGCCCTGTGTTGGGAAGTTCCAGTGCAGTATTTTTGATCATTAGCTCTCCTAGTCATGTTTGCGTTAAGAGTCTACTATTAAGTGGATAAATCTGCTTTGGATATATTCCTGTGAGTTACAGTCTTACTGAAAACACATGGATGACCACAGATAAAAGTGTATTTTTAATGAACAGTTTCATTAATAATGGGAAAAAAATGTCCTGGGAAGGTTCGTTAGTGGCTCACTGATTCCATTCCCAGCTGTTGTATAGTTAGTTCTGACTGAAAGCTCTTTATACTTTTACTGTTCTGTTTACAGAGCATGGGATAAGATGTTGTTTCAAAACAAAAAGCTTTGTTACCCTATGAAAAAGGTTTTTTATGCATTTATGATGCGTCCTAAAGGTGTCTAAATTCATATAAGCAACCATCACATGGCTATTGCCGTGTGGTTTTCTTTGTCCTGACATGGTTTGGAGTGGTTAGATTCCCAAAATCTCTTTTGACTATTAAAATTTGGGGCTCTCTTCCAAAGCTGGAGGAGATGCTGTCTGCATCCTTGGCTCACTGCAGAGCAGCATTCCCCCTTGCCAACATCTCTCTTTCCATCACTTGGAATCCTCCAGGAAATGGTTGTATTTGTCTGTCCAGAGAAGGGCAAAGGAGCTGGGGAAGGCTCAGCCTGTAGAAAAGAATAGATGGGATACTAGGAAAAAATTTTTCAGGAAAAGTCTGTCAAGCATTGACACCAGCTGCCCAGGGAAGCGGTGGAATCACCATCACTGAAGAGATTTAAAAGATGTCTAGATGTGGCACTCGGAAACATGATTTAGTGGTGGATTTGGCATTGCTGGTTTAATGGTTGGACTCAATGATCTTAGAGGATTTCTGCAGCCCAAACTGTTCTATGATTCTATTTCTACATGACCCAAAAACCCAAGCTGAAAAAGAAAAAATGGAAGTAGCTTTATTATTGTAGTTCTGCAACTTAAACTTCCCTCCCTGTGACCTTTTTGCCAATGAGTGCGTGCTGGACCACAGCTCCCTAGATCCATAATTTAAGGACTGGGGAGACAAGGAAGGTATGAATGAAACCCTTCTGAGCACAGAGGACAAAGCTCCTCTCTCTTCTCCATCCTCAGGTGACGTTGTGGACATCTACCAGCGGGAGTTCCTGGCGCTCCGGGACCGGCTGCACGCAGCTGAGCAGGAGAGCCTGAAGCGCTCCAAGGAGCTCAACCTGGTCCTGGAGGAGATCAAGAGAGCACTGTCGGAGAAGCAGGCCCTGCGGGATATAAACAGGACCTGGAGCAGCTTATCTGGTGAATAAACAGGCGTTGAGAATCTGGGGCTGTGTTGAAGCTGTTGCTAATGAGGATGTAGAGAGGTGTGTGTTTGTGTGTGTGTGCAGGGCTGCAGACAGGACCTGCTCTTCTCTCCCCCAGCACGAGCAAATTGTGGAGTTCAGAGAGACTTGGGAGCTCTTAAACTTCTGTTTAATTAGAGGTGCATATGCATCATTAAACACGGATTTGCCTCTGCCGAGGATATTTGCCAATTTGCTTGCTTACAGGCTTTTTTTTCTCCCTTGCAAGTCATACACACCGTTTCCTATGGCTGTATTCAATCCATATGGAAAATGGGTATCCAGAGAGACGGGGGGAGGAAGGAGTTAGGCTGGCTGAGCACCCCTCACCAATTTATTTGTTCTTTTTTCTTTTTTTTTTTTTTAAGTTGCTCGGTTGAAGAAAATTGGATCTCTACAGAAAGATCTGATTTGACCTTCATTTTATCTTCATTCTCCCTTCTCCTTCCCAAATATTTCGGGACTTCTTTAAGGCCCTCCTGACTCCTGCTGAACTTTAATTGGGTTTGTGGTAGCATGTTAAAGGTTGGCCTGATTTTTTATAACCCAACAGTAGTCTCAGGTGGCCCGGCTGCTGTAAAAAGGCTTTTTGCCTTGCAGTCTCTTCCTACCTACCGTGCCTTGCAATTGATTCCCTTTTCCTTTTTAAGACGAAACCAAGTTAAAACTGTGGAATATCACCAACAAGAATGTGCTGCACCTTCCCACCATCTTCCATCATTTGCCACATTTGCTGTCAAAGGAGAACAGTCTGCAGCCAGCCGTGCATGTGGGACAGGGGCGCACTGGAGGTAAATGGGAATTAGTGCTGCTTCTGGTGCTCTTCCTCACCTTGGTGCCTGTCCCTCCCCTTTCCTCCGGGCCTGGCTGTGGCACAGATACGAGCAGGACTGGAGGAAGGGCTGCATGCATCATGCAAGCTTCCGTGGTTATGGTGACGTGGGGTGGGTGAGCCATGTCACGCCTGCAAGTCTTCAGGGGAGTGCTGTCTGTGCTCTTGATTGGCCCTAAAATGTTCTCAATGCTTCTGCCAGGTGTTGTTTGCTGCTTTCCATATCCAGACTGCTCTAGACTTTGCCTGGAAGGGCTTCAGATGAAAGCATAGTTTGTAGGGTGCTTCATGGAGACTGTAACCCATCTAAAGAGACAAATCCCATCGGGAACAGGACTTTGGTTACTTGATGATTCCTCCCTGCTCCCAAATCCCAACCCAACGCCAAAGACCTCACTTGTGCCTCCTAAACTCGAGTGCTTTTGGCCATGGGAGGGGTTTGGAGAACAAGAGGTGGTCTTGAAGTTGCTGTTCACAGGTTGAAAAGACCCCTGGGAGGGGGAGGGATTTGGGGTATTTCCTTAGAGATCATTCCGTCAGGGAGAAAAAGCAGAGCATATCTGACTGGCCATGGGTGCCCTGCCAGCCTGGCACACTGGGGTGCTGCTGGTTGGCACTGGGCTGAGGACAGGAGTGTGGGAACCCTGAGTAGCCCAGGAACCCACCAACCTGCTGCTCACTGCTGGTTTCTAATGACAGCCTGGCACTGACCAGGTGAACCGTGAGTTGGTCACGGGAGCAGAGCCGTGTCCAACACAACGCCCTCTCTAAAATCTCTCCCTGGCCCTGGGCAGTGTCCATCGTGATGGGAATCCCCAGCGTGAAGCGGGAGGTGCATTCCTACCTCACCGACACCCTCAACTCCCTCATCTCAGAGCTCACTCAGCAGGAGAAGGAGGACTCTGTCATCGTTGTCCTCGTTGCCGAGGTAAGACAGAGCTTTGCCAGTTTGCCCCATTTCCCTGGCCCCCATCCCACTGTCTGGCAGACTCGGTGCCAAACAGGATGCTGCCCTCTCGGACACCAGCTCTGCCACTTGCTGGGTAGATAAGACTGGCCTTGGGCTGCTGTCCAGTGGGATTAGCAGGTGTGTCTTGCCCAAAATGAAATGCTGCTTGGACCAGAGAGGATCAGTTTGTGAGCAGGCAAACACATCCCACTAGCAGCTGCTCACCTAAATCATGGTGCCTCCTGCAGGGTGCTTGAATGGATATTCACAAAATGAGCTGGAGCAGCCCCATGACCATGTCTAGGACTGCTCTCAGACCTGCTCCTGCAGCAGCTCTGTTTCTCCATGTACCTGTAAGATGCCCTAAACCCCTCCTGAAACCCAAGGGTCAGTGATTCAGGGTTGAGACTAATATGCCTCTTTGTACTGGTGCCTGGAGCCCAGAATCAGTTGCTGAATCCAGGGGCTAAAAAGCCTTGATCATTAATCCACAAGAGCTGCTTTTATCTATGGGTTTAGATGGTTATTTTTCTCCATGGCTTTCCTCACAGGATTATTTTCTTGAGCCTGAAGTGCATTTGTCTTAATTTCCAGAAATCCGGTGAGAAAGATAAACCTCAGTAGCCTGTTACTGGGAGTGGAACAAAGATGAATGTCCGGGTTTGCTGCCTGTTTACCCATAATTTGACATTTTGAGTAGCATTTGGCCTTCAGGGCCCTGGCTGGTATTTTGTGCAGGGAAAGGGTGTGCACACATGGGTGCAGCCCAAAGGGCTCAGGACAAGGTTTGGTCCTGGCTGTCATTTGGCTCCCTTGGAGCCAGGACAAGTTTGATGACTCTTTTTGCAGTGGGTAAGTTGAAGCCTGAGCAGTTTTAAGTGACTTGACCCAGACCAGCTCCTGTTTTGGACTGCAATAGTATTACTTTAGTTGACTTGAAAATAAGGTGCACACTGTGATGGCAGCTCCTGACTTTCAGATCGTGCCTATGACGAAGAAAATGAACAACAAATAAATGAATTCTGATCCTGTGGAGTGCAGGAGCACACACACCACATCCCAGTAACAGCAATGGCAGTTGTTGCAGATCCCTTTGGCCAAGTTTGGTCTTGGAACTGCACAATATCCTTCTGTGCAAGTGTCTGCCACTGCTGTGCCTGTTCTGCCTCTTCCCAAAGTGTTTCGCCATGTACCTGCACTTGTTATAGCTCCTTGGGCATGGGATAAAGAGTAGATAGTGGAGAGGGTGGTATGAACCTGAAGCAACTGCTGAGTAATTTGGAGACTTAGCACAAGTGCAGCAACTGAATGTCCTTTTTGGGATAGGGACTTCTCATTCCCAAGTGTCACTGCTGGCCACTGCAGGTGTCATCCACAGTGGCTGGGCTGCCAGGGAGAGCAGGGGGTTCCTCGGCTGCCTGAGGGGAGCCCTGGAGTGAGATGGCTGACTCGGCTGTCACCAACCCACTGTTTCAGACACTTGGAGTGGAGCTGCATGCTTCCTGCCAAAGTCAGGAGCATCTTTCCTGCTTTTGTTTTTCTCATTGCTGTTTTCTTGGCATGCTGAGATAACAAATCAGCGCTGGGACTCTGAGCCCTGTTTGGGAAAGGGACCTTTTCCTCTCGAGAAAACCCTCCCTTGTCTCTGTGCCAGCACAGAAGTGCTGTGCTCAGCCTGTGACACACATCCCGCTGTCTCATTCTCACCTCGCCCGGCGCCGAGTGCAGCAGCAGCTGGTCCCGGCTTCTGCGATGCTGCATCGGCAGATCCATCCAGCACATGCAGCCCCACAATCTGTATGGCTGCCCAAAACAATGCCACCACCAGGAAATAGGAACAGTTTTTGCTCGTGGGTCTCCTGCCCTTTGTTCTGGGATTTTGTTTTCCCCATCACTGTGCAGACAGTTTCTGTCCAGTGCCTGTCCCTGTGCTTGCACTTATCTCGCCTGGAGACAGCAGCGAGCGGTGCTGATGACCTTTGTCTGCCAAATGTTAGGGGTTGCCACGCTGATTGTGGGAACAAACTGGGGCTGTAGGAAGAAAAGTGTCAGAATGAACCTGAAATGAAAAACTTATAAATAGACCCCTGTTTTTCACCAAAGGGTACAGAGTATTCGCTGCCAAGAGTATTTGCTTGGATGCAAGCCAGTGTGTGTAGGGATAAAATAAATAGCCCAGAGGTTAAAACTAGTGCAAACACTTGGTGCTGGCAGGGGCAGAAGTGCCAGGAGAACACATGGGGAAGATGTACAGGATCTTGTGTGCTTTGGGGTGGATTTTGGTATATGATGCCTTTGGTTAACACTGACCACAGAGGAGGGCTCCTGGGAGCCTGTCAGCACGGGAGAGCAGTAAAGCTGGATAAAAGGAGACATGAAGGTGAATGAAGATGATACAGATGTGCTGACAGTACCCCGGGGTGTGTTGAACATTTTTGAGCCATGGGGGACACAGGCTGAGGCTGAAGGCTCTAACACTGCTTTTCTTTTGTTTTCAGACAGATCCACAGTACACAGCCGGAGTGGCAGAAAATATCAAAAACTTGTAAGCACTTCCAAGTGGCTTCAGTGTACGGCCTGTGCCTGCAGCAAGGCCAGGGAACGGCTTCATTAAGGAGAAAATACGCATTTTTCTGCTTCCCTTTTGTATTTTGTTGTTGTTGCTTGGGGTTTTTTTCCTCTTTTAATCTCTATCCTGTCTTTGCTAATCCTGCTTCCACTTTCTGCTTGTTCTAAAATGCATCCCGTATGTAGCTTCCAGGAGGCTGTTTTGTGCTCTCAGTATTTGACACACGCAGTCGTTTTGCTCCTTCTGCCCTGGGACATTGTGAGGAGATGGATTGTTTAGATTTCCAGCAATCCTGGCAGTTGTTTCAGTGCCTACTGCAGCCCTGTACTTGCTCTGTGCAGTCTGGGCAACCTAGTAAGCACACACGAATGCTCCTGCCTTATTTTGCTTTTAAATCCGTGATCTATCTCTCTTCCCACTCCAGCCTGTTTGTTTTCCCCTTGTTCCAGGCTGTAGTTACATTTGTCTCTTGTGCTGGTTGCTATTTATGTCCTGGAGCCTCAGTGGCTTTTGCAGTTTTGCCTGTGGCTGTTTAAGCAGAAGCTGGTGATGGATTATTAACCATGAGCCTGTCCAGGCGCTAACGGCATCAGAGCTCGGAGGCAGAGGGAGAAGGTGGTGAGAGAAGGGAAGGGCCAGTGACTCCCGTCCAGCTCCTGCGATTGCTCCTTTCCAAAGCGTCGCGGCCGCCGCACGAAGGAGAAGCGAAAGGGCAGCACATCCTGCCAGCGCCCCTTGTCCCCGAGCCAGTGATGGGAGAGGGGCTGGGATGCGTGGGGAGGGTTGTGTTCCCGGGCACTTGCAGAAGAGCTGAAACAGAGCCCTCCATCTTGCTGTGCAGGAGCTGGCAGGGCTCCCCTCCCTGTGCCTGCTGGCAGGAGGACGCACTTATCGGGGGATAATGGACTGATTGTCCGATGGGTCCTGATGAAATTACCGGGCACTGCTGCAGAGAGTGCCTCTGCGTACAAGTCCTGAAACTTTAATTGACTTAATGATTTGATTTCTCATCGTCCCCCTCTCCAGTGCCTCCTGCCCCTCCCTGAGTCACTGCAGTTATTTTTCTTCCAAATTGAATTGAGGTGGTATGGGGCCAGGGCAGGCTGGGCTTCTCTCGCAGGAGGGAGAAAGCTGTTGCTGCTTCAGTGTGGTTTTGTCGGCTCTGTGAGAAGCTGCTATTTCACTGCTGCCTGAAGAAGGGAAGATTTGAAAATGTTAGGTGAAAGACCTGCCAGTCCCAAGGAAGGAATAAGAAAGGGAAAAAGAAGTGAGAAGTTTTTGGCAGTCCCTCTGCCCCATCTCCCGTCCTCCAGGCTCTGCACAAACAAAGGAAATCAGCCTTGCACCAAATGTTCTCGAAAAGGCAGTATAAAAATAACTGGTTTTCCTGCTTATCTCTCATAGTTAGAGCAGTCCCAGGGCATGGCTTGCAAGGCTGATGTAGGTGCCTACTTTTCAGATAGGTGACATTATTTTCTGTTTGAGTTTGACTCTTTAAAGGTTTCTTAGCTGCATTGTAGGAAAAGTAGATGCTGATTTTATCAGCATAAGAGAACTAGGTAGACTTCCTGCTGGCTCTCTGAACTACAGCACAGCAGTGTTTTAAGCAACTTAGCAGAAATGTATAGCACAACCTCGGCAAAATTAATTTTAATTACTGATGCATTTGGAAAATCTCTAAGTGCCTGTAGTGGCAAGTCCTTTCTTTGCTGAACCAGTTTGCAGGTCATTTAATCCTGTAAAGAGTACGTGGTGCTCAGGCCTGGTCTTTAAAGCTGACCTGTGAGTGTGTGCAGGAGGGAGGAGGATGCTGGAGGGGAGCATGTGCACGTGGGGCTATTAGAGACTGTGGGAGGGAGAAGACAGCTTAAAAACTCTGTGTCGATCCCTGCTGATGTCTTCTGATGAGGCCTGGAAGTGCACTAGATAGCAGGGAAGTTATACCTTGGAGGCTGTATTTTTTGTTTGGTTCTATGGCCCAGTGTTTACCCAGTGATTTGGTCTATCAAATGTTGTGTCAGACGTGGAGGTATTTGTTTACTGCTGCTTTTCTCCCTCAGATTCCCAAAGGAAATACACTCAGGTCTCCTGGAGGTAATTTCCCCATCTCCACATTTCTATCCTGATTTCTCCCACCTGCGGGAATCCTTTGGGGACCCCAAGGAAAGAGTCAGGTAAGAATGAATGAGCTTATAAACAAGCAAGCCCTGAATGAAGGAACTGTAGC
Organism: Picathartes gymnocephalus; assembly: GCA_013390045.1. Taxonomy (NCBI): domain Eukaryota; kingdom Metazoa; phylum Chordata; class Aves; order Passeriformes; family Picathartidae; genus Picathartes; species Picathartes gymnocephalus. The sequence goes on from WEKY01041646.1 coordinate 2,991,534, forward strand.
AAGTTCCTCACTGACTCCAGCAGGGAAAGCTCTTCTGCAGGGCTAGGCAAGGACTTTAAACTTGAATTATGCAAGAGCTGGAAGGACATGGTTTGGTGACAGGGGGATGAACTGGTGCCAGCTTTGCCAGGCTTGCCTCATGATGTGGTGTTTCTAGCAAGGGGCTCATTTTAACCCAAATTATCTTCATTTGGAAGTCCTTGAGGTTTCCAGTAACTCTTAGCTGACCAGGGACCAAAGGGAGATGCCATATGCCATCCCCTCTGCCTCCCAGGGCTGTGTCACCTCCCCATCCCAAACGCAGCCTTGGCAGGCTCCCTGGAGCAGCCACTATCCCCGGAGAGACTGACGCTCCCATTGTCTTTGTCTCTTGCAGGTGGAGGACAAAGCAGAACCTGGACTACTGCTTTTTAATGATGTATGCCCAGTCCAAAGGCATTTATTATGTGCAGGTGGGTTTGGTTCTGGTGCTGGAGGGAAGATGGATGTACCTGTGAGTTCACTGTACTGGCTTGCACCAGCTGAGAGAGAGAGCAAAGAGCACATCCAATTGTGTGATGCAGCAGAGTGGGAGCAGGTTTTAACCACATAGATTCAAAAGCTGGGTTTCTAAAATACTTTTACACTTGGAAACCTCCCTCTCAGGAAAGGCAGAAGTCCTTGTTTCTCTTAGCTGTTAGATTGAGTGAGAAAAATCTGCTTGGAGCACCTTCCAGAATAAACTGGATCTGTGTCAAAGCTTTCCTCTGGTCTAAGGTGTGATTGCTCTGCATAGAGAGACTGTTGCTGGGACCTGGATGGGACATTGGCATTGTGCCCTTTTGTCTTGCAGCTGGAGGATGATATTGTGGCCAAACCAAACTATCTGAGCACGATGAAGAACTTTGCCTTGCAGCAGCCCTCTGAGGAGTGGATGATCCTGGAGTTCTCTCAGCTGGGGTTCATTGGTAAAGTTCTCCCCCAGTCACCCCAGTCCTGTCAGGCACAACGCACAAGTGCCTGCTGGCTCTTGCCAGCACTACATTCTTGGCCTAAGAAATAGTCCCCACAAGATGGTAAAATACTTGGACTTGATCCCTCCCTATTTTTGCAATGACCCTTGTGTTTGCACAGGGGAGAAAGATCCTCACAGCTGGTACTGCTGATGCTCACTTTTAGTAAAAATAAACCTGGTGAGTGGCCCAGCCGACAGCCAGCCAGCTTAGATATGACCAGTAGCTTTTAGGCTGGATGGGATCTGGATTTGCCTAAGAGTGTGCAAAAGGAAGTTTACATCAGCCCAGAACTATTTTGGGAACGGCAGTACATGCTTGCAGTAGCAGCTTGATCTGTTATTTTGGATACTGGTTTGACTGGCTTAAAACTTGTAGTTTTCGGGGCAGGAAATGGTCTGTCCTGCAGCTGGCTGCTTGTTTTTCATCCTTGTTTCTCTTTACTGAATGGGAGAGTTTTAGACCTTTTGATACGGTTGTGACCTGTGAGACTCTAATGCTTTCTAATTCTGCAACAAATATTAAATCTGGAACTGTATTAGCAGTGTCAGCAGTGCTGGTACATAAACTGGAGCCACATGTTGTTTCCTCTACCTAGAGAGATGAACACATCTAGCCTCCACAGCCCAGACTCCCAAGTTTTCCCTTCCCAGCTCTGATTCTTGACCATTTTGTCCCATAGCTCCTCTCTTTCTCTTCACTCTTTCTTTGTGCTGTAGGAAAAATGTTCAAATCTCTGGATCTGAGCTTGATTGTGGAGTTCATCCTGATGTTCTATAAGGACAAACCCATTGACTGGCTGCTGGATCACATCCTCTGGGTGAAAGTCTGCAATCCTGAGAAAGATGCTGTACGTAAACAACCTCTGTTGAAGGGAAACGTTCTGTTGTGTGTGGGCAAATGTACGCTTGGCTGTGCCTCCAGAGGGTCTTTTCTGTGAGCCCTGGTGCTAAGTGACTTTGCACCGAGCCGTGCCATCCCTGGGGAGTGTGCCGCAGGGTGTCCTTGTGGATTGTATAAGTGGAGACCTGGGAGTTCAGGCTTTTGTAGTCTGCAGCTGCTAGAAAAGACATTATTTCTGCATCTAAGCACTAATAGGGTATTCCTCCTCCAGTCCTCGAGGACAGGAGTCGTTCCTCGTTCTTCTGTGTTGTTTTGCACTCCGGTGTGCTTCTCTCCCTGAGCCGTTTCCCACTTGCTGACTGCAACCCCAGAATAACCCTTTGACGCCAGATCCCTGCGCTGTACCCACCTGGAGCACACATGGAGACTGCCCAGAGAGCTCACCCCAGACAACCCAGAGCAAACCCTCCTCGCACAGTCTGCCAGAATGAAGCCAGATCACACAAAGCTCTTGTCAGGGTTTCTGAGAGGGTGCAGAGAGGTGAAATGGGCTCTGTTTTCATGCTGCCACTCCTTTTGCAGAGCCATAAGCCCCCGTGCCCTGTGGAGGTTGTGTTTGAACTCCAGCAGCAAGGGGCTAAAGCGAGTGGGAAGGGCAGAGGAGGAGTGTGTGTGGCAGCAGATGTAAGATGAGCTCAGCACCAGATACTCTCCTGTCTCCTCTCTGAACATACTGTATTTACTCAAATGCTTGCTTGCCCTCCTCCCCCGTGGAGAACAAGCAGCAGCATCCCTGTGCAGAGCTCAGAGCCAGTGGCTTGGGACAGACTTCGTGGTGACAGCCACGTTGTGACAAATACCAGAGTGGTCTCTCTGGGAATTAATATTGTATTTATGTGCTGGGGGGATGGACCATCCTCAGAGCTCTGCAGAATTGGGGCAAGGATGTGGTTTAATTTGGCCTGATCCCTGGCAGAGGACATGGCATCTACTCCAGTATCCCTTGTGCAGCAGGACCAGTCTCAGATGATGTCCACTGAATCCTCCTGGCAGTTCAAACCATGTGCTCAGGTGTGACAGAGCAGTCCCCAGGACTGTCCGGCAGCCCCAAAGCCCACACAGTTGTGGGAAAAGCTGGGCTGGTGGGATGCTGGGATAGAGCTGGGAATGATGCTGCTGCCTGTGCCCCCACCTTCAAAATCCTCAGCTTGAGCACTGATTAAATGCAGATCCTGCTGTGCAGGATCATCTTCTCCTTAACTCATCTGTGCTCATCTTTTCCTACCTGATGGAACCAAGGTTTTCTCAGGGGAAACAGCAAATCTCTTAAACGTGTTGCCTTTTTAAAAATTAACCTACTTTCCATGTGGATTTCTGGCTCCTTTCCCCCACTGTTTGCATGATTAACTCTGCACAGTGCCCTTTCAAACATGACTTTCTCTTGTAAATCCCACTGTGCAGAATCAAATTGGTAGTGGGGAGGATTTGTCTTTTTGATTGAAAGTTTGTTTGACCTGAGCTTTTGGTAGGTGCTTTGCCTGCTCTGGGTATATTCTGCTCTTTCTTTTTTAACTAATTTTAGATTTACCTGGGGTAGAGCTGTGTGAAAGGATGACCTTCTTACCACCAACTGAGCTATTCCCCCTCCTGGTTTGTCTGTGACAAGGCCGCTTTCAGCAAACGTTTCTTTAGCAGAATGGGAAAAGGGGAAAAAGATAAATCAGGAGAGGCTGTAGCTGCCTCCATTCCCCTTCCTCCTCCTCCTCTCCCCATCCAGAGTGAGATAGACATGATGGAGTTGCATCCAGAGTTGCTGGCAGTGAGTAAGGTCTGTCCCATTAACATGGCTAGTTTTAATTTTCTAATGTAACATGAGCTGGATTAGGGGATTATCTCTTTTGGAGCTCGCAGGGGTCATGCCTGGAATTTCCCAGCTCCAGGCCCATGGTGGGGGCTTGGTGTGGCATCCTGTCCCAGGCATCCGGCGACACCGCACCCACCGCAGGATTTCTGCCGGGTGGGAGTCTGCAAAAGCAGATGGCATTAGGGATCTGCATGCATTTCTTTTCTTGGAAAAAGCCAAAGTCGGATAACAAATACCCTCTCCATACAGCTTTTAACCTGTATTTTTGTCCTGCTCCCCCAAACTGAGAGAAATGAGCTATTTTAAAATGTGAGTTCTCATCTCCCCACGCTCTCAGTGATTTTCCCTTTTGTCCTTTATTCCCTCTCCATCGTCTCTCTCCCTCCACTCCATGGTAAATCACTGCCAGGATTGCAGTTGCATCTCCAAGTTTATTTATGTGGTGGATAGGCGTGGAACAGCCCGGCAGCTTTGACTATGGCACGTGCTGTACATCTGCTCACAGCTCCTGCCAGCAAACTGGGAACTGCCCATCCAGAGAGAGCCCACTCTTGGTACCTGCTCACCTGGGCTCTGAGTCATCCCAGGATTACTGTGTCTTCAGACATCAGGGATCTCAAGCTCTGAGTTGTGGGAAAAAGGCTTTTCTAATAAGCCAAGGGCAAAGGAAATTCAGTTCTCTGGCTGTCCCTCCCTGACAGCACCGAGGGGATTTGCTCAGTGTTCTAAGCTGTGCTTGGCAAGGAGAAATTTGGCACTTAAACCTGGACACTGCCCAGCAGAACCTGGGGGGCGAGTGGCCAAGAGTCACCGTCTGGTTTCTTCAGAGTGGTTAAAAGCCCTCCTGCCAAATTAGAGCCTGAGTACCACAGAAGGGCATAGAGATGGAGGGCAGGGCTGTCTGTCACGCCTTGTGCCCTTGTCCATCCCTCTTGTGGGTCACAGGTGCCCGCAGAGGTTTGAGCCTGGGGCACTGTGTGGCTGTGTCCTTTCAGAAACACTGTGACAGGCAGAAGGCAAACCTGAGGATCCGCTTCAAGCCCTCGCTCTTCCAGCACGTGGGAACCCACTCCTCCTTGGCTGGGAAGATACAGAAGCTGAAGGTGGGTACCAGCTCTGTCCAAGCTGCAGGTGGCCTGGCCTGCGGGCACCAGGGGAGTGGCTGTTTTGGGTGGGGACATCAGTGACAGCAGCTGGTGGCAGCTGGATTCCTGTGCAGTGGTTGTGTTTTATTGTGAGTTACAGTGAGCTCAGGTAGCTCCTGCTCCTCAGAATGGTAGTGACATCCACTAAGAGTCACTGCAAGATTTTAGGCCTTGGCACCAGTCCTGGCCACCCATCCTGAGTGCCAGACCATGGTCCAGGCAAGTGACTTCAAAGAATCTGCTGATAAATCTTAGAGAGATGACTCCTGGATTGGTCTGACTTCCCTCCCACTCCACTCCATGTTCCTGGGATTTTGTGACAGGCAAACTAGAACTCACTGTGTAAGAGCTGGATTTGTTGATCTGTGTTTAAACATGAACAAAATGCAGCTTCCCAGAACTACAAGTGCAGAACCCATGGACACACATCCCTGGGCTGTGCTGTCTGTGTGATCCCCGGGGAAATGGATGGTATAAACCAGTTTATATCACAATGCAGTGCTGTCAGGCCATGTAATCCAGTCATTTTATGCTATTATCAGCCTCGCAGCTGCTTTGTCCTTAAGTGTGAAGACTGTTTCCAGAGCTCCAGGGGCAGGGACAGGCATTCAGGGACGTTTGGACAATGAAAGGCTCCTTGGCATGCTGGAGCAGAGTGCGGTGCAGGGTTGTTTCTCTGAACTGCCTCTCCTGAAGCTGTGTCCTAGGATCCAGTCACACATTTCCCTGCCTGATGCCTTGCCCAAATTACTTCCATCTGTCATCCTTCTGTGCCCTGCAAATCACAGAATTTTAGTTTGCAGTGCCCTGTAGCTGGGACCCTGGTTCCTCACAGGCCACAGCAGCTCATGGCCCTTCTCTGCCCTTTTGCTTTGTGCCCCACCAAGGACAAGGACTTTGGAAAACAGGCACTGAGAAAAGAGCACGTCAACCCTCCTGCCGAGGTGAGCACCAGCCTGAAAACCTACCAGCACTTCACCTTGGAGAAGGCTTACCTGCGGGAGGACTTCTTCTGGGCCTTCACTCCCACTGCCGGAGACTTCATCCGATTCCGATTCTTCAAACCTCTCCGTATCGAAAGGCCAGTGCTTGGGGGGCCAGCAGAGGGGTGTGGGGATAGCCCAGAGCATGTGGAGACATTTGACTTTTGCTCTTCTGGAAATTTAAATCAAATTTCTTGCCTGTCTCCTGCTTGGCTGCCCAGGAAGGGAGAGCAGTGCTCTTCCAGGGGAAGGATGGTTTGACCCTTTCTCAGCAGGGCCACCTTTGCCAGAGCCCTTTGCTTTCCTGCACTTGTGAGCAGTCCATGGTTTAGCTGATCTGGCACAGAAAGTGTCCTGCCAAATCGTGCTGTGGGCTCTTTGGGAAGGTGCCTGTTAGGTTGAGCTGTTTGATGATTCAGATGGGGTGAAAGCCATCACGTGCCCCCTCACTCAGTGTGCCTTTTCATCGATTTGGTCTCTGTCACAGGTTCTTCTTCCGCAGCGGGAACATCGAGCACCCAGAAGACAAACTCTTCAACACTACCGTGGAGGTTCTGCCGTTTGACGTAAGTGTTTGATTGAGATTTGAGGTGAGGGTAGAGTGGGAAACAGAAGAGGCTTGAGAAGAGGGAACTGTTTAAAGCCATCAAGAAAATCTTTACAAGATTTGAGTGCCTCTTAGAGGTGCTGGCAGGGAGCCAGGGGGTCATGCCTGGTGTGATACCACCTCAGGAGCAGGGTGCCTTGCTGAGCACAGCTGTGTGAGCCATCCCTGCCTGCAGAGGGGATGCTCCAATGGGTGGGATGACTGCAGAGGAGGGGATGGAGCCAGAATGGTGCAGTGGAAGCAGCAGCATGAGGACTGCAAATGTCTGCTTGTTTTGGGCATGTGTCTCAGGGTGCCAGGTGTGGGATGAGATGCCAGGGTTTGCTGGCGAGGACAGCTCTGGGGTTGCTGCTTTCTCCTGGGGCTTTTGGGTGTCTCTTGCCTCTGGCCTTGCACAAAACTCCTCTCCTTCTGCAGAGCCTGCAGTCAGATAAGGAAGCCTTGCAGGAGGGAAGAGGCGCAGTTGTCAAATACCGCAGGACAGCGGATGGCTACATCCAGATAGGTACGGGGGGTGTGGGGTGGTAAAAATGCCTGCTGGCTTTGATAACACAGCCCATGTCCTCACCTACATGTCAGTCAAGAACCTTAGAGCTGTTTGCTTGGCAGAGAGTAATTTCTACTTGCTGGGAGCCAGGTTGGAACAGGATTTAATTGTCATTGTCTCCTCTTCTTCACTGTCCTCCCTCTCAGGCTGTCCTCCTCAGATAGTTTTCAGTCTTGCATTTCTGCCAGTCTCTGCTCAGAGCTGGGAGCAAATGCTGCAGATTATTCTCTTGCTTACCCTGGGGTTAAAAACCTCCACCACGGGCAGTTCTGCAGTCTCTGTACTCACATCACTTGCAAATCAGACTTTGTCTCTTGCCACCTGAGCTTGTTTTGGTGCTTGCCCTGCCCTCAGACAAGAACAAGCAATTGCAGCCTCCAGAAACCTGTGTGATGCAGCCCTGGTGTCCCTGCTAAGATGTCTTTTTTTTAAGTAGACAAATAAAAGAAAAATTTCCTGGCACATGCAGTGTTTCGCCATTTTCTCATTCCTGCGCATGCTGGCCGGTTTCTCCCAGTTGCATTTTCAAAACAAAAAAACCCATCACACCCAAAAATCATGTCAGGTCACTCTGTCCCCTTTTGCACAGCAGCAATATCTTGCCAAATCCTCTCTCAATTTTGCTTTGTGTACCTGATTTTTGTTCTCCAAAGTGTGGCATTTTGCACTGTATTGCCATTCATGGCTGATTTTCAGCCTTTGTGTTGGGGAGCCACAGGCAGAGGCTGCTGGGGCTGTTGGTGGTGGCCTCGGGGAGAGGGGAAGGTGGAGGGGCAATGCCAGAGGACCATCCCTGTGTCACCACGTGCTCTCCCCACCAGGCTCATTCTCCAAGGGTGTCGCAGAGGGCGAGGTGGACCCATCTTTTGGGCCCCTGGAGGCCATCAGGCTGTCCATCCAGACCGACTCCCCGGTGTGGATCATCCTGAGCGAGGTAAGGCGAGCACCCTCAGCACCTCCCCACCCCTGCCCCGCTCATCGCTCTGATGCCATCCCGCTCTTCTTTCAGATTTTTATCAAAAAAGCAGAGTGAAACAGGCATGAGGAGAACGGACACACTCATGGATCCCTGGTCCTGCTCCCTCCCTCCCTCTCCCTCCTCCCCGCGGCGCCTTGCCCGGAGCAGGACAGCGCAGGGCCGGCTGCCGGAGCCGTCAGACCGCGGCAAAGCTGCTGCTGCGCCGGCCCCACCACCATCCCCTGCCAGGCCAGGGCGGGCATCGACTGCTCCTCAAGAGGAGCTAAAAGCAGAACCCAGCCCCCTGTGCAGAGGGGTGGCTTTGCTTCAGCCCCTGGGGTGCCGGCTGCCGTGTGGGACACACGGGCACGGGACAGTTTGGGGTCAGGATGAGCTTTAGTGAGCGTGGGGACAAAAAGCACCTTCAGCCCCGGACAGGGCAATCTTTGGCTGTATTTGGGGACAGAGCAGGTCACACTGAGTCCTGCCAGCTGACCCCGCTGGCGCTCTGGGATGGAGGCTGCAGGGACCGAGGTCTGCCTTGCCCTCTCCCAGGCAACAGTCCTGGCCACAGCTGAGGATTAAGTGAGGGCAAAGACTGACCCTCCTTCAGCAGAGGAGGAACGAATCCAAAGGGGTTGGAGCTATGATTATGGCAGGGAAAACAAAAAACTAAAATACGCCACACTGTGCCTGCCAGCATTGAACACAGCCCCCCTTAACTCACAGTGAAGTCTCCAGTGTCTTCATGCCTTGAGATTGAGTGCAGAAACTGTCTTTTTTTAAATAACTATTTCAGTTATTGATTGATGTGGATTTTTTGGGGAAGAAAAAAAAAAAAAAAGCAGAAGTAGCCCAGTTCAAAAATAGTAGGGATTAGTGTAAATCCCAATGTCCTTTCAGCTATACACTGGAATGCATTATACTACTTTAATGTGCTGTATTTTTTATTGTTGGATACATTTGATTTTTCAAGTACATCTCTCTATATAAATATATAAAACAATGTGCACTGTAATAAAAGCCAAATTTAAACTTTTGGTGCAGCAGTGAGAGTCACTTGCAGAAGGGCTGCTTTAGGCACCTGTAAAGCCCAGGTTCACAGTGGAGAGTGGAATCCAGGGAGGGCAAAGTCCTGTTGCATGGTTGGTGATAAGTGAAGCTGGGGCAAAGTAAAGGTCATTCAGTCTATGCCAAACACAGATTTTAGTACTTGGACTAGGGTCAGGCTTTTCTCCCAATATTTGAATGTGGTTTTAGGCAATCTTACCCATCCTTTTCAGTTAATCACAGCAGCTTTTCCTGTGAAACCCAGTCCCCAACTCAGATGTTCTCACACCAGTCTCTGAGCATCTTTGACAATCACAGGTGATTTCTAGTGAGAAAAGAAATTTATTTTTGTATATCCATGGTGTGATTCTTCAACATAGATCATTAAAGCAGTAAGGAGGAGAGACGACAGCATGTGGGTCAATCTGTGCTCCATGAGGCAGTCAGAGGCATTTTAGAGCAGACAGTGCTACAAAGCCCAGCAGTGAAGCTCCTCAGCAGGGGCAGGGGCTGGAAAGCATTTGCTTTCTAGAAGGGAAATTATTTCTGAAGAGCAGAGGAGTGCCAGCATCCACCTCCCTTCAGAGGGGAACACAGAGCCAGGGAAATATTCTCTCTCTGATGGTGCCACGTGACTGGCTCCCCTGTGCCAGGGGCAAGCAGTGGGTTTTGGGAGAGCCGTGGCCCCTCTCACCAGGCACCACGTAGCTGGAGAGGCCACACCAGTGCTGCCATCCATGAGGAGGAGCTGGGCCACAGGAAGTGTGCCAGGAGCCCGGCCAGTGCCAGCCCCACCAGCAGCCAGAGCAGCCAGGAACTGGCGTGCAGTGGTCCCAACCTGGGTGGGAGAAAACACCATCAGGCACTGCCAGCCCAGCCGGGGCACAAGGCACACTGGCAGGGCTGGGAGTCCCCACCCTCCTTGGGGACAGTCAGGGAAGAGGCGACAGCCATGAGCACATGGGGGCAGGAGGGGAGGAGGAGGAGGAGGTGGTGAAAATACACCTGCAGTCCCGCCGGTGGGGAGGAAGCCTGTTCAGGGGCCACTTCGTGCTCCCAGCCTCCCTGGGCTGGTTTGGGGCTGGTTTGGGGTTCCAGTCAGGTCCTTACCGTCCCTGTGCAGCCACGGCGTAGCCCTGGAAGTACCTGAGGCGGGTGTAGAGGTACAACAGCCCACAGACTGCAGTCACACCTGTGGGGAACAGCAGAGCCAGGTTCTCATGGGGCTGGGGCTCCCTGGGCGCTGCTGGAGCTGCATTCCAGCAGTCACCCCAGCAGACGGGGCACGACCAGAAATCCAAACAGAGGGTGATTTGGCTTTAAACTGCTGTGGGAGTTCAAATGAGTTTTCTTCCTTCCCATTTTGTGAGGGATGAACTTCTCTGCCCCACAGAGTTGCCCTGGGACTTGGGTTGGCAACGCTCCCTTACGTGGTTTCTTCCCTGTGGCAGCAGCCAAATCCCCTGAGCTCACTTAGTACGGGATGGACAGTGGATGAGTAAATGTTTGGGTTACGGTTTCTTGTTCTGACATAGCTGTGCCTCAGCTGCTGCCACCCTGGGGCAGCCTGACCTTGTCCAGGAGAAGCAGCACGAGGGGACAGCTAGGCTCCTGCAAAGGAGCAAGGGCTGCCAGTGCCTGCTCCTCCAGGCAGGAATGGGCTCAGTGGCTCCCAGCTGGAGTTGGGGCACTTCTTGGTCAATGCAGCTAAAGGGGAAAATTGCTTTCCATGAACAACAGCCTCACAGGCACAGAGAGAATGTGCCTGAGTCACAATGGAATTTAAGTTGGGTTTGGGATTTTTAGTTTGTTCACATGGTTTGGGTCGGAGTTCCCCCCCACATCCTTGTTACCTTGATGGAAAAAGATCCCAGCAACCCAGAGGAGGGAAATGAAGATTGGGAAGTACTCTGAGCAGTTTGCCCTGGTGAGAACCAGAAATGAGAGTTAAAATTGCCTCCTTGTACATCAGAGCCTGGATAACTGAGGCTGGAGAAGGGAACTGGAAACTTATGGTGGAGCAAACTAAAAAAGCTGATAGGGACCATCACTGTGCTGTGGGAAAGAGGCCTTTTCTGTGATCAAGAACACCCAATATCTGTATTTTAGAGGAAAAAAGCAGCCAAACAACACACAGCATTCACCTCTCCTGCATTCACATGGCCCTGGAATGACAAGCTGTGGCTGAGATGGAGATTTGTCTCTGCTGGACCCTCGACAGGCTCCATCCCACACACAGCACCATCACAGACAGCTGCTGCACCTCCAGCTGCTGGGGGAGAACCTCCTTGTCAGTATTTAAGGGGCTTTCTCTTCCCTTGGGTGAGTACAGCCCAAATTTGGGAGTCACACAAGTCACACTCCAAGAAAGAGCTTTCTCTCAGATAAAATTCAGCAGGAGGTGATCAGATCTGCAGCCAGATTTTCCTCCTTTTCCCTTTAGTGACAAAAATACAGATTTTCTGCAAGAGTAGGAGCTGTGCTATTAAAGACATTGGGTTTGATTCTCCTACATTTTACCATTCTCTAGGCAATTTAATCTTAATTTTGGCTAAAAATGTACAAACCTTTGGAGAATGGAGCCAGACTGGGAGCTGGAAAAAGAAGTCTGAAGAACCTTATGCTGTAAATGCAGTTTGAGCCTCAGTGAGGGGAGGCTGCCAGGTTTCTTCAAGTGAGTAATACATCAATACTACGTTTTCCCTTTTTTTTTTCAATATATCAAATTATCAATTTGTATACTATTCCACAGGGAAAAGAGGAGAAAAACCCTCAAAGAAGCAATACCTTTTCAAGTCTAAGTTCCCCGCGGTCACCTTCTCTGCCGATTACAGCCAGGGCTTCCCAGAACCACAACCCATGGCACAACTTGGTTAACACACATTTAGTAGTTAAGCATTTAATTAAAAGCCACATCAGCAGCTCCCAGCTCACAGAGGCTGATGTCTCCAGGCAGGCTGGCCTTCCATGGCACCACAGAAGCACTGAAGCTGGTGTTTTTGTCACTCCACAAATGTTTCCTGTGCGCTGGCAAGGGAGCGCAGCTGCTTTGTTCGGGATTCAGCGCCGTGCTGGAGCTGCCCTTCTCACCAGCTCCAGCCAATTCCTTTCAGCTGCTTACAAAACAAGGACTGAGATGAAAGAGGGAATCTGGTGCTTGCTGGAAGCTGAAGGGATCTGTGAACGTTTCCAGTTTAGCTCCAGCATTGCTCTCTCCACAGGAACAGAGCAAAAAGAAACAGCCTCAGCAGAGGCCTGCGAGTGCTGACTCTCACAGTACAATGGTTTCTGAAAGGGAAAAAATTAAAATGCCCTTGTAGCTGGTTCTGCCAGCAAGGCCCTTTGCTTCAATTCAACAGCAAAACATTACAAGAAAATATCAGGTTATTAATAAAGCTTTGGGTGCTCTCACCATTTGGAGCCAATGGTAATATTAAATTTAATGATTCTAATTGTGAATGCTCTGCACCTCCTCCATACGGCCACTAATTTGTAATTTGGCTGCCTCACAATGCCAGAAGGAGAATTATCATGGATGGACAGAAACACCCCAGCCAAAGTGCTCCAAATCAAAATGCAGACCTTTGCACACAAAGCATTGAAAAAAAAAAAAATACCACTAGCAGTAAGTGGAAAGGTGACTGAGGGGGACCAGCCTCTCCCAACAGTGACAGTTGACTCAAGTCTTATCTAGGCAAAGTCACCAAAAAAGGGGAAATCTTACTGAGCTCTGAAAGTCCGCTCAAATTCAGGGTGACCTGTTGTTTCAGGAGGGGAGATCTTGTACTTCCGACGGGCGTAGATCACCTGCATTGCAAAATAGGCTAAAAACGGAACACAGGAATGATAACAGACCAGCAGTGTTTATTTAGCCAAGCTTTATCTGGCTTGGAATCAAGCAAGTGGTTAGAATGAAAGAGCTGATATGATCTAGGTCCATAGTCCAGGGCTGTCACACATGACCTATAATAAATGTGCCATTTATTTCATGCTCATGCTTTAAATTCAGGTTTGGTTATCCCAGCTGGGTGCCAGTGCTGGATGACACTTTGCATCATCTCACGCCCACCAGAACCCTCAGTGCTGCTTCCCAGCAGATCAAACACACAATAAAACCTTACCAAGTCCACCCTGAGTCACAAAATTATGTCTTAATCTTGCACTTCATGTTTAGAGTATCTGTGCACCCCCAGCCAGTCTGATGGAAATGATGTGCAACACTTCGTGCAATTCCTAGTGGGTGCAAAGCATGGCCCATGTCACAGAGCAGCATCCAAACTGTCACTGGGATATCATCAAGTCAATTGAAGGTGCTCTTAATCATGGCAATAAAAGGAAATGGGGAAGAGGGTGATTTTTTCTTGCCCTTCACTCCTGCAGGGCAGCCCCAAGGCTTCAGCAGTTCAAGGAGCAGAGGTGCTGCCCATGCCTGCCCTCAACCTGTACCACATTTGAGCCAAGGCACTGACTCACTGTCTGCTACATCAGTCCTTTATACATTTGTAAAGGACATGGAAAGTCACTTCAAAACAATGAAAACTTGCTAACATGAAGATTTGGAGTGTTTCACTATTGAAAGCTCCTACACCCACAGGCAATTGCTGATGCTCCAAGTGCTTCATTTAGGTGTACTACTACACTGCTACCCTTATTGAAAACTCCTATTTTTATATAGAGAAAATTAAATTATAAAAACAATTACTTTGGTGGCTGTGGTGGTGTCACTGAGATGCTTGAGTGAGCAAAGTCCTCACATAGCAACATTTCCACAGCATGCACAGAGAGACAAGGAGCAGGGGTGCAAGGCCTGCCTTGGGGACTGCCTCATAGTAACAAAGATAAAAGCAGAACAGCAGGGTAGAGAAGGGGAAGCAGGGACAGAGGTTCCAAGATTAAAGGCAAGACATATACCTGCAGAAAAGCATTAGAACATATGTAGAAGGGAATTAGAAATGTAAATAATCTGATGCTATGTGACTTGTGTATCACAAGGCTTTAGTAACATAAATACAGTCATTCCTTTCAGAAGACATTTAAGAACAATTAAGCATGTTCTAGTGTCTTCCACAGTGACCCAGCCCTAAACAACAGGTGCTGACAGAGCAAAGTGGGGAGAAACAAGAATGTTCCCCCCTCTTTGATTCATTTGTAGCAGGTAGATCATGGGTGAGGGTGTTGTCCTTTCCCAGAGGTCCAGCAGGACACAACACAGCATTCCCTCTGTGAATCCAGGGTGGTGAAACACGCAACTGGAATTCAGCAGCCACTGGCAGAGCTCTGGGAATAAGATGAAACCAGAACCCATCCTATTACCTCTTCACATCAGGTAAGCACCTCTCCTCCTCCCTGATGCTCTCAGGGTCTCATCCCAGTCTCCTCTCCAGAAATGGACTGAGCTGAAGTTACAGCATCACAAGCAGATCCAGCTTGTGGCATAAGCCAAACTGCACTGGGGAATGCTCTTCACCCTGCTTTGTGCCATCTGCACCTTTGCTCATGTAGGATTCTTGGGACTGATGGGTAAGATCAAACCTCTTCATCAGCTCTGCACTCAGCATCTTGCTTCTACATAGGGGCTAATATTGAGACAAGTCCTGCACAGATCCCTTACACTTAGGGATGGGTAACATACAAAACAACCACCCAAGAGGAGCAGGAGCCTTTTGAAGGATGGCTGGCTGTTCCCCAAACCTGGTGTAAGGGTGGAGAACTAAGGATGAAGAATCAGTCCACAAAAGCACTTCTCAGAATGAGGTGTTGAAAAAATCCACACTGCATGAGCCTTCTCAGCATGGACTTTTAGAGAAAAAGAGTTCAATCTTCTCTGCAGAACCTCTCAAACAATTTTTTTTGTGATTCATGTCTGGAGGTTAATCACCTGTGTGGATTCCATGTGGCTTAGGGGCTCAGCTCTCCCTGAACTTCGCTCCTCAGTGGAAATATTCTTCATTCTTTATTTGATTATGTCCACAAACTTGTCAAATCATATCCTAGCTACTATCTGCCACATTTGACTGAACCTAGCAAACAAGCCCTGTGGGGCCTGACAGTGACATTGCGTAAGTTTTGCAAATAAAATAAAGGAGCAGGGGAAAAATAAAGGAGCAGGGGAAAAAACTGGAGTAGAATAATTTTACTCTGTGATACAATGTTCACCACAAGGCTGGGGCACATATGCACAGAGCACTAAATGCAGAGTTTCACTAAAGTGAGAATGACTAAATTAAAAGGGGGCAAGTTACTTGAAAGAATGTGGAAACTGCAGGCTCCCAGGAAATTCAAGAGGAAACATAAAAATCAACCAGTGCTGTACCAAGGTCAGCCATTAAATTACAACTCCCTCACCAGGCTGTGATGGAAGAGTGCCTGTAGGGAGAGCCCACGTCTGTTCTTCAGGGCTCACCTGCTCAGGGTGAATCCCAGACCTGTTACCTCACCTACAGAAGACCCTTTCCAAACATGCAGAGAAAGCCACTGCACAGCTCTGAACTCCAGTGACACGGGCACATGTATTCCATATGAGTAGATGGAAAGGAAACACACAGTATTTTGCAATTGCTCCTTGGCTTCCCATGCAGAGATGAAAAAACCAGGATACTTCATCCGATCCAACACAGATAGGAGGGTGCCAGTGCCTGCTATTTATCTTCTGGCTTCACACCTGGCTTGCATGCCATGAAAGTAAAATGCTTAAGGCTGCAACCTTTAAAAAGTACTTGAAATTCTCATTAAATAAAAATATTTGAGACAAAACTGCTATCTAGAGATTTTTTTACTGAGGGTTTCCCAAAGGAAAAGGGCTCAGCGGGATTTCTGTAACTCAATTTCATTAAGTTTTCTTCATGTCTTCTCTTTGCACACTAAACACTCACTCCACCCCCACTTAGTTTAATAAAATAATTCATAGTACAAAAGTTTATTCCATTTGTAGTTGTGGTATGTCTGTGTAAATTGAGTGGAAATTACTGATAATTCAGAAGTCTTGAGCTCTATTTTTAAAGTGGCATGTTTTGTTTTAAATAATGCTTATATTAAGAGATTTATAATCTGGTGGCGAAAAGCACATCAGGCTGCTCAGAGATTCACATCCATTTATAAGCAGAGGTGTGACAGCTGTATGGTAAATTAATACAGTAATAATAAAACCCACAAACCTTCCCTTATAGAATTGTGAAGATTTTAATAAAATAGGGGCTCTGTCCCCATCCCAGGCAGAGGAGTGACCGTCCTGAAGCCTAATGGGAAGAGACTTTGCCCAAAGAACCCACAAATTGACAGAGCTTGGCAACAACACTGTTCTTTCTAAATGGTCTAAACACAATGCATCTATTTAAATTAGAAGTCACTGAGTCCCTTTGAAGAGCTCTGTGTCTATTTCTGACCAGAACTTGCTTTAGTTTCCAAATTACTGTGCTCTCAGTTCATCTTGTCATCTGCTCTGTGCCATACGAACATACAAGGCTATGGTCACAGAGAAACCCCCAAGTGCACGAGGCTCTTTCCTATATCCACACCAGGTCTGTACACTGACCTCCTCACCAGCACATTCACTAACCTGCCTTTATTTTGGCTACCTTCAGCCACTGCAAGTTACAAATTACCTGCTCAAATTCAATCACCAACTAGTTTACTTTAAGAACATCCTGTTGAAATTGCTTTAAGTCTAAAAGCTTTACTTGCCGGCTTTGAGGATCATTTTAGTCCCTGTTAAATAATGACCACCCTCAGGCACAACACTTCTGCCATGAACAGCCAAAAATTTTTATCGTTTTACCATGCTGGAAAACAGTGACTTTCACTCCACAGACACTCCACACAAAATACAAGCACCACATCCCACAGAGTTTAACATAATTAGCTCAATACTGGCATTGTACAAAGGCTATTTACCTTGCTCCAGGACCCCCAGAACTGTGACTGCGGCCAGCAGGTCTATCTGATCCCTCATGCTGCTGATTGTGGAGCAAACCCCAGTCTGATGTGATGGGTACAGCTGTCTCAACCCTCTCTCCCACCACCACCCACTTCCACAGATCTGCCTCTGAGCACAGGTGTTTCCTCCACCACACCTTAACTCACCTTAACTCTCTCCACACCATGTGGTTTTCCAAAGCAGCCACCCACCAGAAAACGCCTATTCCAGCCGAGTGCCTTCTGCTGAACAATGGAGCAGGGAAGAATTTTGCTTGAGCAAACTGTGAAATTCTTCTAATTGCATTTACAGATTTTATACCACGATTGAATTATATGCTGCCAGCAATGGAAAGATGATGAAATTCTTTCCAGCTCTTTTGTTGCTAGTTTTAACGAGCTCTGAAGCATCTCAATTATGTGCAAGGTTGTAAAAATTATTAACAAGCATTTACAAATTAATGACTTGACCTTCTGCTCTTATTTCAAGTACTGGAGTTGACCACATGGAAGATTCGATACACTCCAGCTGGAACAACTGAATTCTGTTACCAGATCCTGTAATTTAAAAGAGCATTCAGATACTCTATCCCACTAATTACTACTCTAAGTTTACCAAAGAGGAGTACAGTTCTGTTCTAGCACTCACTCACTCTTAGGAGCTTTCTGAAGTTTGTAAGCAGTACAAACCTCTTCCTGGCGAATATACAAAATAAAAGTTCTCAGTTCTGAAGGCAGCAGAGGATGCAGAAACATACAGACCCTGAGAAATGTTACACTGACATATAATTGTAAAATGTAAAATTTGAAAACCAGCCATGTTTTAGCTCTGGATAATTTTTCTCTCCTCGCCACAAAAGTAAAATAGGCATCAGTTCAAAAAGTTACCTTATGTTTTTGAGCAACTTTATATGGATGACAACTCTGACATTAAAATTTTTAAAATCAAAGAGGAGAAGGTTTTCCCTTAAGTTTGGTGGCTGAGCCATTGCACTTCTCTCTATTCTGTCACACACACAAACCCTGCTACAGAATTTGTGCACATACCAGACCTACAGTTTCTCCCAAGTGGGACACAGCAAGTTTTTTCTGGTTTGGCTCTTCATTGCTTCAAAATCCCATTGTGACAGCTCATCAAGTTGAAAACTTCAGTTAATCAATTAAATATCCAATGTTACACTTTATTTACAAAAAGCCACACGTTTTTGCAAAACCACTCCCTTTCTCTAAAAAACCCTCATATGATGTGACTTCAGACTCTCCAAGTTACAGCAGACTCAGATGAAATAGAATTAAAACCTAAAAATTAAACTTAACTGAACCTATTGGTGACCAAGGATGTCATCTGACGTATCCAATATAAAAGTCAGAGGGGAAATGTCACCAGGGGTCTGCTTACAACATATTTCAACAAACAATTCCGGCTTGAGAGAACACTTCCATTACAGATTTCCATTACTCACAGGAAAAACATTGGCACCAAGAAAAAAAAAAATCAAATTGGTTTCTGAGCAAAGGTTCATCACAAGCTGCCACTGACTCCTTAAAATCTTTGGAAAACCACACATCATTTCAGTGGAGGATTGTTTGGGAAATTTCTGTTTCACTCAACAGTAACTAAAATGCAGAATTTTTAATGGGACAATAAAGCAAAAATTAATGTAACTTCAAGGTTCCCCATGGACTAAAAGCAGCTGATTCTGGTACTGCTACTTTTTATTACATTTGGTTCTTTATAAGCATCTGAAGATACAGGTCTCCTCCTCTTCCAAACAGAACACAAAACTTGTAGAGAAGGAATATACTACAAATACACTCTGGTAAGTCAGAATGCTGTGAGGAGACCTGGAGGCTGAGCTGGGGTTGCAAACACAACTACACAGTGACACCAACTCCAAAGCTTGGGGAATAACCCATCAGTGTCTGAAGCTGGGCAGTGGCTATGGGACTTTACCTGCCTTAAGCCAAGACCTCCACACACATTGCTGCCAGTTCTTTGTTCCTGCTCAGCAACATCAGCCCCTGCTTGCAGCACGTGTCCCACTTCTCAGCTGGGTTCCTGTGTGTGCCATGTGCCTGCATCAGACAAGTCTTGAGGAAATCAGTTTGAACCTCTAAAGCCTGTTATTCCGAGGGAATTGGCACATTTTTGGAACTCTACAATTTTGCACATGCGAGGTCTCTATAGTTATTAACATCTTTTTCACCACTAACAACCACCTCTGCAATTGAATTTCCCAGCTTAATGCCTACAACTGCATTCCAGAAAAAAAACAAAAGCCCGGAAGAGTGGGAGTAGCATAAAGCCTGATTTTCAAAGTTAAGTTTTCTAAGGCCCCTTTATCCAGTTCTGGCCTGTTTAAATAGTCTTTCTGAAACTATAAGAATTGGTAAGACACGGCTGCCACAGAATTTGAGCCTTGGTAACAGGCTGAGCAAAAATTGTGCGTTGGGATGAAGGGAAGGAACCATCTCACTGGGAATGACATTGCTGAACTCTGCTCAGCTCACACAAATTTATAAAGTCACACCATGTATATTTAATACACTAGCAAAATATTTATTTTATAATGATAAAACAGAAGTGAAGGATTTCTTTTTGGTGTGCACCAGTAATCGTAGTAAAAGAATAAGGGGATTAATGGACTCTTTATACATTTCAATGACAAAAATTCATAAAGGTTAGCATCAAATTCAACTGTTCTCCATTTACAAGCATAAAACTTACCATAATACCCCCCAAACACATATATAAAGAATTATAGTTTTAAAATCTATAAAAAGTAAAAAATATACAGTCAGAAGATCTAACTCTTATTCAAATCTTTAATATAAAATTGTAAACATTTATTTACACAAAGGAAATGTGTATAACAAAATTTTGAGCACCCTTTTCAATTGGATCGTGGTTTTTG
The DNA here is from genome assembly GCA_013390045.1 of Picathartes gymnocephalus. Classification (NCBI taxonomy): domain Eukaryota; kingdom Metazoa; phylum Chordata; class Aves; order Passeriformes; family Picathartidae; genus Picathartes; species Picathartes gymnocephalus. Next base: position 3,011,349 of record WEKY01041646.1, read on the forward strand.
GAAGGCAGTGGATGTTGCACAGTGACACTCTCACCTTGCCTGCCCAACCAAAACCGCAGTTTATAAATAAAGCCATGGGCGGCCGGCTGGGTTCAGTTCAGGGGAGATTGGTTTTATTGCTCTGAAGCTGCAGCAAATGGAAAGCTCGAGTGCAGACACATACAGTGACACATTCCAGGGCACCAGGGCAGAGCCCAGCCCTGCCCATGCACCCACGTACATCAAAACTGTCTTTTCATTCCACTGAACTGTTCCAACCTTGTTCCAGTGGCACCGCCTTCCCAACGCTCCCACCGCGTTCTGTGCGCAGGGACCCAAGCCAGAGCCAGGGGCTATTTGGATCCTGTTCACACACGGAGACCAATGGGCACTGTAAGCCAGTTTGTCTAGAATCACACTTAATTTTACTCCAACAGTACCATGAAAAGGCCCTGTCATCAAACCCAGATACCTTCCTGAACAAACCCTCTGGTCAAGCAGAGCAATATCCACCTTAGCTTCCAGAAACAGTGGAGGAAAGAGCACACCTGCGTTTTCCTGGACATTTCACTGGACTGCCTTTTTGGTACTAATAATGCAAACAGCAGATGTTCTTTTCCTCCAATTAAGAAATCACAACTGGATGGATTGTATTTTGACTTAATCAGAAAAAAGTCTGTGTGCAAAATCTACTGGAAAACAGAGCAGATTTCAGCACAACTGAAACAGGGAGAAAGAAAAGCTGTATCCTACTACCCTGTTATTTCTGTCAAGTGTTTGTAAGGGGGAGAAAAAAACAGTGACATGGAAGGATGTCACTTGAAACTGAGGTCCCAAGCACCCCCGACAGGAAGGGAAGGCACACTGGTGCAAAGTTAAACCTTAAAATTAAAAATACAGCAAACACTCCTTCCCCTGCCATTGCTAGTTTATATCTCTACTCTTCCAATGACACTTACCTTGGAACAGTTTTTGGTTTAACTTAATAGTAAACCAAGCTCACTAGCTCTTTTCTTAGATTGCCAGAATGACAAAAGCTAGCATCAGTTATTTGCATCTCAACTACTTATTCTAGAAAATATTAGAAGTGTCAACAACCAAAGTCACCAACATCTTCGTCTTCCCATCCAAAGACAATCTTTATGTTATCTTTTCAAAAGCTCTACGAGGGATTAAGCCTGCTTCAGTGAAGTTTTATCCACTGTTCAAAGGTGGGATCCACTGATCAATGCACATCTTTCATCAACAGTTCAACATGATAAAATAGCAAATCTGATCAACAGAGCGGAATTCATCCACACTAGCTAAGTGTGCTGGACAAACCATGTTCCATGCATATTTGGAAAGGGTTAAAGTATTAGTGTTAAAAAAGCAGTTTTCAAAAGTGCAAATTGTCTCATAAAGGAGCTGCAGATACAGTAAAATATTTTCCTTCTTTGAAACCAATGATATCTTTCACTTCCCTTCACCTTCTCTGGAAAAAACCCTCTCTCTCAATTCTGCAATGCAGAAAACTCCTGGAGAAGCCAGTCTGTGTTGAAGGAAATTGCTTTTAAATCACAATGCTGGGTTTGGTTAGAAAGTTTATAGTTTTTCAAGAAAGTGGATTTAGAAAGGGAAGAGGTATTTGTGCATTTAAAACAAAAGCTTTCAACTTTATTTTAATTTTAAAATAAATGTTAAGGCAAGGTGGTTTGTAGGTGGATAAGGGATTTTTTTTTTGGTAGAGAGTAAAGACTTTGGAACATTGACCGTTCCCATTGTGGTTTTTGTCCTTTCTGGGACCAACCCCAACATATGGATAAGAGGTCTCCTTGGGCTGAGCTGAAGAACAGCATCTGCTTCAAGGGATATTAAAAAAGTAAATCCACCAGTCTATAGAAAGATTATCAAACTTGTAACCCAGTATTAAAAAAACAAAGCATTTAAAGGGGGAGACTTCCATATTGGAGCAACCCTGATACAACTATTCTCCCAGGCTGCCTGTGCTATTATTGCTAAAAAGGACTTTCCACCTCCCAGCCAAATTACTTTTTCCTCATTTTTATCCTGAAGTGACAAGTCTTGTGCTCATTGCTAACTTCGGGGGATGAACCGATCTCAAAGGTTAGTTTTACTTTTTACAACAAATAAAGCTAGATGAGCTGTCATGAAGCAAAGCCTTCATTTAAATACAACTACCTTTGGAAATAAGTTATGAAGAAACAGGTGCAAAGTAAATGGCTTTACAATTCATGTTAAACCTACTATAGTTTAGAAGTTCTCCCATAAGAAATTCCCCCTTTAAACACAGCAAGGTACAAGCCAAGAACCGTGCCTCTCTACAACAGAGTGCAAACTGCAGCTTAAAAGACTACAATCTATGAAGATGACTATCTAGACTAACTGGCCAGGTTTTAATACTTTTATCATCTATTACCAGCATCTAGAAATATTTACCATGAAATATCACTTGCTTACTGAGAGTACAGGCACATGCTTCAGCAATGGGGGAAAGACACAATTCCAAACATTTTGCAAGCATACTCAGGTGCATACAGCTTCCTCTCAAAAATCAGAAGTTTGATGGACAGTACTATAACAGCATGTCAAGCTATGAACAAATAATTATTGCAAGTAATAGCTGCAGACTAAGCCCTAAACACAATTTGTGCAACTATTTGCGTTCTTTCTGCACTATTTCTGTGGAATTTTTGTTTTGCTTTTAAATAATTAAAATATTTAGTCTTAGAACACTGCAAGTGAGATTTCTGGAAAGCTGGCTAGGACACAGTATTTTTTGACCTGTTCAAGTGTGTGACTCCTCAGAGACCGCAGAACAAGCGCACTCCTCCTGCAGACCTGCTTGGTGCGCCGTGACCATGCGCCAACACTCACTGAGAAGCAGCTCCAGTCTTTTTCCCAACCATTTACCTCTAATGCCTGCAAGTCTCCTCAATGCCACAGGTTTTTTGGTCCAAGAGTTGCTTATATATCATGAAATAATTAAAAAAAGTAGAACCCCCGCCCCCAGCCCCATTTTAATGAGTTCCTAACAACTCATCCAAATCGTTCATCCACTCCTCTGAAGTCCTGTTTTTCAGCAAAGAGTCTATCAGATCTGTGTCACCAGTTAAGTTCTGAAGTCCATTACTGCCTGACTGGCTGCTGTAGGCGAAAGGCAGCTCCTGACTGGTCGTCCTCACAGGGTACCCTTGGCTACAGTGCAGGTTTCCTCTGTTGGGCATTTGCTGATTTGGGTTCTGGTTGAAAGCATTCAGGTCTGGAACAGTCTGGTTCATGGCAGGCAAGACTTGCTGTGAGGGTACCTGCTGCTGTGCGGGGGCGTTTGTCCGTGGCTGCGCTCCCAAAGAGGATGACAGCATCTGCCCAGAGACAGCGGCGTTCATCGATGTCATGGGCCTGCTGGTGCTTAGGCTTACCTGAGGCATTCCCTGGGCAAACTGCTGGTTGGACATCTTTAGATGTGTTTGCTGCATGTGGAAAGAGGAGTTGGCAGTAAACGGTCCTAAGCCACTGTTTGCTTGTGTCTGGTTGTTAATATTAGGGATACCTTGGTGTTGCCAAGACGAATTTTGAGCCCCCATAGCAGCTGGTACTCTTGCCATCTGTGGCTTAGATAAGGTTGGATTCAGTGCACCTTTATTGTGCTGCTGAGAAACACTTGAGTTTGGTAAGGTGTTCTGCCCATAGGCAGCAGGAACGGCAGCGCCCTGGCCCAAGCTGCCCTGTCTCTGCATCGGGGTCTGTCCATTGGCACTCGGAGTCGCGTGCTGGGGAACCATCTGGGTGATCCCAGGGGCCAGGTTGTACAACCCCCCTCGCTGCATGTTCTGCATGCTGGGGTACTGAGACACCCCCCGCTCCTGCTGGCTGGAGCTTGACTGCAGTGGAGCAACAGGAGTGTGTCCAGGTCCCATCTGAATCATGTTCTGGCTCTGAGGAAACATCCGGGGACTACCAGAGCTGGACTGTCCTAAATTACTGACCCCGGGTATGGCTGAAGATGAGCCTGAAATACAAAGAAATATTTTGTACATTAAAAACCTCAGGTTCAACCAGAGCCAAGCCAGGCTTGTAGGCACAATAACCCAGAAGCGAGGTGCAGCAACATTTGTATAAACAGACCTCTGTAAGCAAAACACAGAGAGCAGCAGCTAATTAATTAGTGTCAACTGTTGTTCCAGTTAGCACCTGCACCTTGATCTCAAACACAGATATGCCAATGTCCTAAAAAAATCTGAATACCACTTCTAAGAGTTCAGAATCATTATTTTAAAAAAATGATGACTGTAAAGGCAGGACTCTGATATTGCTTGGGAACAAAGGCAAACATATATACTCTGAAGTGCATGCGCAGTTTACTAGGCTGTTAAAAAAATGCCTCTTACTGCACACACACACACAGAGTCAGTCATTCCATACATGCACAAGAGTGCATTTCTTATCATGCAACTGTAGGATTGTCTGCATTTTCCCAATTCCAGGAATTTCTTCTATTTATCTGATATAGAAATACCTAATTCAGAACTTTTCCGTCAAGTATCTTTTGGATTTCCACAGTGAAGTATTCACTATGTTAATATGCAGCGCTGACAACCAAGCAAGGTGATTTGGAAAAATATCTTCTCAGCAAACCAAATACAGTCCTTTGTTATTGCAAATTCTGAGTTAAGAAGTTTCTTCCTGTAGAAGAAACATCCCTCTACTTGAAGCAAAAAAATCAGTAAAGTGTAGCGCATGTAGCACCCCCCACACTCCCTACAGCTGACCAGGGGAAACCTACCTACACTAATAATTTCTCTGTTTTCAAAACTAAAAGTAAGCTGCAGAATTTTTTCACATTTTATGATAGCTGAGGAGTACTGGCTCTCCATTATTACTAATACTGTATTTGAATAAAAACAGAATTATCAAAAATAAATTCAAATAGAATTCAAATTATATTGAATTAATTATCAACAAAGCACATGATAAAAGCATCAAGGTTGAGGGAATGCATGAGTGGAGGAAGCGTCTTACTGTAAAAATATTTATAGTGAAGAGATAGTACACATATCAGGATTCAAGGTGCAAAAATTAGTTACAATTATCATTACAAGGAAAAAATAATCTTAATCATACTGATGTCCATTATAGCAAAACCTACTCTATTTCTAACAGTTGCATGCCTATCTTTCTGTAGTGGTAAGAGAAAAAATATTTCAGTGCAATATTTGAAGGATGCTACTGATCCCTGTGTTAGGACACAATCCTTTTGCATTGGCATCAAGTTTTTCCAGGTAAGTAACAAAAGCCAGTTGTAGCTGCACTTGACACTGCACAGGCATGAACACTCTCAGAGTGAGAGTATTACATTTCCATTTGCATCTTTCCCCTTCAGTATTTATTTCTGCAGCAACATGAAGAGTAAGGAAACAAAATAAAGGGAATTAGCACTTTTCTTGTACTCTAGGTTTATGAAAAAAACGCAAGTGGCTTCTTGATGCTCTGTCAAGCAACAGCTTTTAAGGTAAAAAGATGAGTTTTTATTGTTTTCTAGTTCTTCCACATTTTTGAATTGAAGCTATTCCAGCTGAACAGTTACAACATCTTTTATTTATCAAAATTGATACACTACTGACATACTAAGCTGCTTCTCATGCAAAAAAACCCACGTAGGACACTTAACATGCAATGAAGAGAATTCAAACTGCCGTTTAAAGGTACCAGAGATAAAAATGTTATAGACTTTTAAACTCATCCCAGAGATAAGAGAAATAATACACCACTTATTTTTCTTTAATGAGGGCCTGTGATAGATACAGGCAGTAGTGACATCAGGCTTCAGAAAAAAACCCTCTGAATTCTAATATATCAAAGATAGAGAGAATTTCCAACCTGCACAACGAAACAGTAGTATAAAATTGGCCTGCAGAACAATGAAGGCACTTAAGAATTTTACTTATTTCCCAAACAACATTAAGAATCAGAAGCTTAAGTTGTCCCAGATACCTGTGACCAGGGAAGCTGTTAATTAGCAATTGAATCAGAGTATAGGTCAAGAGCTTTTAAGGCAGAGTGAAGTGTAATAAATTAATTAAAAGCTATCCAATCCAGGAAATTTCAAGACACCTTGTTTTTTACTCTTGGTATTTTTTCTGCTGTCATTTCAATTGCCATGTTTACCCACCTGTGAACTGTCCAACCTGTTGCTGGTATGGGTTCTGTGGTTGATCCTGGTACTGGGGGGGAGGCCGAGTCAGATGCCGCTGCAGCTGCTGCTCCTGCTGCTGCCGCTGTTTCTCCTAAGAAAGGTCCAATGCAAGACAATTTGAAAACAGATCAAGCTTTTTCCAAGGGCTATCTTGGATAAAAACAAGCTGTCTCCATACTTCTATGCACAGCTGGTAAACAAAAGGGCTTCTGCAGCCCTACAGTCACTTCAGATTTTGTTCTCAAGGCTCAAACACAGTCAATTTAATTTGATGAGTGACAGGACCAGGATCTCAGAGACAACTACAAGAGCTACTGCAGTGCATGTCTGAAGCCTTTCAAAGATTGAAAATCTGTGATGTTACTCTCCTAATCAGCAACATAATCAACAGGCATTTCCAGCAGTACTGTAACAACAAAAAGAGGTACAGGTACAAAAAGAGCAAAAGTGAGTGTGTAAAAAAAATATAACATATATTTTTTGGTTGTTATTTCCAAATCAATGTATTTTAGACTCCTCTTTAGAAATCAATAGAAGTGCAAGTCAGAAATATCAAAAACTAAACATATAAATATTTTCTAGTCCTTGTCTGCAAACATGAAAAAATACACACAAATCCATATTCTCATGTATCACAGGTTTTCCTAGAAGATTATGGAAAACTGCAGAACTAAGTCCATAATAGAAGTCATACGAGTTTTGCAACCATTGTTTCAAACCACATTTGTAGCAACACACTGATCAACTGAAAAAAACCCTACCCATGACACAAAATAATTGCTCCTCTTTAAAACAAAAGCACATTCAACCCATACCTATTTTATGATCAAAGCATTTGAAAAATAAACCAAGCAAATTTTCTATTAGGAAACTTTGGGGAAAAATGAGATTTGAAGTCCTGAGGGGAATGTAGATGTAGTGATAATACATTCAGATCTTTACAATATGAACTGTATCAGGCACAGCATTTCTGTCTCTTCTTCCTCAAATACCTTCAGCCAGACTGAAATTCTGGGATAACCAGTTAGTGATAGACTGCACAACTACTTACTTATCCAAAAAGTTATACAGAACACAGCAGGGGACAGAAATTCCCTTCCACGAGTATTGGGGTAAGGGCACAAGTCAGAAGCCTTTACAGAAGAGACTGGTGCAATGTAACAAACACCAGACACACATCACTACCACCCTTCCCAAATGTCTCCAGTTGCGAAGCTGTTGAGACATGCAGAGGAATGAAGAGGGCAGGCTGCTTGACAGAGGACGTGCTGCTTGCAGGACCAGTCAGACCTGAAACAGGCTGACCACAGAAGCCAAGAGATGCCATAGCTCTGAGAGAAACCAAGAACTGCAGAACCAGGCTTAAGGAAAAAAAAAAAACCCAAAATGCAGAATGCCAACTGAAAAGACAAATTTATAGTAGCAGGGAATGGCACTGGAGCTACCTGAAAGTACAGATCTCCTGAAAAGTAGACATCAACAGATTCAGAAATCTTTTTGTAAAACTAAATCCAGTATCATGTGTATCCAAAGGAATAAATATCAAATCAGAATGCTAACAAGACCTAGCTTGACTAGGCAGCACAAGGCCAATAAATGTGGCAAACACAGTATCTAAAGCTGTTCAGCTGCAAAGCAAAGCTGCTGTTTATGTGGGACCAGAGTCCCAGCATCACTACAGAAAAATGGAAATTACAGGAGTTAGTTGTAGTTACCATTACTAGGACATGAATGAAATATTTTGATAATACTGCTGTTTACTGCAGCAACATGTGCTGGCAAAGCAGAAGCAAAGAGATAGGAAAAAAATATTTCAATGTGGTTTGAGATATGCTACTTATCACCTCCCCACTGTTCAGAGAGATCTGACACCTGTTAGGTCCATTATTGTCCTAAGGAAACCTACTGGGTCACAGCTCTAAGAGCTCTAACAAAGCTCTAATAACCACCATCCACCAGACATGCAAAAGCACAAGCAGGAGGTCACACCCCATATTTCCTTTCTCCCCCACTTGCTCTCAAAGAATACCTGTTTGTTAACATTTTGGGAGAATAATGATTATTCATCTTTGACATTTGATATTAACATACAAGTCATCAAAGACTGATTGATTTACTACAAAGTATTTTAGGCTTACGGATCACATAACTCACACAGAAAATGTGATTTTATTGATGATTTGGGCATTCTCTGTCGAAAGTCTTTGATAATTAATTCTCCCACAGTATTCCCTTAGTCCAAATTGTTTTAACCCAAGTATCAAAAATATATCTTTACCAGCACTCATACACTGCCAACCACATTACTATGTTTTGTCTACACTGGCTCCAGAACTGAAGGGGTTTTTCTGTCACCTCTGTTGAGACCTCAATTTTAACACGATGTCTCCAGGTGATAAAAGAGCCATTGGCTGGGACATGGCACAGCCATAGCTCCACAATCCTGCAGACACTACTACAACCTTCCCTGCAAAATGGGCTTTCACACATTTTCAGTTCAGAGCAGACTATCATTCCCTTCCTTCTTAAAGCTTCTGATGGGCAGCTGATTCAGGGAGGACCTTAAAGCACTTTTACCTAAAGGGGGCTTACAAGAAGGCTGGAGGGGGAAGGTGTCTCAAAAGGACATGCAGCGATAGAGCAAGGCAGAATTACCTCCATCTGAAAGAGGTAAGGTTCAGATTAGATACTAGGAAGAAATTATTTACTGGGAGTGTGGTGAGGCATTGGAACAGGTTGCCCAGAGAAGCTGTGGCTGCCTCATCCCCGGAAATGCTTCAAGGCCAAGTTGGATGGGGTTTGGAGCAACCTGGTCTAGTGGAAGGTGTCCCCGCCCATGGCAGGGAGTTGGAACTGAGATGATTTTTAAGGTCCTCCCCAACCAAACCATTTTCTGATTCTAAAACATCAAGTGCTATTTCATGCACCAAAGCAAAGCAGCACAAATTAAAAAACCAGAGGCTGGCCCCTCTCACCTGTTCTGCCAGCAAATGCTGCTGCCTCTGTTCCATTAGGAATTGCTGCTTCTGTTGCTCCATGAGTAGGTGCTTTTGTTGCTGCTCTCTCTGCTTCTGCTGGTCCATCAGCATTTGGTGTTGCTTCATCACTGCTGCTTGCTGCTGATAAGCTGTCGTGCTGTGGTTACCTGCCATGGAGACATTTGGAGCCTGGGCACCCACCCCAGGGCCTGGGACAGAAACAGGAACACGAGGAACAGCAGAAGCAGAGTTCTGATCCTGCAGGACAAAGGAAAAGTGACAAAAGTTACAGAAACGCAGTAACTTCACTTGTGAAGCTTCTTATGGAAGTTCAGCTAATTAAAGACATCCAAACACCCATCTATGCAGCACCAGACACAGAACTGCCACTTTGGAGTTAAGGTCAGAAGCTCCACAACATTTAGAAATAGAGGCTTTAACTTCACTCTCAAAGTACTTCTCAAATTCCAGCTCAAACAGGTGAGTATAGCTTTGTGAGCTTTTTTTCAGGCAGTTACAAACACCTCTTCAAACACCCCAGCTTCAGTTTACTTTGGTAGCAGCTTTTCAAACACTACACTTTATATTTTCGTTATACGAAACATTTATTTAAATACTGCCTCTTCTGTCAACACTTAATTCTTCAAGTGTTTATGTGTCCCATCCTAAAGTTGCTTTTTTTTAGTATCAGCAAATTTACTGTTTGCAGGTGAAGGGGCGAAGGCTTCCACTGGCCATAATGGATCTTATAGCATTTTTCCAGTAATCCAACCATCACCGTACTCCACAGACAAAAATACTACTAGAGATAAATCTTGATATTATTAGTTTTTAAGTCTGCACTTTTTGGCTTTTTTGGTTTTTTTTTTTTTTTGAGACTGGAACTTGCGATAAGCAAAGAACATGGAACAATTATCATTCAAGATCTGATGCTGCCCTCTTAGTATCAGCAAATCCCTTTGAAATTTAACAGTTTTCATCATTTTAAAGCACAGTTCAGCCTCATCTCTAATTACACGAATAAATGTTATGTTCAAGTTAAGCATTCAGCTAATGGGTTCGACTGTTGGTTCTCACTTTGCAGTTTCATAAGGAATCGTGAGCCAAATATAAGGATGCTGTGCTAAGTTGTTCTGTGTGCAACCTTTTGAGAAATTCTCCAGAAGCTTTCATCAGTACTTGTTAGTTCAGTGCAAGTGTGGCAGTGTAGATGCAAGGTCACCTTCGTGTTTTTCAGAGGGTGGGAGATATGATACACACAATAGTCTCTACCCTTCTTCCATCAAAATACTGTTAGACTGTTACTTCTGCCAGCTTTCAAAGAGATTAATTTTTTTTGCGCTTTATGAACCACACATTGATCTAAAATTTCTATTTTACACCAGTGTGGTCTTCATCACAGACTAATCAGAGCTTTTTCACAGGTTTTCTGTTTTGTTGAGGGAATGTATGACTAGAGTTGGACCTCAAACAGCTTTTGCTGGAGGAGCTTTAATCCTTGTAACAAATACCTTTTATTTCAACAAGCCCTCTCGTATGTGCATTGCAAAACAAAAAAACAGAATCCCAATGAGTCTATACTTCCACTCTCTACAGAAATTTTCACCTGCGGCATACCTGTAGTGACAGTTATATACAAGGCAAAGCAGCACCATCTGGAATTTTCTGTTACAGGAAAACCTGAACCATATGCTTCAAGCAAACAAACATTACTATTATTTGTTCTTAATGATATATTTCTGTCCTATGCCATGCTTCCCCAATGCCTAGAGACTTAACCAAGAAAAATCCTTAGAACTGAAAGGCCCCAAAGAACACCCAAGAAATCAGGAATGCAGCCCGCACTTTCACCTCTCTGCAAAAATAGGTCTTTTTATAGTAAGCCAACCCTGACACAAGTAGGGACTAAAAACAAGGTAATGAAATCAAAGCTTCTTTGAGAACACTGTTTAACACTACAGTTTTATATGAGTTATTTTAGTCAAAAGTTTACAAAGCATCTATTTATCTTTGTAAGTAGAAGCTTCTGTAAAGCACGACATAATTTGTTGCCCACAAAGTATATTAAGCTGAAAATCACATGTTACATGACCTAGAACCCAGTATTAAAAACTGTCCCCAGTGGAAAAAAAGACCTCATGATTCTTGTCTCAGCTTATTGTATATAGGATTTTTCCCTTTAAAATCAATGAAAACATTTGAAACTATACCAAGGAATCTGCACTCCAGCCTTACCTACCGAACAACCTTAAATCTGCTACTGAGCAAAGGTAATTCAGGACATTCACCTGACCATGTGGCAGTCGGTAGGCAAGGTTTCCAGACTTGGGTTTCAACAGGATCATCCCATTTTGGTCGTCACCCACGTGGGCCAGTGGCGGCTGCTGGCGCTGCTGGATGTATGCCAGCATAGGAGTCTTGTTCTGCCCAGGTACTGCCACCCCCTGCTCACACTCTGCTTTGTAATGGGAAAGAGGTTTGGTGTTCCCATAGTCCAGCATAGAGCCTTGACTATTCACAGGGTTCTGGTTCAAGCTGTTTTGCTGATGACCCAAAATGTTCACATGGTAATTGCCTCCAGCTCTCGGTGAGCTTTTATTTCCCAGATTAGGCATCATGAGTTTCTGATTGTTGAAGTCTGGCTGATAAACTGATGGACTAGTGGGATTTTCCATGGTATATGGGACAGCCAGTGGGCTATGGGAAGGCCCAGACTGTTGCCACGTAGAGATCTGATTTGTTTGGTGGACTTGAGAAGCTTGTTGCTGGTTCTGCAACATCTGATCTCTCTTCTGCTTGGCAGCAATCTGCTGAAGTTGATGAGCAGAAGACATTTCTTTGGCACTTCCTGCACACTTCCCAGGTAACAACACAGGCCTCTGGACATTTTGAGAGTGGTTTGATGCCTGCATCATGGGCTGATTAGGATTTTCAGTCATTGACTGACTGGAAGGCTGGAACATAGCCTGAGAACTACCAACCGTTGTAGAAGCGGCACTTACGGGTACAGAAGCAGCACCAATAAATGCTGAACCTGAAGAAGTGGATCTAACCTGGGGAGATCCCAGCTGTTCTTGTTCAAAGGGCGCTGGAGAAAACTCAGTCTTTATGTTAATATCTTGTGGCAATGGAGTCTGTGCAGCTGAATTTGAAGAATCTGCATCTTTTTTGTCTTCAAAGTCATCATTAAAGAGATCCTTCATGTCTTCATCGGGCACTGATCTATTGAGCTCCTCAATAAGTTCCTTCCATTCTTGCTCATTTAGATTAAGATCAGGCATCAGGTTATTCTGAGATATAGAACCCCCTGCTACAGGATTCATACAGGGAAGCTCATCTACAGGCTCCTGCTTCAGCTCTTTGTTCAAACTCAGAGGAAATGAATCATCAGCATCACCACCTCCATTCATCTGCAGGCTGGAATCTGGAAGACACTTCTTGCTGATGCCATCGAGCCCCATTGGATGTTTCCCATTAAGTTGTAAGGTATCTGCAGTGCCAGATTTCTTGTCAAGATGATGGAGTGGAGACACAGGGGGCAACCCATTGGAAGAACCACTCACTCCAAGACCATCCTCACGACGCAGTTTCTTGGACACAGAAAACACGTCACCATAGCCATTCTGCTGGTCTCCATTCTGAGGGGAAGCAGCACTATCAAGCTTTCTTTTCACAGTCTCATGGAGCTGCTGAAAAAGAAAAGGAATTATTTTAGTTATGTAGTTCTGTGTTACACAGAACTGGATTTTTATTTCTTACCAGAACACTGTCTTGCTCTGAATAAAACATGCCAGCAAAAACATAAAAATCAAAGATTGCATCTTTGTTTTGGTAACATTTTGTTTTACAAGTCAGCACATGAGATAACTTCCCCACTATAATCTCTTAGGTAAAATTTTCAAAAAACACATACTACTTCAAATAGAGACCCCACCTACAAACAAAACTAAAAGCTGACATATACTCTGACAGCAAGAAAAACTTGAAAAATGGCTGTGAACCGGAATATGTTATGATTTTTCCTATTCAAAATGAGAAAAATATTGAAGAATGTTACGAATCAAATTTTAGATGAGAACAAAAACCTGTATTTTATTTGATCTATGTACACACACAGTGTAATTGTTCCATGCGACTGTTTTATAAAAGTCTCACATTTAAATATTTATAGAGCGGTCTCACATTTAAATACTTAGAAAAAACTAGTGATTCTCTTGTGATAATAACTTTTAGAGAAGAACTATGTATATAAATTTTGTACACAATCACACTTTTGGCACTGAAGCAAAACCAATTTGTCACTTAGCGACCATTGCTTCACACTTGTGGAAAATGCAATTCAGAGTTCAGCCAGTTCTATCCCAGCAGAGCAAGTTCATTCCCTTCCTCCTTTCTCCTGAAGTATTTGCCAGCTGCTCTGACCACCAGAGCCCCAAGCAGCTCCACAGTTGGCCTCTCACAGATGGTGAAGGCACAGATTCTCTTTCTCGTGGTGCCACCTAGAAGCGACCAGTGGCTACAGCAGCAGCTTCACAGCCAGAGCCTGAGTGCCTTTGTTCAACTTCTCCTTCCTGCCAGCATTCTTGCAAATATAAAGTTCTTTCTACTGACCTCAAAAGCATCTGAAAACAGAATTCCTGCACACATCAAGGGTGACTATAAACTCTTCTTTCCCTCGGGTGTAGTCAGTAAAAAAATCTGAGCTTTGCTGGTGCTGGAATGCTCCACCAACGCAGACAAACCTGCAGGGCAGAGACACTGCTCCAACAGCTCAGGGAGCTTGAAGAGGGAACTGCCATCAGCTCCCGACCTGGGTGAGACACCCTGGTACATCTCAGCAGGACACTCGACAGGAATGCCCACCCAGAACCACCCATCTGAGCCATGGGGTCTCTGAACAACAGCCCTCTCAGAGGCAAGAAAGCAGCTCATTAAACAAACCTCAAGACAAGTATGGTTCTTTTCATATTACCTGCAGTCTTCACAAGGGAGTCCACTAACCCCTGGGGAAAAATGTCTCATCCAAGGAAAAATGGGAAACCTCAAGATCTCAGCATTCAAACAAGAGGTTGTATGTAGAGCCAGCATAAATTATCACAAGAATTTTACACACTTGCCTGGGCAACAGCATTCTTTGATTTACAGACAGAAGGACTGGTTCACAGTTAATAGTTTTCACTTTTTTTAAATGGTCTACAGTTAGCTGATCTTTGGGGGGAAAGAAACCCCAGACCATCTGTTTAATTCCTGCACAGGTAACAGCAAAAAATCCCCACTATTTGTTTAATGCTTGCATAGGTAACAGCAAAGCCTTATTTTTATCTGTGGGACAGTCTCCAGCTTCCCTGGAGACTGTGATCTTCTAGATGGCTCATGGAAATAGCAGCAGAGTAGCAAGATCAGCAGAAGACTGAGTAGGATGAAGCGAGAGGAGAGGAGGTTGGAACTTGAAATCTAATTTGAGCATTAGGTCTCCAGCTTGGAGTAGCAGCTCTCTAGTGAATTTTTCAAATACCAGCTTGAAAGAATAACGGAAATTTACTTTTTTGTAGAAAGGCAAAACAACACAGAGTAAAGAAGCTCAACTCCATCATAACCTTTGGCTTTCAGCAAGTTTCCCATTGTTTACTTAATGCCCCCACTGGGAAAACTGAAGCTCAAGGTGGATGAGTAACTTGCCCAAGGTTATATGATGAGTCAAATTACCCAAAGTTTGGGAATGGGTCCTCTTTAATTCTAAATAGTTAGGGAAAAAACCCACTCTCGGAAAACTTATATAAAAGTAATAACTTTGTTTTGTGAGCTACACTCACTGCAGTCTAGAAAAAGATACAGACCCCTAATATCCAGCACAGGAACTCCCATATCTTTATGGGTTTTAACAGTCATAACACTCAGATATCTGATTCTTGTAGACATTTTGACTGTAAGTTGCTCAAGACAAAATCCTCCTTTCACCTAAAAGTATTCCTTTGGCAAAAAAAAGGAGATTAAGTTCGTTCCCAGTTTGTCTGTGTCTATCCAAATAATCTGGTCTGAGGGGGAAAATAACAAGATACAAGTCAGACTGCAAGCTATCTACATATCAAGCTGCTCCAACAGAGTTCTCAAGGCAAGAAAAACCTGTTCTCTTCTGCCAAAACTCAAGAAAAAAACCAACCAACACACAGATGAACCAAAGCATAGCTTGCTACTTACTAAGACAACCCCTTCAGCTTTAATTTTCTTCCTCATTATCATCCTGTAAGGCACAGTGGTCCTCTGGTACGCTGTCCATGGCTTCCTTAGCAGAATCAATCAATTTTATTTATAATACTGAGCCAATCATTTCCACTGTCACAGGAGCAGATACAGAAGTGTATTCTCATCTTCTCAGCCTATGCAATTTTCCAACAAAAGATGAACTTCTTAGATCACTGCTATCTAGCTATGCCTGAAATATTACCCCAAAAGCACTGATTTGAAGCATTTATACCAATATAATCTGAAGTTTTATACCAATATAGGAACAGTTCAGGACAGGGCACATGAACAGGCCTTGGTCCTTTGGCCCAGGACAGGACAGAGGGTTTGTCAAAGAGCCACTGAGGGGCCACAGGCTGCACCTCCTCCACGTCACATCACCTGAGCTGCATTTTATTTACATGAGCAGAACACACAGTCCTCCATGTGGTCATAAACACTTCCTTGGCAGGAGCACACATGCCCAACTGTGGATTCCTCATGCACAGAACACAAGCTGACAAAGCCCAGGTGCCATCCATGACAACAAAAGGTGTCCAACACAGCAGCCTCTGGCCATGTAACTCACGTGCTGACAAGGACACAGGCCCACGGTGCCAGAGATGGGTGTGTGCGCAGGCAAATGACAAGGCTTCCAGCAGAAAACTGACAGCACACAAAGCATTTTGATATATTCAGTCTCTGTCTTAAACCCACCAGTTTTACCACAATGATGCTCAGCCTTACTGAGGTCTCACTGCGAGGGCAAATAGACTGACTTTGTAAAAGCTGTCCAAAAACTACTACTGAAGCCCGACAAGAAACCAGAAAAGCTTCAAAACTTAATCTATTGCTTGTCTGCTAGCACTGGCAGAGTTTAGAGGCCAGGGCAGTGCTCTCTTAGTGTCCTGGTGGGAAGCAGCATGAATCACTGATTAAAACAGTGGTACAAAGTTGCTCTGATTGGTTTTGTTGGGGTTTTGTTCACGGTTTTTTGTTTGTTTGGTGTTGGCTATTTTGGTGTGGACTTAATACCTGAAACTACATTTAGATAATTATCTGAAAGCAATGACATTTCAATGCATTAGAACTTAACAAGCATGAAAGTTTAGTTCACATTGTTTGCTTGAAAGCAAGAAATCCTTTACCATTCACGACTGTTAAACTGAGGACAGTCAGCTAAAGTTCTTTTGCAAAAATCCAGCACTTTGTTATACTTTGAGTCCTGTAACTGAAGACAGTAAATATATTTTTATATTTTATATATATATAAAAATACAAACTGTATGCAGGTTTCATTTAAAAAAAACCCAAAAAACACCTTGTGAACATGGCAGAAAAGAGACTTCTTAAAAATCTGGTACTCACACTGTGCCTTTCAGGCTCTGTATAATGCTCTTAGTTTTTTAAAGCATCTGTTACAGAGATTTAAATATTCTTACAGGATTCAGTAGAGCTTTAATTTTTGGTATTTTATTTCAAATTAGTTTACCATTTCAATATCAGAATTAAGTCTACAAGGATTTTTCCTGATATACCAGCAAGAGAAACATAATGCTGGACATTTTCAAAGAAGAAATGCTGTATGAGCCTATAAGCATAATAAAAAACTAGCTCCAGTATGGCTCCTAGCATTCTCACCTAGAAGGGGAAACCAGATCAGAATACATCCATATTTCTGCCAGGGAAGTGGCAGTATTGCAGCACAGAAAAGCTCCCATGAACCAGAGTTTACAGTAGGTCCTCTACCGACACTGATTCTCCTTTCCTGCCTCGCCAAGGACAGAGGCAACAAAGATGACAACTCCTGAAGCTGGAACAACAATGCAAATACCAGACCTTGTAGTGTATGAATTTTGTATAGAAAATGTAACATTTTGAATACACACCATAGTAAGAACTCCCCATTTACTGTGCATCTACCCACAGCTTCCAAAATTGCATTCTCCCTGCAAGGAAAGCATTTTATTACCCAACGTGTTCCTGCATTCCACTGCGCTGTCAGAACCAAACTGCTGGAGTCATTTTAATTTTTACTTTAACTCCAGCAGACTTTTGTATTTGGGTGACTGCCTGCTGGAGTGAAGAAGGGCTGTGGATAGGCATGTCTATAAATATCCCAAGCCTGCATTAGTCACAAGGGGCAGCTTCTGCTACAGGAATTGTTCTGCTGAATCAAAAAAACTCCTGTGCCTTCAGCTGCAATGCCGGATCCTCCACCTTACTTGAACTCAAACAGCAGCAGCAGCAGCAGCAGCAGCAGCAGCAGCTCAGTCACTCCCAGATCCTTACAACTTAGGAAGCATCACTGCATATCTAACAAATCTGGTAAGGGAAATGTTTCAAACATAAAACAATACCTCACAGAGAATTAAAAGGAGACAAAGAAAAACCTGTCTGAGTTGTTGGGCAACAAACGATCAGACTTGTCAGCAAAAACAAACAATGGTGGCAAGACTACACTACACCATAGCTATATATAAATAACATGTAAATAATTTGCTATTTTTGTGGTAAAACATAATTTCACTATTTAACACCCCTATACCACAGCTTACACAAAAATGAGGTCTTCTGAACTGTTAGTGTACCAGTCTGAACTTCGTTAGAGGAACATCATTAATGTCTGTCAGTACACTCTGGGCAATCTATCCCCTTTAATTTATTACTTTAGGTCTTTCAACCAAGAAACATTGCACCGCTCTACTTGAATTTAAATTTAATTTAAAACTTTTTACTTGGTGCCTTTGCTTAATTTAGAATTTAACTAATATTAATGTAAAACACCTATCACTCCCAAATAAATGCTGCTCTTCAGCTTTAGCACAAAGCATTCTCAAGACAGGCCACTGACTAGACCTTCTGTGCTCATTCCAGAAATACTGTTAGTGGTTTTGTGGCAGTCCTAGACAAAGCAAGCTCTCTGCACAACAACTGCTCTCAGGTGGGGAAAAAAACCCAGTAAGAAATAGCGAGCAGCTCTCCTTCCAAGACACCACATCATAAAACGAGGAGCGGGGATGAAAATCCAGATCTTGCCATTCTCCTCATTCACATATCAATGAAACATCTCCTGCTCAGCTCAGCCATACACTGCCTTATAGTCTAACACAGAAACGCAAAGAAGCCAACCTTTCTCCTGCAGAGAATTTAAACAGCATTATTAGATTAACTTTCATGTATCAGAACCTGGCAGAGAAAAAAATGTTCTAGGAGACAAGCCCTATCTCTTCCCAACTTCCCTGTTTCTCAAAAATGTAAGATTAACACAGCAAACACATTATCCAAACATCAAGCATCTTCTACTTTTAACAGAGCCTTAATAATGTCATGTTAAACAACAGAAATGGGAAGTAGATGTCAACATTTGGATATCCCATTAAATAATGGTCTGGAAGTTTTTTTAAAAGTAGGAAGCTAGAAGGTTTTTCAACATTTTCCTCAAATGAAGGACAGGCCGACATGATGCACAAATAATCCAAGGTATTTCTGTATCAATACTGTATTCTCTCAGTCTCTATAGTTCAAATTTTACATTTGCTTAGTAAGAAAATAAGGAAGAAGCTACCCCTTACTTCTGCTTGTAAGCAAGATCCATCCAACTTCAGGATCTAAACCAGAGAAAAGACTAATGGAAGAGAAAATATCTGCTTTTATCCATGTGACAAATCATACAAGACACTAAGGAGGAGTTGGAGGTGCCACCCTGTTCCCTGTGACTATTGTGGATTTACAGAAGGTGCTCTGCAGCACAGCACCTGGCAGTGCCCACACTGTCCACACTTGAGGCAATGCAGCTTCATGTCCTACTACTACAAGACCTCTGATGCTAGATCACAAAGCCTTCACCTTTACATGAAGTGCTCTCTCCTTCAGGCACCAAAAGAAATGCTTCACTAATGGTCAACATAAAGTACCAATTTCCAAGAGCAGATTCATATGCAGCTTCACAAAAAAATCTGGATTGTTACAGCAGCAACACCTGATATAATGCATGCTGCGCTGAGCTAGCAGCATTCTTTGGAAAGGAATGTGTCCAGGAGGTTTTAAAATGTAATTTTGGTGTTCATCCAAACTTTACTGAACACTGGAAATCAAGCCCACATACTTCCTATTCAAAGCACATGCTTGGTCTTGATAATGGCAACATGAAGGGTAGAGGTAAAATACCAACCCAGAGAGGGACCTTCTGGGCCAGAGGAATTAAATTAGCAGCAGAGGTGTTGTTGTTGTTGTGTTTTTTTCCAAGACTTGAATTACTAAGCAAACCAACTTTATACCCCAGTAACGAGGTGATGAATCAGCAGCTGCAATTAAGCTCACAGTCACGGATCCTAGGAAGGAAACAGCAGGCCAGCCCGAGGAAGAGTCATTCATACACTAAAACACTCTTCTGTTGTGTAAATTGGTCACTGGCAGCAGCTTCCTGTACAAGGGCTTCCCCAGATGTGCAGTGCACTTCAGAACCTGCTGCTGTTGAGAGCCCTCATTATAATGGATGCTAATTAGATCAAATCCACATCCAAAGCGATTTAAGAGAAACAACACCAATGAATTAGAGACATCTATCTTTTAGAAGATCAATATGAAGTCGTGTGGTGGCAGTTTAAGCAACAGGGTTTGACATGCTAAACAGCCCTCAGTGTAACAAAAATATACATTATTTAGGGGTAGAGCCCCACATGCAAAAAGCCTGAGAGCCCAGCAGGAAATAAATGGAACCCCACCAAGTCTTTAGGTAATAAAAAACAAGTAGTTTTTGTTTTGACACAAGTTTACATTCAAGATCAGTCTGCTAAACAACAGCTAACTGTAAAGTTGCAGAATCAGTGTCAGGAATGCACAAGGTTTCCTCTTCCTCAAGCACCCTTCTGTAGCAGCCATGTGGAGTGCTCTAACTGTGTCACAAGGACCTCAGTCTTCTCAACAGTCAGCAAGTCCTCGAGTCTCATAGGTGTATTAGCAAGAACAGAAACAATTCAGTTAAGTAACACTTTCAGTTCATCTTGTAAATACTACAAAATGCACCCAGGCTGCCTAGTGCCGGTCACAGTAAAGATCACATCGATACACCCTGTGTTTCAGTATTTCACATCGTGAAAGTCCTGGACACTCAAATACACAATAAGCTCTATCCTGATTCTATCTTAAAAACAGTAAATAAAGTACAAGACAGAAAGAAGTATATCCTCCTTCCTTTCTAATCCAATCAAATACATAGAGCACTCTAAAAATACGATTTATTCTATATATTAACCTGGAAATATCTTAGGTTAATCCAGTGTCCCCTTTTAAAGACACTCAGAGTGATACTGAACCATTTCCATGCAGGCCACCATTTAAAAATACCTGGTTTTAAGGCAGACAGGTATTAGGACAGGCAGCCTTTAAGAGGTTATCCTACTAACCTACATTACTGACACATTAGCACACAGCAGTATATTTAAAGGGCTCAGAATTAAGTTAAGCAACAGCTATCTTGATATACAAACAGGGCTATGTGAATATGTCCCGACAACCAGAAATGCTAGAGAAGCCAGAGAAAGATTTTAAGCTAAGCCAGTTTTTAATGGGTGGAGTGGGATTCTCATAGTGTTCACACCCACTAGAGTGAGTGACAAACAAGCAGCTGCCTTTCCACTGAAATTCTTTCCAGTATGTACCAGAATTAACACATTATTTGTCTTAAAACTGCCCCCTCAGTAATAAACGTATCCTTATCAAAAGACTCCACGAAACCCTGACACCCCAAACTAAAGACTTAAGCAAGCAAACAAAAATCCAAAGGCACCACAGTATTAATGCCCCTCTGACAGTTTCTGCAGGGGCATTTTAGGTGAATTAGCCAGAAATATGATTCATAAAATACTCTGAGTGATTTAAACATCACAGAAATCCTGCCACTATCCCTACCCCACCATGCCGCAGCCCCTCTTCCAGCGTGCAGAGGTGACCAGCGAAAACAAAACAGCCCTTATCGGCTGCGAAGTTATAACACAGCAGACAAGGTACTCTGCAAGGCAGCCCCAGCCCCAGCCCTCGCACCGCAGGCCACCACATCAGCCGCGACCGCTTGTTTTCCTTCCCCCATCCAGCTCGAGACGAGAGGTCCCGGTGCCAGCCGGGCACGACCGCCGGTCCCCCCCCGGCCCCAGCACCCGGCCCCAGGCGCTTACCGCGATCAGGGCGCTGCTGCGGCCGTGCTGCTGCTCGCCGCTCGCCGCCTCGCCGTCCAGCCCGTTGGCTCCGCTCCTCTCGGCGCTCCCCGCGGCGGCGGCGGGCGGAGGGGGCGCGGGCGGCGG
>WEKY01041646.1:3033328-3045375 GCA_013390045.1 Picathartes gymnocephalus
CCCGCCGGCCTTACCTGCGTTCCCCGCCGGGATCGCCCCCGGTCTTCCCCCGCCCGGCCCGGTGCCTGCTCCGCTCTCCCCCGCCCCACTTCCTCCTTCTGCCCCGAGCCTGGCGCCGCTCCGCTGCCCCGCTCTCCCTCAGCCCTGCCCACCCTGCGGGGCCTGGCGGAACCCGCCGCGCTCCCTGCGCCGCCGCCCTCAGGCGCGGGCCAGCCCGGACCCCCGGCCCCCCATTGTTGTCCGCGCCGCCGCCATCTTGAAATTGTTTTTCCCCTCCAGAGCCGAGTTGAGAATAAGTGGGCGGAGCTTCCTGGGTGGGGGGTACGTCACGGCGCGCGGCCCGTCACGAGCCGTGACCGACGTCCCTCCTAGCCAATAGGAGAGCGCGGATGCGCGAATAAGGCAGCGGAGGCGAGCTGGGGGCGGTGCTCGGTGCTGTTAAAAGAACAGGTAGGGAGGGGCGGAGCGGCCGCGGCGCAGCCAATCAGGAACGTGGGGGGGGCAGGTGATTGACAGGAGGGGGGGCAGCGGGAGCGGAGCCCGGCCCGGCCCCGTGTCCCGGGCACCGCCGGCCCGCAGCAACCACCGCTCCGCCCTGCACGAGTGCCAGCTTACCGGGCTCCGGCGTGGCAAAGAACTGCAAGAGGCACGGCTCACCTCACACTCAAAGCTGATGAAGACTGAGTCAGCTTTGCTAATTGGACAAAAAAAGCCAAACAGATTTAAGTTTCTTTATTGATTAGTTTTTACATTTGTTTCAAGTTGCTTCTACAAGTACCTGTTTGAGATGGACATGAAATCACAGTCGTTGTGTCCAGCAACACTAAAAAAAAAAAAAAAAAACAAAAACCAAACCAAAAACCCAATGAACTAAAATCCCCTTTTACAGACCCTGAGGCAAGAGGGGTATTAACCATCAGTTTGGGATAAGCAGAGCAGTCACAAGCTTCACATATGTACCCACAGCCTCAGTGGAGGAGCTGAGTTTGTGAGGGAGGAGTAGGGAAAGAGTAAGACAAAATCATGGACATGTAACAAGTAGTTAGCACTTGCAAGAAACCCTCCTCAGGCCCAGGAGCCAATCTTAAAAACAGACATTCATAAAGCATTGGAGAGGTCACAGCCTCAAGCTGTGACAATTCAGTATTGAGCAGAGCCAGCGAGGGTAGATCACATCCAGAGACACGGCTGGAAGGGGTTAGTGGGTTAGACGGATCCTGATCTATCAACTACCCCTACCAAGCACTGGCTCCAGAAGAAAACCTGCTCTCATCACTTCTGCCTTTCGTTTCAGAGCCCACGGGTTTTGTTTTGATTCACCACCTCAGTCTAACCACCCCCACCCCACTGTCAGACACAGCATTCAAGCTCATCAGCATCAAGAGCTGCCACCCTTGGCTGCACAGACACAAAAGGCCCAAATACACCTTCAAGTACCTGTAACAGTTCCAAACCCAGCGCACAGTTACAGCCAGGTGGAGCTTCACTACTCTAAAAAATACAGCTATGCTTTTAGCAGGTAGCTATTTTTTTTTTCCTCCAAGACCTTAAAAATAAGAGCAATTCTAAGGTCAAACTGAGGTACCCAAGCCAGAGAGCAGGATAAAAAGTAACTTGAGTTGTCTATCCATTTTGGAAAGTCTTCATTTATTGTAGTGATTATTTAAAGCATACACTATGGTATCAAAAAAAGCTGTAACATGCAGACAGAAGACTGTTTCAGGAGATTTAGCAGAAGCAAATGTAGATTTACAATTAGCTTTAATATAATACTACTTAAAAGCTGATAGCAGATCTCAAGTTCACTTTTGATGCTTTGAAAGAACATGTATGCACATGGATTGCTTGGGAGTTTAAGGCAATTTGCATATTAAGATAAAAAACATTAGATTAATTAATTTTTGTGCTCAAAACGTTAGCTGAATTGAAACCATTTACACATACTTCATCTCAAAGGACTGAGAGTCATAAATAGCAGCTGCTCCTTGATAAAAATACAGTCCTGAGAACAAGCTAGTAGCAATGCTTAAGCTATGACATCTTCCATGTCAGAGTATAAGCTATTTTTGCAATAAGGAGCAGTATTGACCAGGTGATCAACAGGCAAAGGCATTCTAAACATGCAATAGCTCCCAACAGAAGTCTGAAATTACTTCCAGTATCTTGCTTACAATAGTTTATTTGTACACTGCAGAGAGATCAAGAAATCCTGCTATGCATTTGTGATCACTAATATTTCAAACACAACAACCAAGGGATACAACATAAGGACAGGCAGCAAAAGATGTTTTACAAAAAAAAAAAAACAAAACAAAAAAAAACAAAACCAACCCGAACCCAAAACAAGAGTCTTAGAGTAATTGGTTAGATTGTTTGCAAGGTAATTGGAACACTCTTCCCCTCACAATCGCTGGGAATTATTCCACACTCTATACCTATCATATGACCAAACAACACTGGAGTGTTTAAGTTCAGTGCATGAAGAATAATTTCAGGACATTTAATTTCATTCTAAACAAAGGCAAAAGTTTATCTATATAGACATCGAAATGCCAACATATTTGGTACAGTAATGAATTACAGCCATCTCACCCTCAGAGGAAATGCTCTTGTAGTGCTCACCTGCATTCCACACACAAAAAAGAAAGTGTTTGAAACAGTGTAGTATGGTCGACTCAACACTTTTAAAAAATTTATTCAGCTGGAATTGGAATTTCCTAACATTCACAATATAATTTAGAATGCACTTGTTACATGAAGAGCAGATAAAAGGACTTAAAACAGTTTCACATACCAGTTAAGAGATTCCACATGCTCCTTCCCCACCTACAATACTGACATCTTGGTTGTGTTTTTTTTTTCCTTAACAAATACTCAGTTCAACTTGTCTACCTGCCTACCTCCCCCATTTCTACAGCAGACATACAGTGACAACAGTGAGGGGATATGGGACACTGTCTTATTCAGTGTTTGGACCCTGGAAAGGAGTAGGCCTAGCTATGAAATAGAGTTTGACAATGAGCTGAACATGAAGTGCTTCAGCAACTGAGGCAAAACTGCTCTCAGGAAGAGCTGTATCGTCACAGAGAGGAAAACACCAGTGGCTGAACAGAGGGCAAAGGGGAAGTGGCCTAACTAACACCTCCCCAGCAACCCTCAGCTTTACAAAAAGAGTTCAAGAACAAATAAAATTGGTTGTCTGCAAGCTCTGCAGGATTAAATGCCACATTAAGATGACCCACTCCAAATCCTAGATCATTTGTCAACACTTAACAGGGCTTTAGCCATGCACAGTATGCATATATTCTTATAGACTGCCTAACCCCTTCCTTCCACCCCTTCTTCCTCTTTCCCCTCCCCTCAAGAGAATGATGTTGATTGATTAGAGAGTTTCACTACTGGTTTCCCCATACATCCCCCCTAGTTTTCTTTCCTTTTGAGGGCAGGGGGGTTGTCAAATGCATTGACAACTTTTTTTTGAACAATTAGCAAATTTTAAGGGGCACAAAGACATTGGTGCATTTAGGAATTCACATATTTGTAAAAAAAACTAGTTATAAAACTGCGTTTTTATCACCTAGCACTTTCAAGATTCATTGTTATATTTCACTAATTAATATATTAAATTAAGCCAAGGTTTGAGACTGGAAAAAATCTACCATTCTACTTAAGAACAGAAAAGAGTATTTAAAACCAAAAACAAAAAGGTTAGTTATGTTACATTCCAAAATCCACAGCCCATTATATTAAATGCTTTCTTTCTACAGGAATGATGCTCTTTAAAACAGATGATTGCAAATATTTTACTGCTAGACACTCCATTACATTGGATAGTGTGACTGGAACCTGTGGATGGTGAAATCTTGAGGTTTGTCCAAGTTTCAATGTAAGGTGTCCAAGGTCCTCTCCCAGAACCATGTTTGAAAACAACAACAAAAAAAGAAATCACAGATCAAGTTCTTATGACTTTTTTCAATCTTTCCTTGGCTTTCTGTTTCTGGGTGATCTATTCACAGTTTCCTCCTCCTGCAAGAAAGTAATTTGTGCAAACATCAACAAAATAAAACCTAAATATACCCTTAATAACCATTCTGAGAAAAATCTATGAAGAATAATCTACTTTCACTTCTACATTAGACTTTAGTTTTTGAAAGGACCTACTGCTGAAAGTGCTTTGTGGCAAACAGGCAAGTTTCCTCATTTTCACAGTGGATGTACACTATTTGTTGGGAGTGCTCAACAGCTTCTGCTACTGGGAGAATCTTTTAAATTCAATCAACCCTCCACCCATTTTTAAGTCAGCCACTGTGTCAGTGTGGGGCACTTATGGTCACATCCTGACTGCACTCGAAGCTGAATAAGCCTTTTGCCTCCAGAAGATGCCCTCCAACAGCCCCACTCCCCTCTCAAGGCAGGCTCCACAGCAGGCCCTTTAGCAGGGTACCCAACTCTGCTGAAGTCAGCCACAGCAATTCCTATTCTTCAGAGTGATTAAGTTTTCCAAAGTTCTGAACTCAGAGAGGGATCACATGAGCCAGGTTAACTTTTAACACTGTAGTAAGGCCTGTCCTACATAACCTATGAAAGAAAAATGATCTCTGAAGGAAACTTGTGCAAGCACTCTTACCTCTGATGCAGGTTTCCTGTCGTCTTCTTCCTCCTCCTCTTCCTCCTCTTGACTAGCATTTCCTAGATCAGCATCACTTTTCTGCTTCTCTTCAAGGGGAAATGGAAAAAAAAAAAAAAAATCATTCTCCTTTCTGACTTATCTTCAGTTCACCATTGGCTTTATTCCATATCTGCTAATCCTGCTAGTTTATTCTATCAGGGAGAACATTGTTCAAGATTATCTAGTTTACCCACCAAGCTTTTCCTCATTTGTGTCCTCCTCTTCCTCCTCCTCCTCTTCTTTTTCCCCTTTGTCTTTTTCTTCTTCTTTCTCATCATCAACCACATCAGGCTGAGGAGCATCAGTCTTTTTGTACTCTGCAGCACTTGGCTGTTTCTGAAAGGCAATGACAAACCCGGGCAATTATTTGTGACGTTCAGGCACAATTTACTGAACCTCCTTTTAAACATGATACTAATTATAAGAGGAAATGCATTACCTTCCCAGAACAGCAGAAAAGGACAACAAGGAACACTGGCAAAGCCACAGTGAGGATGTAGACTACCCAAAGCCAGGGACGCTCTTCAGCAGCTGCCATCATCTGGCCCACAACACCAGGCTGTGAGACCAAAAGAACTGTCAAATTTCATCTCATACAGCAAGTTGTAGCAGCTAAGTTTAAGCTACAGAATTTTCAAAGAGGTTTTTTGCAACTTTAAACATTATATTTCAGACTGCAAAAAAATTCAAGCTAACCTGCACCAATACTTCTCCCATAGCTTACAAATTAAGAATTAGGCTAAACAGTCCAAGTATCAGAGCAAAAACTCAAGAGAGCTCTGAGTACTCTTAGTTACTTATAGCAACCATGAACATAC
Source organism: Picathartes gymnocephalus (assembly GCA_013390045.1). Classification (NCBI taxonomy): domain Eukaryota; kingdom Metazoa; phylum Chordata; class Aves; order Passeriformes; family Picathartidae; genus Picathartes; species Picathartes gymnocephalus. The sequence continues at coordinate 3,038,816 of WEKY01041646.1, forward strand.
TGTAATTATGAATTGACACTCCGACCTGGTTTAGCAAGACCCTCAGCCTTGGCATATATAGGTATATAATGACAAATGTGAGAGAGAACAGCAAAGGTGTTCCACTCAGCTGCACACAATTAAACCTTCCTCTCTCACCTCTGCAGCACCATCAGCTGCCTTTTTCAGTCCCCATCCATCACTGGCCCAATCATCAGCCACAGCTCTTTCAGTACAGATGATAAAGTTGTCAAAAAAGATGTCAGATGTCATGGACCACAACTCCAGTCCCACAGCACTGAAGGGAGTCATCTTGAAAGGCTCCAAGTCTTCAAAAAAATCTGGGTTTGGGATCTTTCTAGGTTTCCATATACCCTAGAAAAGACAAAAGACATTAATTCTCACCTACTAGAAGAAAAGTTTTCAACTCATTATGAATGGAGAGATATAACAATCCATTGCACTTAATTACAACATCTACAGGTGCAACTTATCAGGCTTTGGGAATCAATACAATGAAGTGATGCCTGGTAAGAAAGCACTTTGAATCTGTGCACTTGAAACACAGTACAACTATGACAGCCCTTGAATCCTTAATTATATCTGCTGAATCTAAATAATTCTGCTTTTTGTGAGATGCTGCATTTTCATTGTAGCTTAAGCAATGAAAACACCAACCTGATAGTTCACATTATCAATCATAGGAGGCTTCCATTTGCCTTTGTAGTTTGGGTTGTCAATCATCGGGCGCTGCCAGGTACCACAGCCAGGAGCTGTCTCACATTTAGGATTTGCAATCTGAGGTGCCTCCCATTCACCGTCCATATCTTCATCCCTGAAAATGCAAATTCAGTTTTGAAGTCCACCCCTTGCCTTCATACAGAATAAGGCTCACACAGTGTCCAATTTCTGGGAAAATCAAAATTCCTACCACTAAATGGAGATACCGAAACTTTGTATAGAATAGGTGTGTAGATAAATATATTGCAGAAGGAACAAGGATTTCAAAGACTAACTGTGAAGCACAGAAGATCGACAAAAGCCAGTCCCTGAGCGCAGCCTCCCCCACTGCCCCTTCCAAGTAGGTACTACTTCAAGAGGAACATCCCTGCCCTCTTCTGCTTACAGTCACAGAAGAGTTGAAAAATGCAGAGGTGAATGGAGGACATGAGTCCTCAGACCACTGCCTTCTACTTTTGAAGAATAATAACCTGAACAGCAACTTTGTCAGCAAGCAACAATGAACTGCAAACGTCAGTATCAAAGTCATGAAATATTTGCTGCCATTTGCAACAGCAAACTTACCAATCTTCAGGTTTCTCAGCATCAGGGTCTGCTACATATTCTGGCTCATCATCCAGCCAGCCCTCTGGTTTCACAGCGTTTTCATCCACGATCTTTGCAGGAGCATCCTCATCCCTTGAGAGAGGAGCATGTGTCAGCATACACCACATATAAGAGTTCTTAAGCCATGGCAAGATTCTACAGACTCCAAACAAGCCCACTGCTCTAAAGAGCCAGCCAGCTTCCCTTCTGTCAAGGCAGAAAGGAACTGCCTTGCAATCCATTAACTACACATGTACCTCATAGCATATCGAGGTACCAACTGCAAAGTACTACTACTAATTTTTTTAAAAACCAATCTAGAAAGGGCATCTTACAGCAAATGCTATTTCTTAGCAGCAGCTGCAAAAACATGTTTGTGCTTAAAATTGAGTCTACGATTTACACAGCACTGGTACAAAGCCAGAAAGCCAGGAACAGTTTCTGATTTAGGAAGTCAGATTTTTCAGTTACTTTACCTATATGTTACACAAACAACTACAAAGATCCTTCAGTTATACCCTCTGCAGCTCATCTTTTGATCTAATCAAGGATGAGAGCAACAGGTAGCATAGATATTTCTGTAAAATCTTTGTCTGTGGCCAACACAGGAACACTAAACAGAAATTCCCAGAGGATGTGGAATGTGTCTACCTTTGCCTACTGAAGTGCTGTTAAGATGCCTAAGCTGACAGTGTTTTGATTACAAGGGTGAGACTCAAAACTTTCCATAAGTCATGTGAGAAAGACATTTTGATTAGGACCAAGCTATCAGGCTAAGGACTCCCTCAATTCCACCCTCCCAACACCTTACCAGTCATCTGGTTTGACAGCATCTGGGTCTGGGATTTTTGGTCTCTCATCCCAGTCCTCAGGCTTCTGGTCATTTGGATCCTCAATCTCTCGTGGTGGATTCACAGGAGGAGACATATCATTTAACAAATTCCCACTGTTGACAACTGTTTGATCGACCAGTATCTCAAAACTATTGTCAGGATTCAAGACTGTAAGGAAAAAAAGTTGACATAATTCTTGCATGTATGACAAAGTAGGAGTCATAAAGCAACACTCATCCCCACTGTACAACTCAAGCTACCACCTACCCGTCAACTGCTTTAAAGAACTGTTAAGAACCTTTCTCCTTATGCCAAAGTGCAACTAGTGATGATGTACCACATCTCACTCTGTGAGAAGAGACTCCTGGCAGAAGTCCTACTTTAAATGTTAAAAGCACAGAGGTTTGTAGACTGATTTAGCAGTAACCACAACAAGTTGACTTTGGCAGAGTAAGTATTGCTTTAGTAGTAGGAATGTATATACTCATTCTACTCAAGACTAAGACTTCCTACGACTGACTAACAGGATTTTAATCTCACTTCTTTATCTACTGCTGTCTCTGTAGTAGGAAAAGCTAGAAACACTCCTAAGTACCTCCTGAAAGATTTTGATCATAGCTAATACACCAGACACTATTTCAAGAACTCCTGAGTTTGTCTGGTACATGAAAGCAGAAAAGAACCCAAACAAAACCTAAACAAACAACAAGGCCTCTACATTTAAAGCTTAGTGTACCCCATAGTACTCAGAGGCAGCAGGCAGTTTATAAATGCTGATGATTATTTCAAATATACTTAGTTCAAGTTACTTACAACTGCCCTGAAATTCAGGTCTCCTTTAAGTTCAAGTCACATGATCTTTCTTATATTAATCAAGACTTCCTGGAAGGATGAAATAAGCCTTTGTACAGACAATCAGTGTTTGCATTTGAAGCTTTCAAGTGGTTTTTAGTTCTATGGTGCATTGGCACAAATATTCATCTGTTCATCTGGCTCATGAGCTTTTGGTGCAGGAAATGTAGTAGTTACTAAAATGTATAGTTAGAAGTCACCATACCTAGAGTATAAAGATGAGTCTTCTTATCAGTAAAGTAAGTCTTCAGATCTGCATCTGGGCGCTTTGCATGCTTCTCCTCATATTTGCCAGTCTTTGGGTTTTTGTGCCGGAAGATGAAGTGCAATTTATAGTCCTCTCCACATTTGTCAGGGCCAAACATTATTGTATATGGAGTTTTGTCATGGAACTGATCCTTTAAAAACAATGCAATACTTCACTCCATTATTTTGAAATACAACTTAAGCCATTGTCCGGCATAAGAATTCCCAATTCATTAGAAATTATTCTGCAACTTGGATATCAAGCCCACGAAGTCTCCACACCACAACTTGTATTTCTCAAATAAGCCTTCAGAAAAAGCACCAGAACCACCCCAGTTATTTTATTTTGCACCTTTGGGCTCTACTGTCCACATGGAAAACACCAGCTATTCAAGTGTTACCCGAAAGATTAGTGTAGGTGACGCCCACAACGTTTAAATCTATCTCTACATTGCAACAAGTATTTTTAAAGCTATCAGTTAGGAGTATCAGTTACTGACAATAAAGAAGGGCTAGCAAGGCCACTGAATTTCTTTCACACAAAGTGGTAAGCTTCACTAAAAGTGAGGCCAAGTTGCATTTAGTCTACACTTATGGAGTACTGCCTCAATCTAAGTTCTAACTGGATATAATCACCATTGAACTCTGCAAGTCTCTTTGTTCCCGCTAATGTTATCTGAAAATTCAATGCAGATATGAAACTGATTAGGCAGCCAAGTTGTGTTCTGGGTATTTGTGGTTGTTTTGGAATTTTTTAATAGTTTGGAAATTGTATTAATAATACAACTCCAATGAGACTGCAGAAGGAAAGGAGAAGGATGGATAACAAGTCATAAAAGGTACGTCCAATAAAGTCTAGGAAAACGGCTAAAGAAAACCCACAGGCTACAAGAACCTACGCAAGGTTATCCAGCAGTTCAGCTTTGTCTGAACAGGCTAAATCACTTCAAGGAATGAGAGGACAAAAAGTAGTTCTTAGGCCTTAGGAGCTGGCCACTCTCCTAAGCATCTCCTGTTTGGTTCTAGAACCCAGAAAAATCTGAAGTACTGCTGAGTTTGGCAAAGGTCTACAACTGCTCAGCTATTAGGGAACTTCAGTTTCCACTCAAGGGGCTGTCACATTTCAGTACTTATCCTCTCCAACTGAAAGCACTGGGAAATTGCTGAGTGCAAAGTGCTTGGGCAATCAGGCCTTCACTGAAGGGTTTCCTTAAGAAGCAAAGTGAAAAAACTTCAAGTTCTTTCATAGCTAATACTCAAAAGTAGTAGCATTACTCACCAGGTTCAACTCAGGGGTTTTTGAAAGCAATTTCACATAGGCCCCACCACACTCTATTCCGTTTTGGAAGTTTACTTCATACCTAATTTTAGTTTTAGATAGAAGGGAGAGCACATGTTATACATGAGGAAAAATTATTTTTGTAATATACATTTACATTTTTTTCAGTACAAATTAACAATAACACTTTTGTTGTTGTTTGCTTTAAATCACTTACCCAGTTGTAATTAAAGATAGTCATATAGATATATAAAGATATAAGGACTAAGACAATATTCATAAGAGCCTGAGAAACAGTTAAAAATTTGAAGATTTAAGACTTATCCTGACAGAAAACATGAAAGAAATTGAGTGCTGGCCTAGAAGATAATGACCTAGAAGAAGAGAGGAGGAAGAAAAAGCTTTCTGGTATATAAGAAACTTCAACAGGGATTGAGGCAAACCAATTATTTTTCCCACAAATACTACAGTATACAGAGAACTCTATTTGCAAGGCTCCAAAGCAAAAATAATTGGATCCTAGAAGAAGTCCCTTTAGGGTTATATGAATACAACAGTATATTCAGGGATGCCAAGGAGCCTGAAAAAGGCAAAACATCTCTGTCAGGAATAAGCTAAGTATGCTTGATCCTCTCACAATGCCAGCAGCTGAAGTGGATGACCACTGGGCTTTATTTTTAGCCTTGTATTTTGAGCCAAAATGAAACAGTGCAAAGCAAAGTGACCAATTCATTATCTTGTGCAAATATGAATTAGTTTACTCTTTGTTTAAAATTGATAACATCACTAATAATGCACAATTCAACTCTTCTCACTGAATTATGCTTTTCCCCGACTCGCTTGTCTAACAAGCATGCAAGTATATTCTTCTACAACAGTCGTGACCAGAGCTATGTAAGGTGCTCATCTTCCGTGGTAAATGAAGTAAGACACAGAAAGGAGGAAACAAATGCATCTTTACCCCTCTGTCCACTTCCCCTCAGAAACAGGGGGGAGTTTACTGCACAAGAAAGTGCACTGACCTATTTACAGACCAGCTTTCGTTCAAAAGGACAAGGACTTGCACAATTAGCAGTACAAAAGTCAGTTGCCTGACCTTGTTACTACAATTAAATCAAGGGAATTGAAGCCACAAGACAGGTTACCAAGCCTAGTTTGCAGACACTTCTTCCTTTTCCAGGCTTCAGAAGGAACCATGCTGTTACTAACTCCCCACTTCGGGGAATCTGGGTTACTATTTTGCTCTTACTCAAAACACTACAATGATATGTTACAGCATTTTGTGTCATCTAGGTCCCCAGTCAACAAAAGTTCAGTTATGGAATTAACCTCAGCTTGCTATCATGTTACCCTGGAAACAACAGAACACTAAATTATTCTTTACTTACTGTATAATAAGGGGTTTGGTATCAAACACAAATGGCTTGGAAAGTTTGGATGAAATTGCATGATGCTTGGCTCGGGTTACCATTACAAGCCCTTTGTCTCCTGGAAGCTTTGTTTCCTTCATGTCTTGGACTTCCCATTTACCTGGGGAAGAAATTGACCAAATGTTAATTTATTTTAAAAGCTCTGAGTGGATATTTTGTTTAAATAGAGAACTACATTTTATATTGTTAGCCAGCATATAAACACGCCTCCCATTTTCTTCAGTGAATATAATTTTAGCTGAGAAACAGAGAAGAAAGACTTGCACCTCTTCTTAATACATAAACAACATCAGAAACAATTACCATCCAAAACCTGGGTTGAACTCACCATCATATTTGGCAATTTCATCATCTGTATCATCTTTCTTGGCTCTGGAAAGAATCCATCTAGAAGACAGACATCCAATGGTTGGAAAGCCATATTTCTCCCCTTCTCCCCCAGCTAAAAATCCTGCCCTTAAGATAAGGCAGCCCTTGCTGTCTCGTGACTACACTCCAGTATCTTGATTCCCTAACGAGTTCTATTCCCAAGTCTGCAAACTTTTCTGTATTTGCCACTTCCTAGCCCAAGGCAGGACCATGGCCTTATGTGCAAATACCTCACTCCTGTAAAAA
>WEKY01041646.1:3049120-3082671 GCA_013390045.1 Picathartes gymnocephalus
CATAAAAAAAAAAAAAAAGAAAAAAAGAAGAGAAGCTAATCCAGTTTCACGTCCTTACCTCTTTACAGTCATTGGCAAGCTGTTGTCACAAGTTTATATCCCTGCAGAAAGCTGCTTAGCATACTTCCTACATATTAAATCAGTCCCAAATTCAACATAAGCTACCATTCAAATACCTTGAGTACAGGCTGGTAGATTCTTCTGCAACTGCCAGTTATCATGCCTAACTTCTTATTCTGTTTAATCTGAAACAATATAAAATGCTGGCTAAATTACAGGAAAAAAGCACTATGTTCTCAAAAGAGCAATTTAAGTGGAGCACATATTTTTGATATTTAACAAGCTACTTCTATCCATAATGGATGTACTGCTACAGGAAAAAAATTTCAAATTCACTTTACACAATCTCTAGGGACACAACATAAACACAATTATGCCCTAGTAAATTCGGTTATTCCTAAATAGAAGAGGAGGGGAGGGGAGAGAGAGATGCAACTCAGGTTTTATACAAAACAGGCATAAATCAATTTTTCAGTGGCACTCTAAGTTGCAGGCAACTACAGGTATTCAATTAGTCACCTAAAACATAGTCTAACCTTCAGACACTCACATCTTCTCTATTATGATCAGACTTCTCCCTTAAAGAAGTGTCCAATTCCCAAGCAATTACCATCCTTAGCCATTTTTCACTCTGCCTGCACCTCCCTTCTTCAGGTTTAACTGTGCAGTATTTCTGAAGGTTGGTGTCTTTCTGATCATGCAATTGCCGAAAGCCATTAACAAAGGAACACTTTCATAATAGGTGAGAGCTTCTGACGTCTCCATTCTACTTCAGTGCAACCATCACTTTCACCATAACAACATTTCAAGTCACAGATAACTCCATGTACTTTTTTTTAAATAATGTCTTCAGTCACTTAGACACTGGCACACCACCCAGATCGGAGGGAAAGCTACTGTAATCCCAAAGTACTAACAAGAAAGAGAGTTTGAGACTGTCAGTGTTACAGATTACTTGTTCTCTCCCTGCACACACCCATGGCCGGCTTTTACCCCAGAACACTTCAGAACTGACATTTAAGCACTGTTCACCTGATTGTCAAAAGGCTGAAACATTGTACCCCAAAATTTGTAAGATCTATAGTAGAGCGCTGTAAACAGACTCCTGGAACACCTGCACTACAGACTTTTTCACAAAGTAAAATCAAAACCAAATTGGAGTAAGATTCAGAAACAGAATCAGCTTCTTGCCCCAAAAGCAGCACTCCCAACATGTAGGGCTAAGCAATTACTACCTTTGGAGTTCAAGGCTTCAAGAAAGTCATGCATCTTCAAAGATTCATTTTTATTTAGAATACTTCTTTCTCTGGGCATAAAGGAGAATGTTCTACTTAATTATTGGCACAACACTGGAAACACTCATACAACAGACAGTTGTCACTGTTCTCCCTAACATACATGTCCCCCCTGGAAGAGAGTGAAATTGCTCATAGAAGGGATCTTCAAGTCCTTTGCTATCATTCTTCCAGAACATACTGTTTAGTAACTTCCCTGTCAGGTCAAACAGAGCCTGCAAAACCAGTTTAATCATCTCCTTGGTTACTAATCGAGTTCAGTGGTTCATCAAGCCAGTTCTTAATACAGCGTATTTCAGAATGTATAACTACATTTGAATGGCTACTGGCTATCTGGTTTACTACTCACTCTTTTTAAAAAAAGAATTAACAGTCAGACTAAATAGATCTTCTAAAAATAAGTCACTTACTACAGACTACACCCAGACAATTCAACTGGATGAGCATCAATGGTTTCTATTTCAGCAGCACCTGAAGTCTCAGCTGAGTGACTCAAGCAAAGGAAGAGAAAAACCCGCTAGCAAAGTCCTGTGTTCCAAACACTGGGTTTCATTGTGGTATTCACAGCAGAAGCCACCAGTGAAAACAAGCAGAACACCTCATGCAAGGCAAGAATTAGGGAAGAAAAATTTAAAGTTAGAATAAAGACAATTCATCACAACACCAAAAAAAAATTGCAAAGAGACAAGAACAGAAAAGCTGAGACACAGATATACATTTTTCCTCTCAAATGAGAGTTCTGTGGGTTCTGAGCAAAGGCTCAGTTACCCTACTTGGTAGTGCCTTAATTTCTTAAAGTCAGAACTACTGAAGAGCAGAGGAAATCTTTTACATCTCACAATCCCTCTGCCTTCCACATCCTGCCTCCTCTGCGGTGCCAGGGTAACTGTTTACACAGCCTCATGTTGAACCAGCCGCTGGTTTAAGATGGCTCGAAGTCCTTCTGCCATGTTATTTTAACCCTGAATCAATACCCCAGGCCAACCCAGCAGCAAAAGCAAAAAGAGTTGTAGCAGTACCAGTGAAAGTAAGTAGCCAAAAATAAAGGAAATAAAGCTGTCGGCAGCAGAGTCAGCTTAATGCCACAGTTTCAAGTACAGGTCTGTCACCTGCACCTGCCTGACCTGTCTTTAGGCAGACTTGGGGGATGGACACCATGGTGAAGCTGAAAACTGTGTGGCCAAATACTGTAATTTCAACAACCAGTACACTGCTTCAGCATCCCCCTAAAGAGAATATAATAAAATTATGTTCATATATATGTACAACAACTCATAATGCAGACAACACTTTTTTCCCCTGAAATACTGTTTTTCAGCTAAATAAATTGCAGCATTGTGAAGATTCTGCCTTTAACATCATAACTCGACGAACAGCAGACAAGGCTAAAGAAAACCACCTTACTAACAAGAGAAGAGACACAAGAACTCTCCAAGGTGGTGGTTTGCCCTCCTACATCCACTTTTTTTCTTAAGTAAAGGGTGGGTAGGATACACCGCTACAGGAGGAAGAAGTCTCCTAGAACGAATTAGCCAAACCTCACTTGGAGAGCCCCACAGAAAAAGCTGCCTCCTGTTTGGGTTGTAGAGAGCACAAACCAGGCAAGGGATTAGGTGTGAAAAGGGACAGCAACAAAGGTTGCTTTTAATAGGCATTTCAAATATGCCAGTTTCTAAAAATAATGTACAACAGTGCAGACACAGTACAGGAGCAAACAGCAGATACTGTTTGTCAGCACAGATATGCTTCCGACAGAACTGGAAGTCCTTGGAGGGTAAAGACAGGATTGTGAGGCTTTTTGACCTCAGGTGGGCTGTTGGGAAAATTATATTAGGTGGGGGAAGAACTGGAGGCACCCCAAGATCTTTCAGACCATCACACCTAGAAATCAATTCAAGTTTGCCCTGCTACAGAACTGATTCCAGCAAGAACAGGCTGCCACCATGATCAGTACCAGAGGCAGAAAATCAAAGGCCAGGAAAGGAAGTAAAAGGCAAGGCTAAGTACAAGTCTCAGTGTATTCTCTGTAAAGGATTTATCCATTTACTCAGGGGGAAGCACTGCAGCACACCATCAAATGAGAGAGTAATCTGATGGAAGTTGAAAACTTTCTTACTATTTTATATTAGATTGCTTTCCTAGGAGGGAAGTTGATCCCAAAAAGCAGTTTACAAATTATACACAGCTTGTGATGTTGCCTGCGAATTGCACAACTATCTTCTTCATAATGTTATTTTTTTTAAACTAGAAATATTAAAAGTTAATACAAAGTTTTACTCAGACCTTTTCCTAATTTTATTAATTGTTTTGCATAAGCCCATCAAATACAGCCAAATTAACAATACAGTGGTCTTTGAAGTCAGGTACCTCAGCATGAGCCTAGTAATATATATCAACCTATATTTAACCATTATTTTATCTGCATTAGCTCATCTATTATTATAGTTCTGCTATATCTTTGCAGTAGTTTAGCAACAACCAAAACCACAACGTGCAAAACTGTCCCATAAAACCCATGTGTTAACTATGCTTACTTGACAACGTTAAGTAAACACACTGCATTTAGAAATACATTAGATGCCTAGAGAACAGTTTTCAGACATCTAACATACTCTAAATAAGTTCCAGAAAGAGTTTTCCACGGTGATCTGCAGAAGCTCTGCAGCATTAATTATGCTAACACTCACCATATTGAGCTCTGGACCTTTACCATTACTACTACCATTAATACTGTTTCCCTTCACAACCAAATCACCTGCAGCATTTCTCTTTCTGCAGCCTAGAAAGTTCTGAACCACAAACCTGCATGTGAAAGTTCACACTTTAGAATCAGTACAGATAAGAAAGCAGTGTGCTGTACATGCTTTAATTCAAAGGTGTGGTTTTTTTTTTTTCTTATAAAAGCACACAATACAACCGTCAGCCAGAAATGAGAACTGAAATGGCATTTATACTCTGCTTTAAAGACATCCAATGCGAACAATATTTGGGGGACAAAAATCAAAGTATGCATTTCAATTCCTTTAAATTCTCAGATCTTCCTGCTGCAGATTCCTCGCCGCACTTCACCTGTTGGGCCTCCAGCTCCGCGCCCTGAGCTCCCCCTTTCCAGAGGCTTCTCCTTCCCCTCGCACAGCCCCAGCCAGGCCCACGCCATGCTCCGCACCCGCCTCCTGTTCTCCCTTTGCGGGGCTTCACGAGGAGCACGTTCAATATTATTTCCGACACTGGAACACGTAGTCAGATAAAATCTAAACCACGCGCTGCCCCACATCTACCTCCGACACTCGGCTCCCTCCTGGTTCCACCCCGCGGCCCTGGCACCAGCCGCTGCCCAGAGCGGCGCTCCCAGAACTTACCAGAAGAGCCGCCGCTCCCCCCAGGCCGCACTGAGCCCTGCGGGTGCCGAGCGGGACCCGGCGCCGCCGCCGCAGCCCCTTGCCCGCCCCCGGCCGCAGGGGCCTCCCCATGCCGTTCCTCTCGCCCTGACTCCGGGGGGTCCCCGCCTCCTCCCACCCCCGGGATGGGGCCGGGACCACGCACAGGCCGTCCACCCCCCAGGCCCCTGCAGCGCCCCGCCGCACGCCCCACGACAGGCCCGGCTCCCCCACCGCCTCGCGCCGTGGGCAGGTCCGTTCCCCGCCCAGATGTTCCGGAGCCGCAGCGACTGTGGAGGGAGGGCACGGACGGACACACTCACCCTCCGCCGCCCCGGCCACGGCCGCCGGGCTCCCCTCACCGCCGTCACGTGCCCGCACGCCCGCCGCCGCCCGCCTATCTGCCGCGCGCCAGCCCCACCCCCGCCTTACGGGGCTCAGCCTCTCCCATTGGCGGACAGGGCGCCCGGCCGCCCGCCCAGCCGCCGATCCTGCATTTTGATTGGCTAACGTTGCCGCCGCTCAACAGCCGGCCCGCCTCTAAACACGCCCCCAACGGCGCTGCCCTTCGTGGAGCGCTGTCATTGGCTGGCGGGGTTGCCGGAACTGCCGGCTGATTGGGTGGTTGCGGGGTGGCCGTTGGGATGTGGGCGGGGTCCCAACGGGGCTCGGTCCAGGGGCGCTGCGGTGGCTGACAGGGCGTTGCGGGCGGTAGGGGGCGGTAAGGGGCAACAGGGGCGGGGCCAGTGCTGCCTCACGCTCCCCCCCGTCCCCCCCGCCCCCCATCCGCTCACTCGCTGCCTCATAAATACGGTTGTATTGAACAGCAAAGCCATCTTTATATCTTCTCGTTCCTTAAAGAAAGTGTTCAGGTCTTCTTGTCTATTCAGAAAATTCAGTGTATCCGGTGGTTTTTTTCCTCAATTACAAGGCGAGGGTTTAATAAAACAGTGAACAGTGACATTCACTCCAGTGTGTTCAGAACATGGCAGTACTGCTCAGCAGCTGCTTGCCCAAAGGCCCTGTGCAATTCCAGAACTTTTAACCTGTGCTGTATTTTCAAAATGAAAGGAATGTAGTTCTGTAGAGGTGAAATACTGTATAAATGTTGACTGTTTCTACATCGAATCAGTATAGAAACACGGGGAAATACAGAAAGAAGTGTCCCTGCTGGGCCGATGGGACAGACAGGCCGAAGGAGATGCCGAGTTTCATGGGACCACATGAACGAGGCACAGCCATGTAGAAGGGCAGAGAACACGGCCCCACGAGAGGAGAACAGGCTCCTCGGACCCTGGAAGTTACAGCACCTTTGAGTCATCTCTGAGCTGCACCAGCTGAGAACAGTTCAATAGAAAGCTGTGCCTGAACCACTCACTTCAAAGCGAGGTCCTGTGTGGTCTGTGGGCTCCAGCCTGTTCCAGGAGATAGGAGGTATTCTGTAGGACTAACACATCCTATATTATTAGGGAAAAGTAAGAAAGAAAATGGTGATTTTTTTTTCCCTTTGTAAACATAAATCTGTTTTGAGTTGATGCAATGAGTCAGCAGTATAAGTTTCCCCACAGAGAAAATTCCACCGTGTTAGAACAAAGCAAGCAAGGCCCCAGCATTCAGAAATAAGGCTCAGCATAAATGAAAACAGCAAATCCCTGTTTGCACTGAAGTTTGGAGTCAAACACATTTTTCCAGAAAGACGCCAAGCTGGCTCCTAAACTGCTCTGTTGAGATGTACCTAGACTGAGCAGAAGATGCAGACAGGCAGGGAAACAGTCACAAACAATAGGCAGCACAGGAGATACCAAATGCTTAAAAAAGAACCTAAAAACACCATGGAAAAAATAATGTTAAGGGTAACAAAGCAGTATATTTTAGGAAGTGCCCTCATCAATTTAGGCAAACCCATTTTTCCAAGTATCTTTCAAGCTTTCTTTTGAAACAGGTTATTAACTCCAACATGACTGCAGGACAGCATAATACTCCTGCTGAAATCACAGAAGCACCAGGAAGTCAAATATACACACAAGCCTGTCACGCATGCTTCCCCTTTCTCTCTCACCCTTTCCCGAAAAAGAAAACATTCCTTTTACAACTTGCTGAATCATGGCACAGGCAGGCAGCCCTGGAGCTGGCTCCTGCCTGTGCTGCTTTGTCATTGAGCAGAACACAGCAGTGTAAGTTAAAAAAAAAAAAAAAAAAAGAATCTGCTAAAAGCATATCCTATGCAGGAATTTTCAAGATGTTTGAACTTAGATAAAAGGAATACAGAATGAACACAAGAGAGAGGTAATCCAGAAGGAAAACAAAAGGGATGAGTAAAGGAAACAGAAGAAACATGCACAGAGATTTAACTGCTTTGGCAGCTGAGAAGGTGGTATTTTTAGACTGTGGAGTGCCAGAGCAGGGAAGATGAAAGATAGAGAATGGCAGATTCCACATGGCAAACATGACATTTTCAAGGAAAAACATTTTTGGTGTGTTCAGGCTTTATTGCAGCAGATTTGCTTTGCCCCACTGACAAACACTCGGGAAGTGTGTTGTTCTCTGACTTTGGCAGTACAGTTGGACAGCCAGAAATCAGGCAGTGTGGTGAGACTGGCAGAGCCTGAATATGCACACCTCGGAGGTGAGAGGCAATGCTCCGTTTATAAGTGTACTAGAACTTTGAATAATTCCATTTTGGGGGAACTTTTCTTGTCCTGAATGTTATTAGATAGAGAAACCTCATGTGCTTTCCACCGGTACTTTCTTAATTCCCTCTAACTTGATCTCCAAAGTGTTCCTCCTTCCTTAATCCCTGCCACATTGCCACATTGCTAGAGTTCTCCTTGCATTTCAAGCACTAGTAGTACATCTTTTCAGACTCATCTCCTCTGGAAAGCTGGCAAGAAGTGAGTGGAAAATCCAGCAGGTCAACGTGACAGGAGGGACACCACACTGGCAGAGAGCAGGCAGTCAAGGCAGACAACCAGCAAGAGAACACTGACTTTTGCTCTTTCAATCTTTGAACTGCAGGAGGGAAGGCAAGCTCACATCTCTGTACAGGGCAACGTCCATGTGCCCTGGAATGCTTTCCACGGAAAACACATTTTGTTACAAAGATGCCTCTGGAGACCATGCTTAAGAAAAGAATGGGAAAAGATGCGTGAACATTATCACGACGTGGGGAGGATAATATTCTTAAAGGGAAATGATGAAGTCCTGCCATTTTCAGAGCTAATAAACATGAATGTAAGAAGTGTTATAAATTAATTGTATTAAGATGAAGCAGATAAATAGAAGAAAAAAAATCAACAGAGAAGCAGTAACAGAGCACTCACAGATGGATGGAAGCAGACAGGCAGACACAGTACTGAGGTGGAAGAAGACAATCTATCCACCTGATACCATTTGCACAAGCTGGGAAGTATCCCTGAGAACAGGAACTTTACAGACAACTTCTGGGACCCAGAAATTCAGAGTTACCCAAGACAAGACAGTAGGTGCAGGTTTAGTCTGGACATGAGGTAGGGAAATCCTGATGGTTTCTATGGGTTGTACACAGCCTTCCTGGCTCCCATAGGCATTGCACCAGTTTGCTAGGCACCATTTGGCTTCTACTGTGCCCCTTTCTGCCAGTTCTTTCATGGACCTGATGTAGGTTTGCTTGAGAATGGCCCTTGTATATCCCCAGAATTGTGTCCTCCTTGAGGGTCTCACACTTTGAGGCTTTTGTATCCGAGCATGGTTGCAGCGCATGCAACAGGATTTATTCCCTCACTAAGGAAATGCAGGTTTACCCTTTGGATTTAAACACAGCATCCTCCAACCAGCTGAAGACCTGCCAGCAACAGCAAGAGGCTGCCACCACCTTGGTGTCCTGAGAGCATCAGCAATGCCCAAAATCTTTTGCAAAGAAGAAAACGCTCGATCCCCACAGCTCTCTGAGAGCCAGAGCACAGAGAGGGGCTATGAGTGTGATTAGCAGCAAGGCCAAGACAGAGAGGCTGTGATGGAACAGAGTCTTTCCACTTTAGCTCACACGTTTCAGATTCACCAGATCAGAGACTGACTGACAATAGCTGCTCTCCCCCAGCTGCTCATGACTCTGTAATAATTCCTCTACAATAAGCTCCTGAGTCGGTACCACCTTGCACCGTACAGCTGAGAGCTGTCTGGCTCAGGGCTTATGCTTTGTTTGTTTGGAAACAGTTGTTAATTTTGAGAAGCAAACAAAAAAAAACCCCACCCCAACACATCCAAACCCAAACAAACAAAACACCAACACCACCAAAACAAAAACAAACAAACAAACAAACAAAACCCAAGAACCCCCCCCAAAAACACAAAAACCCTCACAAACTCACAACAAAAACAAAAAACCAAACACACACACACATACACCCCAAACAAACAAAAAAATGTTTTAAGTTTTGACAGACTGATTGGATGTCATTTATGAGAACTGAAATTCCATTAAAATACAGAATATCCCAGGGAGAAAGAGTAAATGGGTTCATTATTTAGGGGGAAGAAGGGCAAGATGATGTCCAGACTGATTCTAGGAAGGAAGGAAGGAAGAAAGGAAGGATTTTCTTCCCCTGTACCAACATGTGATTGCTCTGAGGCATGGCGAGGTCCCATGGCCAGGATTGCCCAGGAGTCCCCACCCACATACCACTTGTCCTTTGGCTTCAGGGAACAAGAACTCCTCCAGCCCTGCAAAAGAAGCCAGGCATCTGGAGCCAGGTGCAACCCTGGGCTAACTGAGGTGGCCTCAGTGCAATGCTTTCCCCACCACATCCTCTTAAAAAACAAGCAAAATCATGGTAGAGCTGCTGCATTCCTGGCATGCCATGTAAACAGCACAAGGCCACCACCTGAAACCCCTGGCCTGTCCTAATCCCAATTTACTGAAGTCCATAAACAAGGAATTAGCAGCACTTAACTCAGTAACGTCTCCAGACTGGCCACTCTCCCACTTGCAATCGTCAGCTTCTGGAGCTGAAGAGGCTGGATAACAGAAAACATACATTTCAGTCATTTCAATGGGTCTTTGTCTGTGTCTGATGAAAAAACCTTCACCACTCTCTTCTTTTAGGGAAGACAGAAACCCAGATGTGGTCGGTACCTTCCACGTTGTCTTTTGAACCCTATTTTTTATACTTCCCTACTGTTTTCACTTAAATCTTGCATGTGGTTTTACACTGATCCTGTTTCTATTACCAGCATGCCACCCTCCATGTGGCTTCCTGCTGTGTGCTCATGTGCCTTTTCTGTGGCTGGTGTTGGGCACCAGTCCCAGCTGGAAGTAAATCAACTAAAAGACACATGGTTTGATCTCTGCTGGATTAGCAGAATTGGCTTTTTGAGGAGCAGCATGGATGTCGAAGTGCCTGAACAACTTGAGAAATTGAACCTCTAACACCCAGTGCAACTGCTGGTGAAGGCAGGTTGGTGCTGAAATACTCCACTGTCAGAATGGCCCAGGTGGGACATACGTCATATTCAGTTGTCCCTGGTATGGAGCATCATCTTCTGGTGGATGGCCCCCGTGGAAAACTGAGACAACCTATTAAATTGCCATCAAGAGCCCTGTAAGTCAGAGCTCTGTATTGTGTGGGAGGGACTTGCTTCTGAGAAACAACCCCCCCCCAGGAAAACCTCTTCCCAGTAACAGCTCCTTCCCCACCATGTATGAAATGTAGAGAGGAGCAAGTGTCCACAGGGAGGGTCACAGCACAGCTGCACTGTGGCCGCCGTGGCTGCAACCAGCCAGCAAGGATTTCACGTGCATTCACTGTATCCCTAATAACCACTGGATCATAGATTGGAGCTGCAGGGCAAAGGAACTTTGCACATTTAGCTCCCTCTCCGAAAAAACAGCAGTGCTGCAGCTGCTCGAGGGGGATGGTCCACGCCAGGGCGGGGTTCATGCCTATGCTCACCCCAGGAGAGTTTCAGCAGATGGAAGGGCAAGGCAAGTCTGATGCACTTCCATTCTCCAAAGAAAATAATTAGAAAATTGCTTTCTCTGTATGCTGTAGTCTCCTGTGCTTTCCTGAGAACAGCGAAGGGGCCTTGATGAGGGAAGTGTAGTAAGGCAGGTTATAGTCAGCAGAGGGAGAAGCTCCTTCTGCTGTTTCTCCCTGGGGTAGGTCCTGCGAACAACAGCTGTTCCTAACCGCAGGTCCCCGCTGCCTTCTGGTGGCAAAAATGCATTATGGATCTCCCTCCTGGCCGGGGATTCTCCTCCCAAGCCGGTGCCAAGGCACTTGCACAGGGCGTGTGGTTTGGGGTGCCGTCTCACACCCTTCCTGGCCTTGCCTGCCCTCCCCTCCCTTCTCTGCAGAGTCATACTGAAATTCCACCTCTTTTATGCGGGAAAAGGCTCCATTCTGTGCCAGGAAAGAGGGGGATAAACAAACCCTGTGTTTTGAAGGATCCAACTCTGCCTCCAAAAATCAGACATGTCTCCAACACTTCTCTGCCTTGCAGGAGCTCCAAGATCCTGGCGGCCCTTTGTCAACATCCCCAAAAAGTGCAGGCACCTCCGAGGCTCCGGATGCCCAGGGTTAGCTGGTCAGAAATGTTGAACAGATTTCCATTCCTGGTTGCTGGGAGCAAACCAGCCAGCAGTGAAGGGCTTATAGGATTTGGTGCTGCTTGTATTTGTGATAGACATCTCCTAGGAAGGGATTAGCTGTGGGGTCTGGAGGTGGTCCCGTGCCTGCCTGGCCTCTGAAGCCCAGCAGGAACAAAGAGTGTGCTGAGGTCTTTGTCACTGCCTGCGTGCCCAGCTGCCAAGCTGTGCTGTGCCCAGGGACAGCAGTGAGTTGGCACAGATGTGGCAGCAGGATGAAGGGGAGGACCACAGCCAGCCACTGCTTCCAGCTCACCGCATGGAGCTGTGTGCAGTGAAAGCTACCTTGGTCACTTCCCTCTGGAGGAATTTTCCTCCATAATTTTCTGTGGGAATATGCTGCATTTTCTTGCATTGCTGTGGTTGGCGAAACCAAAATAACATTACAGTGATGTGTGCATTCCCTCCCTTGGTTACAGAGGAAAATTTACTTTCCTTCATTTGTTGTCAGTCTGAACTCTTGCCCAAACAGTGTCTAGAAATGGGCAAAAATTGTGCACTGTGGAGATGTACTGGAGGTTTCTTTTATGAGAATGTCTATATTTTTATTGTATCTCACCAAGGAGGCCTGTGAAGTGTAGAGTGAACCTGAGACACAGCCTGTGGTGTCCTTATTATCTTTGTAGACAACTGAAAACCCTTTGGATGGGACGTCAAGGCTGATCACATCATCAGCAATCACCCTGAGAACCCTGCAGCCCTACCCCACACCACAGGGCTCTGCTTTGGAGCTGCTTGTTCAAGACAAAGTAGAGACAAGGGCCCTGATAACTATATTAACACCAAACACTTCTGCCCATTCTGGTTCATTCCAAGACAATAGCAGAGCCTGTCCTCCAGGCTCGCCTACCGAGTTTGAGCCTCGCTGCCACTGCTGTTTGATTATGGGGGAATGAAAAGAAATTATGTTTAGTGCTATTTCAGAAATAGAAGAACCTTTTTTAAAAGCAGATATAGGCAAGAACATGTCAACCAAAGAAGAAAATAAGTGAGAATCTGGGATCCTCAGGGTTTTCTTCCAGTTCAGAATAAGGAGAGTGAGCAGCGTAGCCCGAAGGGTGTGATGTTCATGCTGTTCTTTACTGTCCTGAGCTTAGCTTCACCCCAGTCTTCAGTGGAGCTGACTGGAAAGCTGGAAATTGTTAAAACTCCCTAAACATGACCATTCTAACAGTGTTCCCAGGGAAAATGGTGAGTCAGGGATTTTGAAGCAGCACTGTGTCTGTGTGCAAGTGCAACAAGTGGTGCAGTATTCTCTGTGGAGTTTGGAGATGCAGAAACTCAAGGGAATCCAGAGGTATGGATTTATTTCAGAATTGGCTGGCTACTAAAGCAAGCAGAAGTTGAGGGATGAGAGGCTTCCTTTGATACTTGGACAGATAGGGAAATGAAAGTGGTTTAGTCAGTCACAGAAAATTCTTGGCATGAGAGGGAAAGGAATGGTTAAGGTTACACAAGTGAAACATGACAACCTGTGCTTTCATTTTCAAGTCAAATACCTCAGATTTAGATCTTATCACTCAAGACTTGAATTAACCATGGGGCAAGAATTTTAACTGAAAGAAATAGATCAAATTATAAAGGCAAGCTGCTACCAAGCTCAATGGAAACTCAAAAGAATGAGGAAGAATGAAGAGAGAGATCTGATTAAGATTAATAAAAATATCAGCTGCACCTTAGGGAATGTTGGTGTTCTCAAACACAAATTCCAAAGTCAAAAATATGGTGCTTTAGTTTTCCATCAAGACACTAGGCTGGGTAAGGGCTTGAATTCTTTCAGAGTGGGTTAAGCCCCCCCAGATGAAGAGGCTGATCTGAGCTGCCCCCTCATTTGACTTTGTAGAAACTGTGTGTTATAACTGTTGGGCACATATCAAATAAGCTCGCTATTTTGATTTTACATTTCCAGTTCATTTCTTTCATTGATTCTAAATGTCTCCCCCATTAGACTCTCCTTTTGCAAGTGCATATACATAGAACTGGAATCAGTCACTGACTTACTTTGTAGAAACACAACATTCTTTTCATTATTTTGGGGTATTTTAGTCTAAGACTTTGTCCTGTGAACAGGTACATTTTTAATCTGTCCATCAACGCAGTGACAAGGGCCTTTCATTTTGTTGCTGCTGGACAAGCCCCATCTGAAGTAAAAGTGGGCTGAGCTGTGAGCTTCCTGCAATCCTAGACAGACTTTTGTTAGAGGATGTGTTTTCTGATACCTTTTTACAAGGCAGCAAAAAGAATCAGAGGTCCTTCTCCCATTATGAATATACAGATATAAATCTGAGGCAAACTCAAAAATGCCCAAATTAAATTTGACATTTAATTTGTTTCTAATTGTTTAGTAATTTTTTAATTGATTACAAGCCAGGGTCTGCTTTCCAGCTCTTCATAGATTTTATATATATATATTAAAAAACGGTATATATAAAACAAAAATCTTTATGTAATAAAAATATACATAATAAAAAATCTACCTGTATGTATCTGGTTAAGAAACCCTATATTTAGGATGAAGAACATCACTGGTATGATTCTGAAAGTGTTGATCATTCGAGGACTTTTAGAGTGATTTTAACTAATTTTCACAGGAGTAGAAAAAAAATGTGTTCTGAAGATAGTAGCAGAGTGTGTTAATCTATTGTAAATATTGAACCTCTGGGAATTATAGGTGGAGATTTTTCTATTTGCTTTAGTAATAATTTAAACACTGGTCCCTGATAAGTGCTGTACCAACAGACTGGATTAGTTTTGGATCTCTGCAAGTGCTGAACAAAAGCAATAAATTGTGATGCAAAACAGCGAATACCAGCACTCACATCAGGGCTTTCAAATGGCACAGCCCAGGCTGTGTGTGCTGCGCTGAGCTGTGCTTTGCCTCCCCGGGCCCTGCATAAAAGGCTGCTTCAATCCTGCAGCGCTGGGAAGCAGGGAATGGATGCTGTCCTGCAGACTGAAGCTGCCATGGCCAGGAGGCATCAAGCACTGACTCGACACTGAGAATCTTCCTAACAGGAGAGGCCACCATCAAGGTGTGTCAAGTTAGGAAATATCCCAGTCCAGTTCAGTAGGGAGCAGATAGATGGATGCTGGAAAATGGGTACTCTAAAGTGTGATACAGCAGGCAGCAGGATGCACATCCCAGTACTGTCCATCTCACCCTATTGCCCTCACAGGCACAAATCCAAACCACTATGACCACATGGTTTGAGGACAAGTGTGATGGTTTCTGAGGAATTTGTATCACTAAGAAAGTCTTCCTTAAACATTGAATGCATCTTGCTGTAAGAGTGCAGTGGAATTATATCAGGAAACTGGAAGCAGTGGAATACTTCTTGTGTAAAGGCTACAGGAAATTCTGGAATTACAGCAGAATCTTTCTGCCTTTTTCCCCAGCAGAGGTCCAGGGTGCCAGTAGAACTGCTATAGCAAGGAGCTCAATAACTGCCCTGTGTCACTCAATGAATCCTCTTCTTGTCAGAGCACTTACAGACACCATCCATCCTGCTTCCAGGCTTTGGGAGGCAGAGTCACCCAAGTAGCATCACTTCAAGTGCCATTTCAGCTTCCCAGAAGTTAAAAGCAAGGGTGTGCAGGCAAGTCTGATATTTAGCACTGTTTCTGATCATTAAATTCTTTTACACAATTGTGTCATGCAACCATTTCACACCCCAAAAATAAACCCAGCTTGTTCTAAAGAAAGTCCTTTGTCCCAGTGTGGGATTGGTCCCCAGTTTACAACTGCTGAGAGGTGTTTTCTCATGTTTGGCCAAAGCTCCCTGTTGTTGATGCTTCTTAAAGGCTTCTGGAAAGAGAAAGATTTTCTAACCCTGTCTGTCTGTCCTGGCTTCCCAGCCTATCACTGCCTGCCATTGTGGGCCAGCGCTCCCACAGCTGGGGAGGCTGAAATCACTCAGAAGATGCTGGAAGAAGACCAATGCCAGGATGGGTGCCTGATCCCAGTGGCACCTCTGGGACTGCTTTTAGCCCAACTTTGCAACCCAGGAGCTGGGAAAGAAAAGGAAAGGCTCAGAAGAGGTCTCCACTTTTGGTACCGTAAATGGTGCCCCTCAACTTGAGACGCTGTGGGTAGGAGTCACCTGCCCTTGCTGGGGGACAGCAGAGCTGGGTCAGCCTTCACTCAGTGTCTGGGCTCCATATGAGGCTGGAGGAGTCATGTGCCTGTGGCAGCTCTCCCCAGGGACTGTCCCCAGGCCTTCTCTCCCTGCACTTGTCACCACTGTCAAGTACACGCAGGTCAGCTTGACCTTGGTCAGTCTGTGACACACAAAGGCCACAGGAAATGATGGTCAGTAACCAAAAACTCGTCTGCTCCCACACTCACATCTTGCTCCCATGACCCACAGTTGCTGCTGTCTCCCTGGTCCTGTGCCAGCAGGAGGTGTAGAGGCTGGCTCTGTTTAATTTCTCCTTTGGAGATGGGAGAAGAAACAAAGCCTGTTTGTGTTCCTCTGTGGTCAGTGGTTTATGTGACCCAGGCAGCCTCTTCACTCTGCTTCCGCTGCAGTTGAAGCCTCCCAGCTGCAAGATGATGTGTGTGCCCCTCACTGGCAATGTCCCACCCCATACCTGGGCTCCATTCCCTGCCCAGCACATCACTTGGGGCGTCTTCTCGGGGCATGACAGTGAAGGATTTCAAAGAACAGTCCAAATGATGGTCTGCTCTCACCCACAGAGTTTGCCTTTGATTCATTCCAAAGATATATTTCTAAACATTTTCACACTGCTGATGTCAGAGGAGCTTTGCAGAAACCTCTGTCAGCTTCCTGCCCTCGGTGCCTTCTTTCCTTGCACAAGCTTGTCCACAGGCCTCATGCTGACAGCTGGACAGTCTGTGGTCTCACCTCCTCTATTTGTCTGGCTGAGCTGCCCCAGTGTTATGGACAGGGTGACACAGAGCAGGACGCTCACCAGCACTTGGGTTCGGGCACAGTCCCAGAGCACTAAGCTAGGAGTGAAGAGCAGCTCCAGTGAGGATCTATTTCAGATCTCCCCTCAAATCATGTTCTTTCCCTCAATCCCATGTGGGACAGAACTTTGGTGTGAAAAGTCACAATAAGGCAGAGGGACCAGTGCCCTCCTGGTTGTCCCATCCTTGAAGATATGACCTTGCACAGCAACACCTCCCTACTTCAGGCAAATTCCCCTGACTCTTTCCCTGTTTCTGACAAGCCAAGAGTCTCTGCTTTGCAGGAAACCCATTAGGAATTCCAGTCTTCCCCTTGAAAAATGTCTACTTAGAGCTGTGTTCACTCTGCCCCTTTCCAATGCCTTGCCCAGCTTTAACTCATAATCAGGTAGGGCCAGGCAGCATCTGGGTGTGCTGGTCCAAACAAGATAGGAGCTCTATTTCATCACCTCTGTAATTTAGGAAAAGGGAAGCTGCACTGCATGACCACTCTTCAGCCTTTGATGTATTCTGATGCACCCTGTACACTTGCAATTTTTTCCCCACATCATTATAGGATAATACTGAGTGTATGTTAACATAAGAGCTTCCAAAGATGTTTGAAAGGCTTGTTTGTCCCTCTGCAAAGGGAAATCCTCCCCTCCCTGACATATGCACTTTTCGTTCCAGAGATTTATTCTTCACGCTAGCCACTTTCTGGCATTGTTTCTTTTTGTTTATTAGCTATTCCTGACTTTCTGTTGAACAGGAGGTAGGAAAATTGGCAAAACACATGGAAAAGGCTTTCCTTGTGTGACAATAACACAAGACAAGGCAGGGCAAGAGAGACATTTAATTAATACTTTTAACAGATGTTGATCACAAATGAAGGGTATAATTCATTTGCATGTACCAGTGCCTTCTGATGATGAATTAAGGGGAGAGTTTTGGCATTGCTTTTATACTGATGTACCCTCCAGTCAGACTTAATGTGCATATAGATAAAGCTCACCAAACTCCATTAGAAAAAGCCTTAAAAAAATTTCTCCAAACTATCCCTAAATAAATTAGTATATATATTCATTTATGTAGTTTTCCAAAGACTCAGCTTTCCATCTTTATTTCTAGAAAATTACTCCTTATATTTTCCTTGTTCGATCTCTAGAGTGAAGCCCTCACCTTTACTGAGATGAGAAGTTCTGTCAATAGGTGCTTGACTGTGGTCCTGCTCCATGCAGAAGCATTCAAGCAGCCCAGAGATTGGTTTGGCCCCTAAAAATTTTGCTATAATTAAATATTTCTGAACATTTATGTGACCTCCTTGATCTGCCATAGATATATAAATGCCAGGAATATGGTCTGAAGTCACTCTGGATGGACAGGGTAAGGCACATTTCCAGTATATGCTGAGTTTGTACTCCAAGAGATGAGTTGTAAAACGCCAGCTTGGATGTTGCTGACAAAACCAACCACCTGCTCTTTTACTTTGTAAAAAGAGGACCCTGTGGATAGATGCTCATTTTAGGAAGACATGGCAATTCTTGTCATGCAAAATTTTTATGGTTGTTTCAAAGTGCAGAACCCAGGACACATTTCAAAGCACTCAGGAGATCTGAGCCACCTTGCACCTTGCTCTGAGTTCTGCTGGGAATCACAGAGCAGAAGCTGTCTGCAGCTGTCCCCACTTCCTGGGAACACATGGCCAGTTGTGCCTTCTTAAGGGGTAAAAGAATGATTTTTCTTTTTCTTGTCATATTTTTAGCGTGTCCTTCCTTTCACAGATGGAAAATCCAAGAATTCCAGGAAAATCCCATGGCATGTTGGCCTGAGTTTAAGAGAAGCCTCCATGGGAATGGGAGGCCAGGAGGGCGCATTGCCAACCCCACCACACCACCCTGAGGAGCTGTACTTGAACAGACTGAGCTCTCTTTCTTTCTCTTGAACTAGAAAAATTCTTTCTTCTCTGTGAGAAAAAATTCTTTTGAATGAACCCTCCCCTCTTTTTTTCTATGTGGTTGTTACAAAGACAGTAACTGTTCTCACAAGCAGTTCCACAGTCACGGGTTTGGATGTACATAGTGGCTGCAAAAGGATTTGGAGGGAAAGGAAGCACAAGTACAGCCTGCATTAGAAAATACTTCCCTATTTGTGCCATAGGACTGGAAGAACAAGGCGCCTCCATGCTTCACAGCTGAAGGGTGAGTTGCTCATCTGCAAAATGTTCTCCCTTCCACTGACAGAAAGCTCTTGAGCCATTGTGCGCTCCTGAAATACATTTCCAGGGGATGTTAGTGCATGTAACAGTGCTGGACTCAGCACTGCTGGCTTCTTCGGGCAAATAATAGCTGCAGTAAACCCTATGGATGCTTAAAACTCCTCCAAGGCATTGTGTTGATAATTTTTCTTCCCAAGATTATTTTTAATCCCTATTGGTGTTGCAGTCCAGGTCAGAGTGCACCCCTACAGTGAAAATTAGGAGGCAGAAAGGATTACTGGCTGCAGAAAGGGGTGGCAGAAACAACCATGGGCACAGAGAAATGCCTGCAGTGATGACTCAGTGGGAGGCGTGAAGACTTTGGTCTGTGGCCTCTGACGTGAGGCCACGTTCACACAGCATAACCTGGAGTGCAGAGCTAGGGAGTGGGAGAGGGGTACAACATTTCAGTAGCTTCTGCTCAGCAAATCCACCCAGAGGTGCACCTGGAACTGCAGGACTTCTCTTTGCCTGGAAGAGAACTCTTCTGTGTCAGCCTCGGAGGGTGAGGTATGGCAATATGCTGTAGTCCATGGGTGAGGAGGTCGCCCACCTGTGACAAGTCTGTCACTCAGGGGCATTTGGTGCTGGGACCGGGGTACTTGTGCTTGTTCCTTGTAAGCACTGAGGGAGAATGGAAAATAAAGTGAGTTCTGATGGTGAGAAACAGGGACAAGAAAAGCGTTGTGCTCTTCAGGAGTTTAAAAACAGCTTGAAAAATTATGTTTATGGAGGAGGGAGGAGGAGGGGGGAGACATCTGTGCTTGTTTATTCATTCGTATTTCTATTGGCCTTTATTATATTTAGACCATGTGTTTAGTGATGATCTGGAGAGCAGGAATGCTCTGTGGCAGCCTGTGCAGCTCCTCCTGGCCCAGATTCCATTATACACATTTGACAATGTTGATGCAGCTTACAGTGCACTGTCATCTGGTAGAGGTGTAAGCTCAAATCTTTTCTGCTCCATTGTTTTCTTTATTTTCTTTCACTAGCAGGCTGTTATCAGACAGGAGCAGAGGGAAATCAAACATCATTAAGCACTACGAGACCTCTGCCCTTCTTGAGCTGACGCAGGAGAGTTCTTAATTTCTTTGACAACTAAATAGAAGAAAACAAAACACATTGTTCCTCATATTTGTAAACAGTCACTGCAATGAAAAAGGTTCAATTCTGAAATAAAGGAATCAATCTTAGAGTTGCTGTTTGAAAAACAATGGCATGCGTATTTGAGATTTGGAAAAATACTAAGCTGGGACATTGTTATAGCCATTTTGGGTGCCTTTGTACCTTATAGAGAGGCAGAAAACCAGAACCAGCATATTGCTTCTTAGAAAGACTATGAAAGATGTCAGGCATACAATGTAATTTCTGTAAACTGCTTTAATATAACTTTCTGTAACAATGGTGTTCAATGATCACCTTGTCTTAACCTGCTTTCCTTTTTCCCTGGTCTGATGGGAGAATTCTTTGAATGAAGGGAGAGGAAGGAAACAAAGCTGGTGGTCCCAGCAACTTTTGTCTATGCCAGCTTTGTGCTGTTAGATGGGAACTAGATAAATGGATTTCTTCTGACACGTGAAAATGTAATTTTCTTTTTGCTATGTCCTGATGAATTCTACAGGTTTTTCCCCACAAAGAACTCACTCTGGTATTTATGATGGGAATTCATTGGGCTGAGGATTGATCAAAAGCCTTAAATGCATATCTCCCAGCCTTTCTGGGGTGAGGGCCGGCTCTGAAACCCCCTTGCTGTCTGACAGTCATTCTGCAGGACCCATGCTGAGATAAATATCAGTGTGCAGGACAAATCTAGAGACCTTTAATACTTTATCACATTCTATCTTAGCCTCCCAGAGGGTTTTTCACGCAGGGACTTTATTTGAGGCTGTCTGAGTGTTGTGGCCATAAATCATTCTCTGTGCCCAACACATGGTGTCCAGAGTCTATGTGGGATTACATACACAGGGATATGTACCTCAGAATGCTGCCTGTGCTCTGGTGTGACACAACAGCCCAAGCAGAGCTTTGGTTTCTCCTGCAACATCAGCAAAGGCTTTAGGCCAAGTGCCTTGGTCTAAAGAAGACGCCCTGGGGGGAGTGGATTAGTGGGCTATTGAGATTTGTCCATCCATTCAGCTCCCAGTTCCCTTATCTCTCACATTTGTCTCTCTACTGGCTTTTCCACTTCCTCATAACTCTGTTCGTGGAAAAGGGCGGGTGGGAACGGAAGCTCTCCATTAAACCTGTCTCCACTGATTCCCATTTCCACAGTGCATACAATAACGGGCACACCAAGCTCCTCCTGGGTGTCAATAGCACGGACTAAATCTTTGCTTTGTTCAGTTAGAACAAACCTAGGCTGCCAGCTATCATCACAAACTGCCACATCAGCGAGGACTGAACCTGGCCAGAGGAATTTCTGATCAAGAAATAAGATTTTCTACGGTCTGGAAAAGTCAGTATGTTGGATCAGATTCATTGGCTGGCTGCTGTGACAGTCCTGGGAGTCCTGGAGCAAGGTAGGGACCATTGGATGCATGTGCTGAAATACTGGCTGAATCAATCTACTGTAACTCCACTGATTTTCTTTGCTTTCATATTTAATAACTCCTGTTGCACTGGCATTTCACTGCTTTTCAGACAGTGAACTGATATCTTGTCTGGGTTCTGGAAAGCATTCAACCAAATGAGTGCATGGGAAGCCCTTTCTCTGAACTGACGTACCCCCTCTATTCAGAAATTTTTTGGTAGATCTTTCCTTCTACAAACATCTAGAATTTCACTCTCTGAGTTCACAGCAGCTCCTGAAGTGCATATAGATGTGAGCATACAAAGAGCTCTGTGGTGAAAAGGTGGAAGGATGGGCTGTGGTGGGTCACATGGAACATCTTCCAGCCATGGGTCCACATGGCATGACAATTTAATTCAGTGTATTGGTGGCTTATCTGTGGCATGAGTTCCATCTCTAAAGAGATATCAGGATTTAGAAGAGGAAAAAAATTAAAAGATTGAAAAAACCTTGAAATTGTGAGTAATAAAGTGCATCTGAATTGTGTAACAATTTCTGTAGAAATTACCATCTGCTGATTATGCAAGAAAGCAGATAATACTGCTGGTACGTGACTGTATATTCCTTGCTTCACTATGGCTCTGGTCGTTCCTTTTCTTTATCTAAAAGGTACCTGGGATTTTATTCTAATGTTCTCTGCTATGTGGGGGTGTGGGGTTAGGAGGAGACTTCGGATCTTTTTCCCCAGCCTCTGGCCGGCTCCTGACTCCACCGTGCCCAGCCATAGGACTGACCAGTGGTACTTTTCTCTCTTTTGCTGCAGCCTACTTCTTCCTCCAGGTGATCTATGCTAGGAGATTGTTTGGCATTTCACCTCCAAAGATCTCAGGCCCTCCTGAATTTGAAAGGATCTTTCGAGCACAGTAAGAAACTTTTCTTACCTGATGTTTGTCAGATCTCATCTGCCTTTCCCCTGCTTTGCTATTCCTTTCCTGGGACTGTAATTAAGTAATTACTCACCTCCCTCGAAGTTAATTAATGGGTTGAAGAGTCAACATCAGGATTGTGTTGGCTCTTGAGTCCTAAACCAGCCATTGCCGATAGAAACTACACAGGAATCTCTGCTGTACAGTGCAGGGCTCCTAAAGACATAACCCTTGTTGCCTGAGACTTAGGCTGGTTTTATCCAAGTTGTGTCCAAACCTCAGGCAGCTTCAACCCTGCTCTGAATCTCACTCACGGGGAAGGACAGGCTTCCAGAGAGATCTCAGCTGGAGCTGGGATGAGGATATTCCAGCATCTCTGCTGTGACTTCTGTGCTAGGG
This sequence comes from Picathartes gymnocephalus, assembly GCA_013390045.1. Lineage (NCBI taxonomy): Eukaryota > Metazoa > Chordata > Aves > Passeriformes > Picathartidae > Picathartes > Picathartes gymnocephalus. The sequence goes on from WEKY01041646.1 coordinate 3,071,472, forward strand.
CTGCAGTGGGGAGGGAGAAGCTTCCACTTTTATTTTAGCTGACCACTGGAGAAAAAGCAACTGAGCAGCTGGAGCTGGATCCCCTCAGCCATCCCCTTCTTTGTTGTAGCCAAGACTCAGCTTCATCCAGCATCTCTTGGTGCTACTGTGCCTTTGGGAGTACAGGGCGTGGCATACAAACAATCCCAACAGTTCTGTGCCCCCTCCAATCCCTGCACAAAGCCCAGGCTGCTCTGGCCTTATCTTGAGGGACAGACTTTCCCTCAGGGCTTTGGGGCATCGACAGCAGGGTTTGAGGTGCAGCACTTAGGAAGGGGCAGTGGGAGTGGTTCATGGAGCCTTTCTGTGCACAGTCTGACCTGGGAATCTTTTACTTAATTTCTTGTGCCCTGGAGACCCTTCCACTGTTTAATATCTGTGAATGAAGCTGGGATGGGAACTGCAGGGAAAGGTGCAAGCCTGAAGGCTTTTAATGGCAACATCAGTTCTAAAAAGCAGAAGCCTCCAGTATCTGGAAACTGCTAGGGGAAGCAATAGAGGAAGAGCTTCCTTCCTTTTCCTAGTTTAGGACCTTTCTATTTCCTGACAGGGTGAACTCCTCTGAGTATTTTCCCATCTTCCTGGCACTTCTGTGGCAGGCTGGACTCTTCTTCCATCAAGGTGAGAATATCCCATTACCTGGTTTGTCACTGGATCTGTTCCCCTGCGTGCTGCCTCAGTCCTCAGGTCCTGCTCAATTTCTGAACAATAAATTAAGCACTAATTCTGTCTCTGATGGGAGGGTAGAGCCAGAGGACACAGAGTCTCTATTCCTTCACTTTGGGCTACGTCCTTGGTTCCAAGTAGCTCTGAAAAGCTTTTGGAAATGGTCACTGTGATCTCTCCTAAACACAGGTCTGGCTGCAGCCTTGGGTCTGTTCTATCTCTACGCCCGCTACTGTTACTTTATGGGATACAAGGCATCATCCTCAGAAAGGTAAACACACTCACACACACTCTTGCACACTCTTACACATACTCTTGCAGACTCTTACACACTCACACACACACACACACAGAGTTACACAATCACACAGCAGCACTCAGGGGAGTACACCGCAACCCCTGGGGGGTTGTATTTGGGAACATAATGTGCTTTGGGAAAGCTCAGGACTCTTGGGTGCTCTGGGGTTCCTGCATGACTCAGCCTTGTCTCCGAGGCATAATGTGACCCTGGATACAGGGCTGGGGCAGCGACACAGGTACTGGGCAAGGCTGGAGCTGCCCCAAGCCCTTCTGGGTGTGTGTGTTTGCTCCCTTGAGGTGGAAGCAGGGCATGGGACCCCACACAGGAGGCAGTGGACAGCCAGGGGCTGCCTTTCCACACCCTTCTGCAGGGAGGAAGGGGCTGTTCCCAGGCAGGAAGCTCAGTGTCTGCAGCTGCCTCTCTCCCACCAGGCTCACCCCGATATACTTCAGCGCTGGAGTTCTCTGGATTCTCATAGCAGTGTCAGCCCTGGGCATCCTGCATTTCTTCCTCTCTCACTATGTGGGGCTGAATGTTGTCCAGCTTCTCAGAGCATGACCCACTGCTCTGTGCCTCATCGCTGTCCTCCTCTTCAAGTCCTGCTCCCTCCTGGCTGCCTTAACAGACTGACTGTAACTCAACAGCCCTCAATGAGAAATCTACCCTCACCTGAGCTTTTAACACCTCTTTGCTCACTGTCCAGCACTGGCAGGAGCTGCTGAACTCTTAAGGAGATATTTTTCCCCCATGGCACTTTGTGTGCCAAGTGCTCCACATCTGGCAGCTTCATCGTGTCTGATGCAGAAACAACAACAATCCAAAACAGGACAGTTTTAGTGAAACTGGACACATAAAAGCACACTTCTCAGTCTGGGTTTCCCAGTGAGTTGCCAGAGGGAAGTGCCATGTGTTCCCCATTCTCCAGTGGCTCTGCCTTCAGCCCAGGCACCAAACACAGATTCATGCCAGTTTTCCAAGGCCCACACCTAAGAAAGGCACTTATTTGGAACCAGATGTGGGCTGAGACATAACAAAAGAGGTGAGGGATAAACTGGAGCAGCCACCAACATGTGCAGAAGTCTGTTGGTGCCCTCACCGCTGTAAATTGGACTCAAAGTCATCACCACTGCTGTGTGTGCCACTTTGAACTCAGTCCAGTGACAACGGGCACAAATAAAAAGTCACTGAACTTGCTGTCCTGGGTGTCTCTTTGTGAGTCTGCAGCTAGCAGAGAACAGAAACATGAGTGTGTGAGTGCAAGGTGACTGCCTGTTTCTCTGACATGCAGTCCAAGGCAGCCTGCAATCCTGTGTGCCATGGGAGGAGAGCTCTACAGAGGGAGAAGATGATTTTTGGAGATGCTGAGCTCATGGATTGGGTGCTGAGCCACTCAGCACCAAAAAGTGGTTTTCCCAGTGCTCAGGTACCTCCTGCATCAGGAGGGGCTGGATTTTCATGAGTCCAGTATTCATAACACGGGTGCTTTTTGCCACTGGCGCCCTCATGTTGGTGCCACAGCTCAGGAAATGCCAGCAATGCTCTGTGTGTCATCACGGGGGCAATTCACATCAAACCCAGAGAGTGAAAATAATTGCATGAACATGATGCCAGTCCAACCACATTGTAAAGTCCACTGCTCTCCCCTCCTTTTCCCAGCAGTAGGCATATCTGGACTGTAAGAACAAAAGGCAGGGCCTTTTTGGAGGAAATGATTAATTTTTCACATTGTTTCTTTTCCTTCCATGCATTTTAAATTGACTTCTCCAGCAAAGCCCCTAGTCCATTTCCCTTTCAGACTCTCCTGCCTTGGAGTCATGCTGCTGCATTGAAACTGGCAAACACTGCAGGGGAGGGCTTAAAGCCAAACAAAAATACCTGTACAACACTTGTCTCTGCAAAGTTTTCAGTGCAGCAGGGCCCCATCCTCACAGGAATCCCCAGGTGTCACAGCAAGATAAACAATAACTTTTTCTTCTGGCATCTTTGGTGACACATTTCAGAAGAGTTTGAGCATAGTTTACCCCCGGCTGTGCCTTAGCAAGGTCAGGGAGGAACAGATTTCACAGTGAGATTTCACTTAGCGTTTGCATTAACAGGTCCTACCATCTCCTGAAGTTGTTCCCCAGTCCTCACCTTTTTACCAGTATAACCTGTCACCTCCCAGAGTTAATGCAGAAGGACCAGCCCCAGCAGCTGGTGTAGGTCCTGACTCCAGGTCAAAACCCTTCTTTCTGGGGTTAGTCCAAGTGGGTGCTCACTGGTTCTGCAGATACAATCTCTGTCTTTTATCCTACAACGAGTTTTCTAAACCTGCTGTATCAACCTGGAGCCACTGCCCACCTCAGCGCTGCTTGTGTCCGCTCTGTGTGTGACAGGGCCGCAGAATGACTCAGAGGAGGGAAATTAATGATTCAGCGGTGAGATTGTAGCCGGCTTCTCCCCTTGGATGCACAGAAGACCATTAAAAATCCTGGCACAGTGTAGTCAGGCTCTGGCCTTGGTGGCTGCCATCACAAGTTCTGCCACAGAAAATCTGTGTCAGAGGGGCTGTTTCAGGTGCTCTGAGCAGAAGGGAAACTGCTCCCCTCCACCAGGGCTGCTGTCATTGCTCTGCTGCTTCGTCAGTCAAAAAAACTACTTTACACCAATCGATGATTCCAACAGTTGATGAATTTGGGATTTACCCAATTCATGATGCTGCTGCCCAGCATGCTGTGCTGGTGCTGTATGGTACCAGTTTGCCCACCTGCACCTGGTACAGAAGTGCTGAGGGGCCGCTGGGTTGGCACAGGCTGTGCTGGGGGACTGCACCTGCCACCCTGGGTCACCGTCCCGCAGGTGTGAAAGCCACCCCATGAGCACCAGTTTAAAGCTGACCCAACCGCCAGTGGCACTGCTGCGCTCCCGTGGGCTCTGGTCCAGCCCTGAGAGGGAGGGTCCCACCGCTGCCCCCGCCATGGGGGCCAGGCCCAGGCCGCCAGTCCCCCTCCCGTCGGGATTCGTGTCCCTTTTTTCCCCTGGGATTGCTGTCCCCACTCCTCGGGGGATTTGTGCCCGCCCCGGCCCCCGCCACTTCCCCCCGGCGCCGGGAGAGGGCGCTGGTGCCCCGCGGCTGAGCGGGGGCGGGGCCCGGGGGCGGCGAGGGCTCGGGGGTGTCCAAGGGCAGCGACCACCGAGGGCTCCGGGCCCGCCGTCCGTGCCCCGGCCCCGCTGGCTGGACCCCGAGAGGTGCCCGGGGCAGCGCTCACCAGGCACAGCCACGGCCTCTGGCACTCGTGCAAATCCGTCTGCTTCGAGTTTGATCCGTGCTGGGCCAGGCTCTGGCTTTAAGGTTATTGGGGTAGGGGAGTCCTGGAGCCTCGCAGAAATCTCCTGGGGACGCTTACGACTGACATAAAGAGCCCCTGCAAAGCGCTCTGCGGACTCCAAAGCTCCTTCCTGCTTCCTCCCCTTACGGTTGACCGTTCATTGCCAGCAACGGGGAGAAAAAACGTTTCGCGTGCGATATTTGGAAGCAAATCCACTCTGATAGTGCCACAGGCTCACAGGATAAGCAGCCAGCCGGACGGGAGGCCAGCAGAGAGCAAAGGAAACCCGCAGAACCAGCGAGAACGTTTTTATCACAAGAGATGCAGAGGCTGAACTTGTAAACAAGCTTCTGTCCCTGCCGGGGCGGGTTCCACGCGAGTGACGGGGGAAGTGCAGAGCTCCGGCCCCGGACGGAGCAGCTGCCACCCGCCGCAGGCACCGCCGGCACGCACTTCTTGCAATCGCCGCGTTCCCAGGATGCCAGCCAGGTTCCTGCAAGGCTTTTTGGATCACGGTGCAGAAGTTTGTAGCTTATTATCTTGAAAACTTCAAGGGCACCCACGTGTACTTCCCTATCCGTGACGTGCTGGCCCGTGCCGGATAAGGGCGCGGACAGGTCTGGTGCCGGCAGCGGCGGCTTTACAAGTGGTCACCAGACTGAAATACCGTGCCCTTGCATGAGGAAAGACAGCACCGGTGCCCCCGAGCCCGCGGAAGAGCACCCCAGTCCCTCTGGAGCACGGCTTGGTGGGACGGATGGAGGACACCCTTGAATTTCCTCGAGAAGAAGGGCTACGAACTTTCTCTAGGGGGGTGTTTGGGAGGGAAACTCCCGTCGGGCCGGGAAAGGAGGATGCAGCTGGTGGCCCCGGCTTTGTGGCACTGGCATGTCAAGCAGGTTTCCATAGCACCAGCATCCATAACACGGGGCCAAGGGGAGGGAGAGAAGTAGGTCAGACAGGGCTAACAATACCCAGACGTGTCTATCTGTGGCTCAGCCTAACCCAGGAGAGGGGTGAAACGGAGAAGAATGGGAGAGGGAAAGGGAAAAAAATGAAAACACAAAGTATCCACAGTCTGAGCAATGCATTTCTTTCCCTCAGAAAAATAAGGACCTTTTAAAGCCACCTTTGTGTATCAGCGCTGAGCAACCGAGACTAGCACCCACCTCCTGCCCATCTGACAACAGGCTATAAGGGAATTCAAATGCTAATTTGAAGCCAGACTTCTCAATGGGCCTTTATTTCTGCAGCAGCACCAGGATCAGAGCTTTGGGGAGCCAGCCGGCAGGAGCTGTGAGGATACAGTCTCCAGAGCAGGACTGTGGGACACTTCTCTTTCCTCTCACCTTTCCTCACCGTCACTTTGTTACCCTTTGTCTTAGATTTACTTGTTTACATGCAAATAACTCCAAGGGCAAGGAAAAAGAAAGGCGGGCACATGGAGTTGTGTGAGTGAAATGCCCCCACTAATGACCCATTTTATGTGCTGAGTCTGCAGAGGCCTCGCTGTCGTTGTCACAGCATTTTGCGGGTTGCCTGCTCTGCAGTACAGTCGTTTTGAGCTATGTGTCCATCAATGCCAAAAGTAGGAAGAACATTATGGGCAGTGAGATCCAGAACCTTCTTTATCTGAGCAAACGTATGGACACACAGATCTCCTGGGTGTGTAACAGAGCAAGGTCAGGGGAAGGAGTGCTTTGCTCAGCAGGAATTGGAGAGTGTGGGTGCAAGAGCACAATCCTCAGTGGAATGCTGAGACAGACTGGGGTGAAGAGCGCGGCTGTGGCTGACCTGTGTCATCTATGGTTTGAGAGCACCGTGCTTGGCTTAAACATCACCCCCACACCAGCGCGGAGGAGATGCAGCCGTGGATGCACAGGGTGTTTCAGGCAGGCCAGTGAGAGCAGGCGCCTCGCCGGCAGGCAAGTTCTCCCTTTATATCAACCACAGGCCGCAAGCCAGTGCAGTAAAAACCGTCCTGCACTTGATAGTGGCATAAAGTCTAAGCAAAACCAAAGCTACTATCTGCAACTTTGTATGTTAGCAGGTCGGGACGCTGGGAAAATCCACAGTCTAAAGTTACAATTTGCCTCATTCTCATCAGTTTTCTACCTCCTAGCAAATACGACTTGTAAGAGAGCTCCAAGAATTCACCTTTCCCCAAGTAAGGGCAGAGCCACCGGATATATAAGATGGGCAGGGCTTAAATAGTCCTTTGTGAATGCCCTCCCTCCAAAGGAAAACTGACCACCTGCTGTGGAACCTTAGGGAAGAGCATCCCCAGCTCCAGCCTCCACCAATGCTGTGCCAGACTCTGTGTTCAAGGCCTAAAGGTAAAAATTATGTTGGAAGAGCAAAAGGGTCAGCACTCGGGAGGACTCACAGAGCACTTCTGGAGTGAGAGAATAAAAGATCTCTGCCTGAGCATGTGCATCAGCTGTGTTGCTTTGATGTGGCACTAGTTGACAAGAGAAAGCTGGGTGACCCCAAATTACTAAGACAACATTGCCTGCAAGGGGTAAAAGTCAGGGATCATCATTCCAGCGAGGTCGAAGCTGCTGTGGCCTCTGCTTCTGAGCCTGCAGTTGGCAAGTGGCTAAAATAGACTCCATTTCATGAATGCGGTTGGCCAGGATAACAAGAGCTCAGAACTGCTGTCTGCCCTGATACAGTACCACAGCACACTCTCCCAACATTGGACTCAACGTTGTCGAGCATCTACAGCTTTCCAACTCCTCCTTCTGGGAGGGTGCAAAGAAATGCAGACAAGGCTCCTTGGAGGTATGTGAATGGCTACTGCCCCACCTCTCTCCTGGCAGCACACGGATGAAGTGCCAAGGTGCTATGAATGTTCTGCCCGAGTGAAGAAACATTTCCCGGGAGCAGCCTGATGAACTCAGCATGGCGCTGCTCAGCCAGATGGCTCCTGGACCAGAGCTGACTCATGCCCAGAGCTCAGGCAGCAGAAGAGGCTGATACCTGCAGCACGCTGTCGGAGACACCTCACCCCGGCTGGCCCTGCACTCACAGTGGGGCAGCTCCAGCGGTAAAAACCAGGTTTTCTGCCCACTGCTGTAATTCTAAAGCTGCAAAACCCGAAACGGTGGCAGGCCCGGGTTCCACTGACAAACAGAGAAGCATCAGGTTGAACTCTCAGCCCAGCCCTGAAAGGGTGCAACCATGGAGGGAGCAGATCACAGGTAATTCCCCATTCTTGCAGTGGCAAAGGATGGTGAGCACAAGCTGTGGATAAGCTGCTGGCACAAAGGGAAGGGTGATAGCTTCAAACAGTGCAGCAGTGGCCTCAGAGAGAACAACAGACTTGGGTGTCTGCTTTTCACTAAAACAGTGTTTATCAACATCCCCAACTGTTTTCCAGCTTGGCTTCTTAATGAATTACAGCTTACGAAAGCTGGGAAACATGAGCTCCATCCAATCTGTGCTGCAGACCACCATTTTCAGAGAAATGAATAAAGATTTAAAAAAAAAAGGTGAAAAGGAAGAAAGATGAAGTGTTGCCAAAAATCCTCTTAAATTGTCCAAAGCAAACATGGGAGGGAGACTGCACTGGCAAAGCTGTGAATTGGCAGCATTAGTGAGTGGTGAATGTGGCCATGTTATCTAACATGGCAAAACACACACCATGCATTTTTAATAGCATTGTTTAGCTTCTATTTGTCACAGTATCACAGCTAGAGGCTGTTTCAAAAGGCATGGGAAATAACAGAAAGGTTATAATTGAATGGTAGGGCTTTTGACTGGAGGTCACACACACAGAGAAACATACAAAGCATCGGTAGTATAAGACTTCCATGTGTTCCCTGTTTTCAGATCCCAGATGAAAAACAAGTCAGCTGCAGCAGTGTTTACTGAGAGTTAATCAGGTTTGCACATTAACTGTAAGATCCTGAATTATAGGTGCTTACATGCAAACATGAGGCACATGCAACACATGTAGTTGAGACATGAAAAATGAACTCTGTGATGGCAGCAGCAGAAGAAATGGAAGCTAAGGAAGAAAGGGAAGGCGCATACAGTGATGATGGGCAATGCATTCTGTCATCTCTTCAGAGCAGGTATCTAAGCTCTGATCAACTCTCCCGGTAATGGCAAATGCTGACCCATGAAAGCACCCTTGGTAATTATTTTTTGCATTACAACAATATCTCTAAAACCTACTCAGAAATGAGCATCTGCTTCACTCCCAGACACAACAGTGTCTCCATATGCTTGGATGACTGCGGAACCCTCAAACCAGAGCTGCAGATTTTCTCCATTATTTTCTTGCCCTGGAAAGAAGCATAAGCAAGAAAACAAAGAGAGACTGGTATAAACCAGAAAATTCTTGAGCAGGCCCCAGGTTTCAAGAGCTTTACTTCGGTCCAGCTTAACACTCCACATGTGTACTCAGTTTTATGCATCTCTCTGCAGGCTGGACTGGGGCTCCTCTCCATGAACCTGTAGGAAATTTGGGATGTTGCACAGGGGCTGTGACTATCTGGCAGATTGCTACTCTGGAGGCCACCTCTTGGCCCATTTTCTACCTGAGGCACTACAACACCCAGCAGGCTGAGCTTGGCTTGGGTTATGGCTCCCACTTCCCCAGCTGACTTGAATGAGGCAAAACCCTCGGGGAACGCAAATGGGAAAATGAGAGCAGCTCCTCTCCACTGCTGTCTGGGCAGCAGGCGGGCCTTTCCCCATCACAGGAATGAAACAGTGAAATTCTGAAGTAGAACAAAGCCCTTTCAGAAAAAAATCATGTACCTAGAGCTGCAGCATAAGCTGTGACAGACACACTGGAGTTCAGCTGGGTTTGTTGGGGCAGAAGGTGCAGGTGTCAGGCAACATAAAACAAAAAGCCAGGTAAACATGATGCCTGAGCCCTAGAAGAAATTATGGAAGGAAGATCTTGTACCAATGTTTTCAGAAAGATTTTTAGCCTCTGTCTCCCTCTCTCCAAGTGCTCACATACCATAGGACCACCTCCTTTTGCAAAAGCCAGGGCCTCCTAGGAAAAGTGCTGCTCTGTGAGCAGTAATTCTATTTGAATTGTTAATTATTTTTGTCTTTCAAACATAGCATATACATTGGCTAATCACAACTCTTCTGATAACTATTTATGTCTTTGCTTGCCCCTGCTGCTCACAGTCACGTTCTTCCCCTGGAAGTGGCTGTACCAAACCTACTGTGGGATATGTCAAAGGCAGGCTGAGTTTTTCTGCCTAAGATTTGTAGCAGTTATATATTTGCAGAAAGAAGTCATATGACCTCTCTTCTGACACTGAAAGGATATAGAGAACTTCTTGTCAGTGTGAACACAGGACGGTTTTAATTTCCTAAAAGACCTCTAAAGAGAGGTCTTCCATCAGAATCCTGTTTAACTAGATAAACATAAGATCAAGAAAATATCAGGCAAATTAGGCTCCATTTCTCACTGTAAATTAGATAGCAAGAGAACCGCCATTACAGCTCTCTTTAAAGCCATTTAATCACGTGGATCATGATGCATAAACAACAGAAAACCCATTTTCTGTCCTTTTTCAAATGCAGTAATGGGGACTAAAAATAGCTATCAAGACTAATAAAATGACACATAGTAAAAGTACCCCAGTGTATGAATACTAATACGCGCTATAAAAAGCCAAAAATTATAATTATCTTACTGCTAGAAACGCAAAGGCTTCAATGGGGATTAGCAAAGGGATTTGCTTTACACTAACACTCGGTCAGAAACAAAGCTCGGAATCGATGCCACACCTCCACAGTCCTAAGGTCACCTCTTATCTGTTCAATCTCACCGGCTCCCTTGCAGCTATTTTAACCTGAAGTTGCTTCAGCTCATGATTCTTTGTGGAGACCGTGGGTCTGGTTGGGAGAGCGTGGTCTGAGGGCCTGCGGGAAGTGGCCATTCCCAGCACGCACTCGGGGACTCCCAGGCGCAGCTCCAGCACAGGAGCCTCCTGCGCGAAACCCAAACTGCCCCAGCAGTGCCTGAGCGGGGCCTGCTCAGGTCGGGCTGCGCTCCCGGTGCCCGGGCTGCCCCACAGCGGCCCTCCAAGGTGCGGAAGAGCCCCCAAGGCCTCCCCACGCAGACCCGCGCAGGCCACGCCATGCCCGGCCCCCGCCCCGGCGGGAGGCGGGGCCGAGCCCAGCTGACGCCGGCGGCGGGCGGTGCTGCAGTGCGCGGAGCCGCCGATCGCCGCCGGAGCCCCGCGGCTGCAGCTCGCNGCTAGGGGGCGGTGGGGCGGGCGTGGGGGGGAGGGACGAGACCGCCGGCATGTTCGGGAACGGGAGTGGAACGGGCGGGGGCGGGACTCGAACCGGAGCCGGGGCGGGGGACAGAGACTCGAACCTGGGTCCCTGGGAACTCGAACCCGGGCCCGCCGGCGGGCGCGGGGGGTACAGGGGCTCGCGGGACCCCCTGGGGCGGTTGCGCGCTCCCCCCGCCATTATTGCCCCCCTCACCGCGCGCGGGGGGCCGGACGTGACTGGCTGCGTTCAATTTGTCACGCGGCCATTGGCTGGCGGAGGCGGGCGGCGCGTGACGTCAGCGCGCGGCGCTGCGCGGCCGGCGGCCATTTATAGGCGCGGAAGGGGCGCTGCGCAGCCGGAGCGAGCGCGCGGTACCGGGCGCACCGGTGGCTGTATCGCGGCCCATCCCCGCGAGAGTGCTGAGAAACCCCCTGCGGAACCCCGATCCACCTTCCCTGAGCGCCCCTTCGGCCGCCGCTGAGCTTTTGTTTCTGTTCGTGCAGCGCCCGAGCGCCCCCGCTCAGCTTTGTTCTTCTCGCGGCCCCTGCGGGGAAGGCGCGGCCAAGATGGACCCTTGTCACACCGAGGAGACCGAGGGAGAGATCCCCGGCTTGGGTAAGGCCCAGCT
>WEKY01041646.1:3089827-3128815 GCA_013390045.1 Picathartes gymnocephalus
AAAAAAAAAAAATGAAGCCACCAGAAGCAAGATTTTTGGGGCTAAATCAGTTTAGTTCTTGGTATTGTCCCAACAGACTCTCTTGTTAAGAGTTTAGTGTGTGTTCTTCTCCAAATTATTAGCAAACTTCAGTAATAAATAACAGTGATAAATACATGCTTTCTGTAATGACTGGAGCTTTTAAAATTGCTTCAGGAATTTGATGCATTGGACTTGGTTCTAATTGAGTTTATTACACTTATGCTGATTGCTACTATTCCTTATTTTACACTAATAAGAAAGTTAAGATCAAAAGCAGATAGGATATTCAACTGGAGGCAGAAAAGCTTTGGAAATAGCTAGTTTGCAGTCATTCTTAATTTTGATCTGTAGGCTTGACTAGAAGGGTAGCTTTAGTTAGCCTCTTAGTTAATTGGTTATTCTAAACTTGTAACAAGAGTGCTGCCAGTTTTCTCTTGGTATAATTGATACTCAATACAATTTTCTCTTTAGGCTCTCTGAAACTCAAAGTAACACTGTTCCTGTAATAATTAACTTAATTTTGGTCTTGTTGTTTCATTTTCAGATTGCAAAATTCTGAACGGGGCTTTGGGTATCCGTTTCATCTATACCAGGGAGGGCAGACCAAGTGGAGAAGCATTTGCTGAACTTGAGTCAGAGGAGGATGTGAAATTGGCCCTGAAAAAAGACAGAGAAACAATGGGACACAGATATGTTGAAGGTTTGACTCAGTTGGTCTAGTAACTGACTACATTGTGTTTGTGCTTGATGGGTTTTTGGTTAATTGACTTTTTTGTCTCTTTAAAATGCATGTGAAAGGACAAACGGACTTGCATATCATAAGTTGACTAGTTTCAAGGCAAATGACTTGACATACTCTTGCTTATTCCAGAATGCATTAATTCTAAGTGCCTTTTACAGTTTTCAAGTCAAACAACGTTGAAATGGATTGGGTTCTGAAGCATACTGGTCCCAACAGCCCTGATACAGCTAATGATGGTTTTGTACGTCTTAGAGGACTCCCATTTGGCTGTAGTAAAGAAGAAATTGTACAGTTCTTTTCAGGTATGTGGGATAAAAGTAGTAGCTATAGCACTATTGGTTTATGCTAAAAAACCCCAACAAACCAAACAAGCATGGATTTCCCAGTAGTACTTCCAACAGTATTCTCATGGGTATTAAAAGTAAATAAACCAGTTCCTCACTAGTTTTCTGGGCTTGAGGAATCCTTTGCATCACTTCCTAAAGTACTTGATAAATAAGTGATTTAGGGACTGCCAAAAAGGTACTCAAATTTGTACTCGGTGGGACGTGCTGTTCCAAGTAAGGATTGTAGAAAAGTGACTTGTTTTCCAAATTAAGCTAAACAGTTCAGGTGGGAGGATATTTCCCCACTCTCCACCCAGCCTTGGCTGATTGGCCCTGGTCAGGGAAGGATGTAGAATGCCATTACCACTGGGCTTTGTGTGAGGAACGGGTTCTTAGTAAGGGCCCATGACCTCTTCCCAACATAAGAGTTAGTACTGAATGAAACTCTGAGAAAAACGACCTGCTGAATTCTACCCAAGTACAGATTTCCAAATTTGTCCCTTCCTCTTCCTATCGGGGAAAAAAACCCACCAAAGCCTTTGTTGCCTAGCTCAAAGTTTTTATGGACGGAGAGATAATGTCTTGTTTTGACTAATTTTTACTTTTTTGCAGCTGTTTTATGTTTTACAAACTGGAATTAAGTTATTAAAATGTCTAAGAATGAAATCTGTTGATTGTTTAGGATTTTGCTTGTTATTATTTTCAGAATACTAGATTTTTAAATGTTTTTGCTATAACAAGATATGATTGAGCTTGCTGTTTTGCTTTGAAATACAGTAGAAACATTTCCAGTTTTACAGTTCCAGAACTTGTTTTGTTTTCTGAATTGGTGATATGAACAAGAGCAATTTCTAAGCATGTGCATTTTAAGGTGTTTTTTTCTTACATGGTGAAGTATTTCAAGCTTTATAAGTTGTTAATATGCTTAATATACAAAATGTCTCTTCTGTTCAGGAACTAATAGTTATAAATTACTTCATGATTTTTTTCTTAATTAAGCACTCCTAAAGATAAAAAGAAAATCTATGCTGAAACTTGATGTTTGCATAAGACTAATTATTTTACCTGAGTGACTTCTAGTAAAATTACTTGTTCTATATAAAGCTGTTTAACTTGCTGTGTTTGAATTTAAGTTCTCTTAAAAAGTTCATCTTAAATACTTTCACAGAATTGACGAGGTTTGTAATATTATGTGACGTTCTTAATGCACCCTGCATTAGATGCCTTCTCTGAGGGGCTGTCCCTGACCCTCAGAGCATTTCTGAGCTCTGCAGGGTGGGTTAAGAACCTGAACTGAATGGTATGTGATCGTGGAGCTCTTTGTTGATGTACCTTTTTTATTCTGGTGTTCTAGAATCAACATACCATTCACTTAAAAGTGTTTAAATTCTGGTGTTTTTAAAGCTATAAGAAAAAACTCATGACTGGGCTTGTGATGTTAATATTGCCCCCCTACTGGGGTTATTTGTCCTTGGGTTGAAGGGTTGGAAATCGTGCCAAATGGGATAACATTGCCGGTGGACTTCCAGGGGAGGAGTACGGGGGAGGCCTTCGTGCAGTTTGCTTCACAGGAAATAGCTGAAAAGGCTCTAAAGAAACACAAGGAAAGAATAGGGCACAGGTGGGGATGGATGGTTGGTTGGCTCTGTCACTTTTCTTATGGTAAACAATTAAATCCATATTCTCTCTTCTGAAAGTGTTAACATCCAAATAAAAGTAGTATTTTGGTCTCTAACTCAGTGATGAGTAAAGGTGTTGATTGCTACAGTGCGTGTTGCAAAGACTGTTTAGATCTACCCAAAAATACAAGATAAAATTGGACTAAACTAAAATGTACTTTGGAAAATGAGTAATAACAGGCCTTCAAAACTATAGCTTGGAAATGACAAAGTTGAGAGACTATGGCTTTAACTTCTCAAATAGCACCAATTCTGCCTTTAGTTCTAAAGACATGCACAGTATTCTTACTACCATAAGAAAATGTGATACTTTCTAAACTTGTTTTATAAGTTGAAATGTAACAAATTTACTTACTTGTATTAATCTTCAATGTAATAAGCATAGCTTTCAAGAAATTGTCACAAAGGGTTTTTATTCAATTTTACTTGTGACTATTTTTCATTGAAGCATGCACCTTTTGCCTACGCTGAATCACTGAAGCATAGGCTGGGTTCAGTTGTACATGCAGAGCTTTTTGTGGCATCCTGATGGGTTAAACTCTCGGTGGAGATCGGGTGTTTAACCCTCTGTTTCTGTTGCCTTGAGCAACAGTGCTGAGTTGAGTGGACACCAGTCCCTCCTATATTGTTTGACTAACACCTTAAACTGGGGGGAGGTGGGTGGGGAATCGATACTGCTCCCCCACCCTTAAGGCTGGGATACTGCAAAGTATGAGGAGCACATAAACCCTTCAGTAATTTTAATTTCTTGAAAATACACTGATTTAAATGTAGCGTAGTGCTAATAATAGAATGTCATTGCCTATGTAATGTAAGAAAACCTGGCTTAAAATTACTGCCAGTGTCAAGGCTATGACTAAATGGCTTGTTGTAATGTGAAGTTGTGAGATGTTTGTGGAAGGAGTCAAAGACTGACTTCTCCCTGTGCAAACACTTGTAGGTACATTGAGATCTTCAAGAGTAGTCGAGCTGAGGTGCGCACGCACTACGACCCTCCCCGCAAGCTGTTGGCCATGCAGAGACCTGGTCCGTACGACAGGCCTGGCCTGACGCGCGGATACAACAGTCTGGGTAGAGGAAGTAGCTTGGAGAGAATGAGGCGTGGAGCCTACGGAGGAGGTAAGTGCATGGAGGGCCAGGGAGCTGCTCATTTGAAAAGCAGCAACTCCTGGACCTGCTAGTGTTTCCCCAGCTTCTATGTGTCCTTGGTCTTAATTCTTGTAGAAGAAATGAAATGTTGTAGTAGTTGTTGCTTGCAGTGTGTACTGTGTATTTGGATCTTTCTGTAGTCGAAATGAAAGTTTATTTGGATCTTTGTGTAGTTGAAATGAACATGTCCAATCTGTTTCTAGGTTATGGAGGTTATGATGACTACAATGGGTATAATGATGGCTATGGGTTTGGTTCTGATAGATTTGGAAGAGGTAAGGATCTCTAATAGGAACAGTAACTGAACTTACGACATGTCCCAAAAGAAACTAAAATACATCTGAAAGACCTAGAATGGACTCTTTTCTCCGCAGGGATGTCGGACCACCGGTACGGCGACGGATCGTCCACCTTCCAGAGCACGACTGGCCACTGCGTCCACATGCGAGGTCTGCCCTACAGAGCCACGGAGAACGACATCTACAACGTGAGTGCCACATGCTGCTCCCCAGTGCATGGCTTCAGGTCCCGGGGTCCTTGTGGGATATGCCAGCTGCACTGCAGCTGAAATGTTCCTCTGGAGAAAATGGCTTGTTCTAAACCCGAACCGTTGCATTGGTGCGTTTTAATCTGTGTGACTGTTTCATGTGTAGTTCTTCTCACCTCTGAACCCTGTAAGAGTACACATTGAAATCGGACCAGATGGCAGAGTAACCGGAGAGGCAGATGTTGAATTTGCTACTCACGAGGACGCAGTGGCTGCTATGTCCAAAGACAAAGCAAATATGCGTAAGTCCGACTGCTCGGAAGAGGTGGCTTTAGGGAGCTGACAGCACTGCAGCGTAGTGCATCTGCTGCAGCTGGAACACCAAAGATGTTGCTGCAGCTTCACTTGCAGTGAGACAAGCTGCATGGGATTGGTGTGAAATGCTCTCATGGGAAAACTTTCTTCTTCCAGAACACAGATATGTAGAACTCTTCCTGAATTCTACAGCAGGAGGAACTGGTGGTGCCTATGGCAGTCAGATGATGGGAGCAATGGGTATGTAACAGTCTCTCTGCACTTCCAAACAAGTGCTTGCTATTGAAGGAAGCTGGCTCATTTTGCACAGCTCCTGCTTATTGTGTGCCTGGCATCAAAACTGAAATTGAACATTCTGTCTTAATCACACAGTCAAGGAATCGGAAGGGGTAGTCCAAGATTGGAACACTAGCACATTGCCAGGTATATAAACCTTTTGGGAATACATTTAAGCTTTAATAGGTTGAATAAGCTTGTGGTACTGAGTGTGGTGTGCCTGGTGGGATGCGTGGGTTTTTTGAGTGTGGTAGTGCAAAATCTAGGGGATGCCTGTCCTTTTTATTCTCCTACCCCTTACCTATTGGGGATACCAGAACATAGTTTGGTGATGGAGGATGTATCTGTGGCACGTGACCTGCCATTCAAGCTGAGTCTTGGTGGTGAGGGAGAGAGATTTGGAATTGGGAGAAATTGTCTGAATTGCTCTGGCAAACCTCAAAATTGTTTAAAAATCTAAAATGTGTGTTTGCAGCACACGTCTTAAATGCCTGTTGCTGTTGTGCCTCTAAGACAGATACCCTCCTGACACCCAGCTGGGCTGGTTTCCACGATGAAGGTGGGGTTGGTTTCTCGGGGGATTCCTTTCTCGAGGGTGCTGGGTGGGAATGTGTGGATACACTGCTGCTTTTATAGTATTTGGTTACAAAATGTTAAATCTAATGCTGATACTGAAACTATAGAAAGGAGTGTGGGCAAGTGATGAGGTGAAGAGCAGTTGTTTGTTTAAACAGAGGTGTCTGTTTCTGAGCCACAGCACTGCTGTGATGTGATGCACAACCAGTCTGGAGCAGGAATAAAAGTCTATCAGGGCCATGAACACGTGAGTGACTAGATAATGAGCTGCTGTGCTTCTGGAAGGGCAGCACTCTTGTGTGAGGTCACTTAAAGCCAAATTTAATTATTTTGGGGTTTGTTACAATGCAAATCAATCCTGTTTAGTATAGTCCATAGAAATTGTAAAAGTAACTTCTAAAGTTCTTGTTGCTGCTTGATTGCAGGGATGTCTTTAGAAACCCCATCACTTTCCTTGAGCATGTTAAACTTCCCTTGGTGTGAGCAAGGTAGTGCCAGAGTGCAGGGGCTGTTGGTTGGGTGAGGGCTGGGTTTGTTGATGATGAGCAGATCTTGACCAGCAAGTTCTTAATGTTTTTACCCTTAACTTAAAGGGAGCCAATCCAGCTATGGCGCTCCAGGCAACCAGCAGCTGAGTGGTGGTTATGGAGGAGGATATGGAGGTCAAAGCAGCATGAGTGGCTATGGTAAGAGCATTTCTTCGCTGGTTTCTATTGGGCCATGTGCAGCTGGCTTAATATGCCCTTCACTGATGTTGAAGGGTTGTGTTATAACCTGAGCAGCACAGGCTCTGAAAGTTGAAGATGTGGCTACTGTGAATGTTGGGGAATTGGGGGGGAATTGATTCAAAGCTGCAATGGGGAGCTGAGGGGGGAAATACGGAAAACTATTTGGAAAGGGGCAGGAAATTCCAGTCTCCAGACTTGCATTGCTCTGATCACTTATTTTCTTAAACTGAAAGCTGGAGACCAGCTTTGTTTAAACACAGTACAAATGGGGGAGGGGGTCATGGGAGGCTGGGTCCTCCCTATTCCCCCAGAGCAGTGGTAAAGCTCTGGCTTGGGAACGGGGGTGATGCAGAGCTTGTGCTGTCGTTGAACATCCGATAACTGACTTTGGGTACGGAGCTGTAAACTGACACTTTGCAGCGTTGGGCACGGTAGACGGTATTTACGAGGTGGCCCAGCAAGGACAGGCGTTGGGGCAAGGATGCTTCGAGTCGGCCTGAGGCAGCTGTGAACCTGCTGTCGGTTTCCCCCTCAGACCCCGGGAGCCAGGGCGCCATGAACAGCAGCTACTACAGCAGTGGGAACCGCGCATCCATGGGAGTGAACGGCATGGGCGGCATGTCCAACATGTCCAACATGAGTGGTGGCTGGGGAATGTAACCAATCGCTGACTTTTGGTCACATCTTTTTTAAAAAACAAAAAAAACAAAAAACTAAGTTTAACAGTTTTGCAATACGAGCTTGTGATTTATGCTTTACTGTAAGTGAATTCAGGATTGTTTTAAAACCTTTCAGGTTCAGTATTTTTGAACATACAGAAAAGAACATTCATCTAGGATGTAATAACCAAGTAAAGACTATAACTGTTAAACAATTTGGAGCGTTTCTCAAGTTAGTTTTGTTGTAGGAGTGTATTTAAGCAGTAAGCGTATTTAGGTTAAAGCTGTTTGAATTATGTTAAATGTTGCTCTTATACCATATTACATCCAACACTGTTTTGAATACATGTTGAAAGAGACATGCTTTTTTGTAAAAAACCAATATAGGAGCTGTGTCTGAAAATCAAAGTGAACATTTGGCATGTTAGTTCTAGTTTATTTCTTTTAATATCCTGTAAGGCATGTTAAAGCTTTTTTTTTTTAAGTTAATGGGGGAAACATGTTGAGACGCAATACGGCTACTTTAGGATTTTGGTCTTGGTGTTCGTATAAAATTCTGAGGCCTTGATTTAATCTTTCATTGTATCGTGATTTCCTTTTTAGGTGTATTGCGCTAAGTGAAACTTGTTAAATAAATCTTCCTTTTAAAAACTGGAACTCACTCCTTCTTGACCTCCAGCTTCTTGTAACCACATTTGCGCCCATGTCCTCTGTGACTGTTGCGCTCTTGCTGTTCAGCTGCCAAGCAGTGACTTGTCACTGAGGACTGACCCATAGCGTGTTACAGTGACAACTGGGGGCGGGAGTAAAGGAAACCACCCAGACTGCTGGGGGTGCCCAGTGTGTGTTGGTTCAAAGCACTCTATTGCTGTGCCTTGAGCAAGGGGTCTGGCCCTAAAACTGCCAGTGGGGTGAGAGGTGATTCTGTACTTTCCTGTAGGCATTGGGGGCTCAGCAGCTTACTGCAACCATGTTTCAATAAATGCAACTTGTCAAACATTCTGCTTAAAGATGTGGTTTTGTAAGCAACTTAGTTACAGCTTTTTGAGCATTGCAACTTCCCTTGATAACATGCAGTCTGCTTCCATGCAGTGGTCATAGTACCTTGCCCTTGGTAGTGAACCGTTTGTCCTGAAGGGTTAAGAACCTGAGGCCCCTTTCTACAGTGATGAAAGGTCCCTCCTGTTCTGTAGCAGAGGAGCTGTAGAGTGGAATTCTGAGCACCAGGTGCTACAGCCATGGCTATCTGCCATGAAAACAACCTGCTTCCTGCGGGGGATGCTGACCAAGCCCAGCTCATTGGACTCGTGGCCCTGCTGTGCTTCTGTCTGAGCTGGGGCAGAGTAGCGATCACCCCTGGGTTTGCAGTGTTCCACATGGAGTCTTTGAAGAAGCTCACTTGGTCAAAGAGCTGCTCTGGCACCTGTGGTACTCACGGGGTACTGTGGGTGCTGCTGGGGACAGGGCTGCCTTCACCCTGCTACTGGTGAGAAGACAGCCTCTGGCACATGAACAAAAACTGCTTTAGGATCCCAGGTGCATCTGAGCCCAAGGCTGGCAGAATGGACCAGGTGGCCATAAAATCTTCTGGGGCTGGGGCAGCAGGTGCTCTGTTCTGTCCCAGGGGTGGACACAGCGAGCTGGAATCAGTCACTGCCCTCTTTCTTTTCTGGAAGAGGCGCAAAATAAGTTCTAGCTGCAGAGCTGTGGCTTCATCTGGCACCTTCCAGGGAATACCACAGCTTTGGTCAGGTATCCCAGACACATTCTGATACCTTTAGCATAAACCCTGGCTATGCATGGCTGGAAAAGAACATTCTCTTCTAGGATCTGTGACTGACAGGTGTTAAATTTAGAACTTTGCTTTCAGTTTTTGCAAAAGACTTTATTGTGTAACTACTGCACTGTGGTCACAGCGACTTCCAGAACAAGTATAATGTGCAGTTTTTGACTCCGCAGTAAACTGAAGGCACATTCATTGACACTCTTTATAAAGCTTTCTAAAGACAATTCATAAATTGATCTTCTCCTCTCTGACTTAGAGCAAATACAAAACTGTACATGAGCCAGGGGAACACACAGGAGCACCTACAGTGACGGTAAAGAAATGAAATTCATGTACAGAGAGACGATGTCTACAGGGATCAAATAAATGTAGAAATGCCATATACAAATTTTAATACAAATATCTATAAAAATCAGAAAAATGAATCTTAGTTTCAAATAGAACTTTAGGGGAAATTACAGTTGATAGAAGCTTCTTAATTACTTCAGTTGGAGAAGCATTAGCTTGCACAATCCCTACAAATTAATTTACACTGCTTTTACAGTGGAAATTATCAGACCAGCCAGTCCAGTCTGCTGCACAGAAGACACCTGCAATTCATAATTAAAAAAATAATGGCTACTTTCCAATGTTAGAGTGGCTCTGTCAAGGGTGGGAGAGCCTTAGGAGGAGTTAGAGGAGCACTGCTGGAGCAGTAACATGTGACAATTATCACAGACACGGACAGGTTTTGGGTATGACGGCAGCGCGAGTTCGTTACTGGAACAAGTATTGCAGAAGATGTCCCCGCAGTTTCTGCAGTGGTGCTACAAAAACAGAGTCAGAATAAGCACAGCTGCCTAAAAACAGCATCAGGAAGAGAGAAGTCAGGCCTTGGGAACTGTGTCCAAATCCACGGAGTCCCCCCACTTTCCACCAGCCCTCCCAGCAGCACCTCCTGCGCGGTGCCAGCGCAGCCGCCCTCCCTCCTGGGGCAGGGGTTGCACCCACGCCGGCTCGGGGCAGGCCAGGAACAGGAGCCGGGGCGGGCCCGGCCGCGCCCGTGCTCAGGGCAGCCCGCCCAGTCCGGCTTCCCGCGGCTGCCGGGTCCCCGCGCTGTCCCACACCGCGGGCCGGGCACTGAGCAGCGCCGGCTCAGCCGGGAAGGAAGCCTGAACACAGCCACAGCAGCTCCCACCGAGAGCACCGAGCAGGGGGCAGTAGTACTTTTTGGGTGGTAAATGCCAAATTATTCCCTATGTATTTATCATGCCAACAAGATTTGGAATTGAACAGGTTCAGTCTTCCCTAGCAAAGGGCACCACTTTTGTTTTCCATGGATTATTTAAAAATAATCCACTGAACATTACCTTCCTTCTTGAGATGGAGAATTCCTTTTTACACTGCTTGCAGTATGTTGCTTCATCATCCTTCAGCCACGTATGACCCTGGAAAATTGGAATGAAAACCACGCTAGAGATACAAATAAATTTATGGGCATTTTACCAATGTTGTTGGTATTTTTCAAAAGTCACCTTTTAAAGCAGAATAACCAGGGTGAAATTTGAAGGTGTTAAATGAAATTCATATGCTTAGTCAAAATATCCATGAAATATAGAGTACCTTTAGTGCTTTATTTACTTCTTTAATGTCTTCCATCTTCAGCTTCGATCTGGAAAAAAAATTATGCTCTGCATGACTTTTTATTTAGTGGTGTTTGGTTTTCTCTGCCATCCCCCTGTGCAGCCACTGAACCCAAACCAGCTCCCTGTTACCCCTCTGAACCACTCACTATCACTGGGAAACTTTGTCAACTCAGGGTTTGCCCCTTTTTCAGTATAAACAGAAGAATGTAGGAAAAGCAAAGTTCCACTATAAGAACTAAATATTTCCTTTAATGTTTCCTCTCAGCCAGCTCACTCTGACAAGATCCTCCCTCACTTTGATTTCATGGCTCTTTAGTTTCCCATACACAGTAATTGCCTCCTAAAATTCTCACATCAATTGATATTTTTATAAGTGGATGAGGTTTAAAATTCTTGGTATTAGTTTGATACTCCATCTTTTGTCACAGGAGTTCTGTTCTCTAGAACTTACTGGCTGAGATGAAGTCCCATTTCTTGAAGAGCTTGCTCCTGCTCCTCACGGACCTTCTTCAGCTGCTGCTTCTCATCTTGCAGTTTTCTCAGTTCCTATAAAATCCATCACAAAATCAAGTTTTTTGTGCACTATTTGACCTATAACCTTGATCAGTCTACCCAAACTACCCAAGCAGTTCACAAGAATCAGCTCCTTTGCAAATCCCTCTATTAATAAGGCTTGATTTTTAAAATTACATGGAGGAACTACCCACCGGTTCTGCACAAACAATGGAATAATTTACCATATTTACCAAAAAGAGGAAGATTTTCAGGCTTTGAATATCCTTGAACATAGCTAGAACATGGCAATCCTGTGCCAACACAGGAGCACACAGACAGATAGAGGCGCACAATTGTGTCCTCAGAAACTGCTCCATACATGGCAGCAAATCTTCTTCAGGTTAACAAGAATGTTCATGCTTAAAAAATAAATCACATTCAATTGTTCTGAATGCTTGAAATTGTGCATACCTTTTTCAGTCCTTCCATCTGTTGCAATTCTGTTTTAAGCAGAGTGGTTGCATCCTTCTCTTGGTGCAGTTCTTTTTGTAAAGTTTGTCTCTGTTCCTTTTCGGATTTTAACTCCTTTTCCAGAGTTGAGCTATTTAAAAATAATTAATTCTAAAAAAACCCTATAGCAGAAGAATATCCTATAGTACTTAAGGATAGCAACAGTGTGAGAAGTAGAAATCTTGTCCAAAAGAGGGCAAAACTAGATTGGTGTTCTGGGAAAGGAAAGAACAGGCAGCAGACGTCAAAAATGTTAACGCTGTTAACATTTAACATATGTTAACATTTTCATGTCACAGAAAACAAACAGCAATGAAGGGCTAGAAGAAAAACAACTGACCAAAAGAAACCAATCCCCTTGAGTAAATATTTCACTACCTGTGTTTAAAATATCGTGTTTAAAAGGGACACTTCTACTGTGAAGCATGAACAGTGAAAGAAGCATTTTTTATCGGTATTAGAAATCTTTAGAGGATTAACATTCTCTAAGAACACACCCACAAGTCCCTTCAAAAATTCCAGTCCCTTTGGATGACAGTCAGTTCTATGCTCAGCCTACAAGCATGACCATACCTATCTCTTGATTTATTGAAAAGGCAATTGAAAGCCCCATTGCTAGTTGGAATGGGCAGATTTTTGCTGCCACTCTGTGCTCTAAATTGGATGTTCTGGAAAAAACATGTCAAAATCCTCACGCTAACCGTGCACTGTACAGAAGTGCTGTGCTTCCCTGGGGCCTACATACATCTGTCAGTGCTGAAGCCAACAGAATTTAAAACTCACCCCCTCCTTAGACCTGAGCATAAAATGAGTAAAAAACCCTTCTTAAAGAAATGGCAAAGGGAAGGGAAACACCTGCTCAGATTAAATACCATTTGCTGTCCAGCTGGGCCATCTGCTGCCGACACGAGTCGAGCCTCCCAGCCAGCTCCTGCTTTATCTTATTGCACCGTTCCTCCGCCGCCTGCCTGGCCTTCTCTGCCTGCTGCAGCCTACACAGGAAGGAACGTGGACATTTGTTTCCAATTCACTCCTTCCCTGCACCCTGCACCCTCTCGCCCTTCTCTTTTAGAGTTACCACAGGGATCTTTATAAAAGCTTGAACTGAAAATGCTAGTGGGGAAAAAAAAAGACTTTCGAAAGCAGTTGTTTCAGAAAAAAAACCCAAAAGCAAAGTCACACCTGTTCTTAAAGTGAAGTTAACATGTTTTTCAACAACCTGCTTATAGAAAGAGCTATGGTTTTCCAGTGGGTCAGTTATGGGCATGTTTGCCTGGGAAGAGAACAGCAAGCACAGAGGGATCAAGAGGAGAAATGAAAAAAGCTCATGCTGGCACACAGGCCCAAATGTCTATGGGCATATGGAAGGTCATCCTGTAAAGGTTTATATTGAAAACTTCAGTGTTGACCTTCTGATCTTGCAATTATTACCTCTCTTCCATTTGTTTCATAGAGGACATCATCTCATTTGTTTTTCCTTCAAAAGAGGATATTGCTTCTGTTTTCTGTTGTAATGAACACTCTGCATTCTGTAGGAAATAGTGAACAGTGTTTAAAGTCTGCCACCAGATAAAGAATGTTCAGCTTGCTAAAGGCCATTGCCTGGGTCTGACTGGAATGTGCAAACAAAATGCTGATAATGCCAGAGCAGGCATTGCATCAATTGTTTTGTTACAGCCTCAGAAAAAAACCAAACCACCTTAACTAAGTTTTGACCTATGAGATCAGTTACAAGCCAAAAATGTTCTCTTCAGAAAATGCTTGAAGAAATAAAACCAGATTAAATTGACACGATAAGAATACCAATGATGATTTGAATGTCACAACTGCACCCAGTGGGCGTGGAACCAAGAAGGAAAAAAAACCCCAAATAAATACTGCTTTCAAAAGCAAAGGCACCCCTCAGCACTGGGGTTTCACTGACTTGCAAGTGTCTGGGAAGGAGGCAAAGACGTGGCTAAAGCCTGAACAGGCATCAGGAAACAGGCCATAAAAATTGAGAGAAATCCCCTCTGGATTTGTGGTGCCAGATGTGGGAGAGGAAGGCTTGCTGAACTCTTACTTCATGCATGGAGAGGCTAATTAAACTTTTGTTTCATTAATGGAAACAAGCTGTGTGTATTTTGTGTGAGCGCTACTACTCCATTACTACTACCACATCACCACTCCCTTGTAGAAATGCCTATCATACAGTTTTGTCCAATTTAAAAAAATGATGTAAAGCCACAGCCCATCCAAGCAAGAGAAACCCCAGAGAAGCATCCTCAGCCCCCTGTACATACCTGGGATTTGTGAAACATCTGCAAGTTAATGGCCTTCACTTCTTCTAACTGTTGGCGAAGTGCAACTAGAGTGTCTTGTTTTTCATGAGTATCTTTTTCCAGAAGTTTCATGGCAATTTCCATTTCTGTTTTCATTCCAATTTGTAGCTCCAACTCTTTCTCTAGTTCCTTACAAAGAGATTTCCTAGTTACTGCTACATAGCCATATGTCAGGGATAAAACCCAGATAACCCCATACAAAAACTGTGTCTCTGCTGTAATAATGCCAGTGGTTTCTTAAAAAGAGACCTTTTATTTCCAACATTCCAAAAGCCCAAACTCCTTGTACCTTACAGACACAGTTAATGACCAGTGCCCAGCATCTTCTGTCTATTGCTTAATGAATTCTGAACAGCTGCAAAAGGTGCACAGCTGTCATCTTGTATTTGTAATGTTACAGCAGGCTGAATACCATGTTTTTCACCTCACTTTGTACAGGTAAGTTTCCTTACCAGCCTGATTTTTTTTTCTTCTTTCAACTGCTTCCAAACATCACTGTACATTTCATCAAGACCCTGGCGTGACTGCTTGTAAGTATCCAATTCTACTTTTGTATCCTCTTTTGTTACCTACAAGAAACATCGGCTACATAAGATCACAAAGTATTTAAAGTATCCCTTTAATTCTTGTGCGTAACAGTATTTCAATGTGCTATTTCAAGTAAAATCCTACTGTTTTACAATCAATGATCTGGCAAACATTAACAGGCTGAAATTTCAAAGATACAGTAATGATAAAAATACTTTAATATTTTATACTTTTTACTTTAATACTTCTAATACTTTGAATTTGTTCCTCCTTCTGCAAGTGTATTTTTGAGCATGTGGTAAAGAACAGTGAAATCTAATGCTTGAGCATAGAACACCAAAACCCATTGACCTGCATGGCAACGTGCTCAACTGTGCTGAGCATTCCAGTTTACACTGGGTTTGGAAGAACTCACTACAGCTGATCAAAAGAGATCACTTATTTTTAGGATCTTCCTCATCTCTAAATAGGTGTCCCACCTCTACGCTTTTTTCACTCCGCTCCCGAATTAATTCATTCTGTTGCTTTAGCTGCTGCTGCTCTTCCTGAAGGGATCCAATTCGGTCGGTAGCTGCTGCAAGCTGTATGAAGAGAACAGATCTATATTTAATCACTGTGCAATCATGCAGCATTTGGAGCAATTCTGAAGTCAGTAGCTCAGTCTCTGCAGCAGCTGTGCTGCTCACTTCCCCTTTTGCTCTCCCTGTACCCACTGTCAGCCGAATTTAATCTGCTCACCAACTTCTGCTTCACACCCTCATCAATTATTTTAAAATATTAACTGAGCAAAGAAATGCACCATAGTGTAAAAGGCTCTGTGGTATGCACTAGGAGTCACACCAACCCATACCAGTCTGCCCACTCTCCACATCTCACCAGTGTCTACTCAAATATTTTAGGTGTAAGGCACAGTCTCAGGAAGTTTTGTCTCTGATGGAAAAGAGCTGTGAAAAATATTTAACAGACCAGATACCAACCTCTTCCTGGAGTTTTGAATTGGTCTTTTCTAAACAGTCTATTTTGTTCTGGAGATCTGCAACCGTGCAACTGCAGCGAGGGAGAGATGCATAAAAACAATAAATGAAGTGTCAATGTTCAACTTTTACTCCTATCCTCAACAGTATTTTTACTGTCTTGCATTTGCTAACAATAAAGTACTTTAGTGTGCTGGGGAAAAACCCTGAGGAAGGACAACTGTTGCTCTTAATCACTGAGAAGACCACGCCCTTCTGCTGGCAGCCCTGTTCTGGCTTAGCTTTCAGAGTCTTAACACCTCTCCTGCTCAAGAGGGTAAGGGAGGCCTGCTCCTCCCACTAAGCAACCTATGGGAGAAGAGCAGAGACTCTTCCTCTAAGGAATGAATTTCCAGATGCACTTGTAATAATTTCTCTTGAAACAAATAGCTCCAAAATGTTCTGTTAATCACTCTCAAAAAATAACTATTACACACACTTGCTTTCTGCATTGCATGTGCCCACAGAAGAGTAAGACTACAAAATGAAACCAAGATTTTTGGGAAATAATCAGAAAAGGCATTTCAATATCAAACAAAAATCTACAAGACTGACAGCAGAGATATTCAAAGCCATGCCGGAAAAGCTAAACAGGACAATTGTTTATATATGAGAATAGATGAAAATCCCACCTTAGATGTCGGTTCAGTTCTTCCACATAATGCTTCTGGTCAAGGACAGCTGTAATCCCTCCATCTCTAGTTGTAAAAGTGAGAATTTATTGATTGAGAAGAAATTCTTTCATTCTAAAGTACTTTTCCGTACTAGGGCTTTCAGCATAGACTAGAAACACAGCTAAAATCTTTTATCCTTTCCTTATAAAAATACTTGTGTCTGAGCTGGATCAGAAGCCCCAGGGAGGTGAAGCAGCTGCTTGTCTGCTTCTCAGCAGCTCCACAGTGAAGTGTTCTGAAGTGACAGAAACACATAAAATATGAAGATCCCTTCATTTGCTACAGGTCTTAGAAGACCTGAACCAGTGCTGCTAACTGCAGTCTCAAATCTAATATTTCACTTGAAATTACAATTTTTCCTCCATAACTGATCTCTCCCTCAAAGACAGCTACTTAGTTGAGAGGGTTTCTGACACTGTCCTTAGAAACAAAGCAGTGAGTTGGCAATGGGTGACTTGGCAAATCATCTCTTCTAAAACCAAATAAAACCACAATTCAATGTTTTGTGTACTTTCAATTTGGTTGCAGCTCAAGACTCAAACTCTCCAAATTGTTGTTAAAACTACTGCAAATTCAGTCTCTGAAAGATACTACTTTTGTTTAGGTAACAAAATCTGGTTTGGGTGCTCCTTTTTGGATGATTAATAGTTTGAGATCTCCAGCACTCCCATCCTCCCACAGACTGTCTGACAGGTTTGTTCTATAAAAACTGTAATGATTTAGAATTATTAATTCACCATACATACAGTTTGCCATCACTTTCCTGTGTTTCCTTAAGGTACAAGGAAAAATCAATCACTCCAACCTGAAAAATATATTTAAGACATTAACACACCTTCACAGTGCAATTATGTATAGAAGCAGGCATTACTGTATATTTGGAAAATGATAAAAATCTGAAGTTTAGATTTAGAGAGAGAAATAATATCTAGATTCTTCCTAGCTGATGCAAACTAGCATTTGTCATAAAAGCATCCAAGTAACCATATTATGTGTGACCAGTTTCCTGGCAGTTATTAGTTTTGACCATATTTCCATAAACAGCTACTTATGTACTTTCCCTTGATTCACTGAGGAAAACACAACAAGCTACAACACAGGCCATGCTGGAAAGAAATCTGGACCCATCTCAATAAAGTATTTATAGGTATACTTAATTCTACTGGAATCTTATACCAACTGATCCTATTGAAGCTTTAATCGTCACCTGGGAATCCAAGTCTTCTCCTTTCAAGCAGAGGTTTGCATCTATAACATTCAGTCCAACCAGCAGACCCACAATAACTGCTCCTTCCTCCTCCATCATCAATGCATCAGGTTCATAAAATTCACTGGAAGAAACAGTGTAAGGCATCACTGCACATCAAACAAATATAATGGCACTTCCATCACTGAAATCATAGAAACAATAATGCAGCCTTTACAAAACTCAGCACAGTTCTCACTCATTTAATGCATAAGGCAGAAGATTTAGAACTCTCTCAGAAAATAGTCTGCAAGTTTCTTTGTAGCTTCACTGCAAAACAATTAACCACTTGCTCCTCTGCAGGCTGCAAGAACAAGTGTAAACCGATCAATTAATGATCTTCCCTGGAGCCACAGGAGGTGTCAATGCTTCAAGAATATTCAGGAATACAGGTCTGTGCTGTTACCTTAACAGATGCTTATGGTCCAGGAGTACTTTGAGATAATCTGCCAGTTTCTTCTGCATGAGTGCTAGATAAAGCCAAGCCCTGCCTCTGCCTACAGCAGTCCTAAAAAGGAAAGTTGCATGCTTTGGTAAAACGAAGGTGTTTCATTAACTAGATTTGTGCAATTCAAAATTCTCACTTTACAAAGTGAGGGAAGGACATTATTTACTAAAACAACAACAACAACAACGACGACGACAATAACAACAACAAATCTCAGGGGAAATGAACTGTTGTCTACAGAACACAGGAGCATTTAAGTACATTCCATTCTTCAGGGAGACTATACTGTAAAGTCTTCTTAATTTGAAAAACCATACATATTGTCAACTACCACCATAACCCAACCACTGATACATCCTAGCATTAAAACCAAGTCTATTTCAATCATCCTGAATTACTCAAACCAAACGTTAACAGCACACGCACAAAATGACATAAAATCACAAAAGTGGGGGGAAAGAAGAGGGGAAAAATACCTGCAAAGACTTCAGTTATTTTTAGCAAGGTTATAAAAGTTTCCAAATAATGTTTTCAATCTGACAGCATTGTTTGAGTCAGAAACTCTGAATACTTTGAGATACCCTCCTTATCTCTTGGAGAAGTCAATGCCTCCTACACGCCCTATTTTTTCCTTTTGGAACAAGAGCTCGTTAAGGAAGCCAAGAGACTACACGAAGGATTCCTTTTCCCAGCAGTATGAGCAAAATGCATCATCCCCAACAATTAACTTACTTCAACTCTGGCAGATTTTTAACACTTGTTGCTATATCTGATGCTTCAGGACAAAGTTTTTCCACTAGCTCCAAAGGACCAAAAAACGATTTGTTCTGTCCAATAAAAGTCTTCTTCACTAAAGGGAGCATATAGAGATATTTGTGAGGAAAAATGACAGGCTTCCAACTCCAGAATTTTAGACAAAATTTACTTTTTCTTATTAGGTTATAATATGTCTGTGGAAAGGGGGCATTAAAATACTCTGACACTTTAGGAGGCACAAAATACAGGGTGTACAAGGGTAACCACATAGTTATATCTGTAATACTGATTAGCATCATATGTTTACAGAATTAATAATGTCATTCAGAAGTCAAGCTGGAGCCACAGCAGGACATGACAGGGACTCCTTGACCTGCCTCTCCTCCGTGTGGCACCCAGTGCCCACCTTTGAGCCCGTGCTTGAGGCAGTGCTCCAGCACCACGAAGAACTGCTGCAGTGGTGGGAAGTCAGAGTCCAGAGTCCGGCCCAGGCTCAGGGCTGACTGGATGAGGATTTTGATGCTGAGCTTCATCATGTTCATGAGGTTGGCACGCTCCTCCATGGTGTGAGACCGCGTACCTGGGGCACACGGGTGGGGAAAGGAAAGCTGCTTTAAAATCACAGAATCAATTAGGCTGGAAAAGACCTCTGAGATCATAGAGCCCAATGTATGATCAAACTAGGCCAGGGCGCTGAGTACCAGATCCAGTTTTTCTTTAAACAGTTCCAGGGACAGTGAGTCCACCACCTCCCTGGACTGCCCATTCCAATGTATAATCAATCACCTTTCTGTGAAGAAATATTTCCTAATGTCCAGCCTAAACCTCCCCTGGTGTAGCTTAAGATGACATCTTCTCGTTTTGTCACTGGTTTCTGGGGAGAAGAGACCGACCCCCACCTGGCTATAGCCTCCTGTCAGGCACTTGTAGAGAGTGATAAGGTCACCCCTGAGCCTCCTTTTCTCCAGACTTAAACACCCCCAGCTCCCTCAGCCGCTCCTTACAGGACTTGCGCTCCAGAACCTTCCCTAGCTCTGCTGCCCTTCTCTGGGCCCGCTGTAGCCCCTCACTGCCCTTCCTGATTCCTCAATGCCCCGAACTGCTCACAGCACTCGAGATGTGGCCTCCCCAGTGCCGACACCCTCGGGAGAATCCGCACGGAGACGCTGCGCAGCTTTTACAGACCCCTCGCCGCGGTGCCCCCGCTGGGCCTCCATCCTGCGGCGGGGGCGAGCTGGGTAACCCCCCCCTCAGCGTCGCGCCCGGTCCCCGGGGGAGACACGGCCCCAGCCCCTGGCCCGCGGGGTCCCTACCTGAGCGGCGGGGCCGGGCCGGGCCGAGGGGCCCGCGGGCTGAGGGACCCCGGCCACCCGCGTTACCACGGCGACAGCGCGCGCGGCGGGGGCGGGCCGGCCGCCATCTTAGAGCAGTGCGAGGGGCGCGGGGCGGGCTCGGCCCGGCCGGGGCGTGCTGCAAAACGTGGAATATCCACAGATTTACTTAAGAAAGGGTGTTCTTCGATCTTTCTACAATTTCAAGCCTAAGCAACAATAAGGGTAATTTAACCCGTGAAACATCAGCTAACGAGCAAGCCGTAAGTGACGCACAGGTGTTACAAAGGCGAATCGCTTGTCCGTAGAATTCCCTTGTTAAGGTTTAGGGCTGGACGTGCTTCAGTGACCTCTGGCCTAGGGGAGGTTAACAAAAGGATGTAGCACTGATAGTGGACTCAAAGGATGCAGAATTTATTCGCCCCAAGGACGGCCTGAGGCTGAGTCAGGGGAGGTTTAGACTGTGATCAGGAAAAGGTTCTTCACCCAGAGGGTGGCTGGACACTGGAATGGGCTCCTCATGGAAGTGGTAACAGCACCAAGTCTGACACAGCTCAAGGAGCGTTTGTACAACACTCTCAGACACATGGTGTGACTCTTGGGGATGGCCCTGTACAGGGCTAGGAGTTGGGCTCAATGATCCTGGTGGGTCCCTTCCAACCCAGCATATTCTATGATTTTATGACATTTGGCAGAACTCCCAAGATAACAAAGAAACTCATAAAGTCAACTTAGCAACTGTGCTCCATCAGTTTGGACTGGGTAGAAGGTAATTCTGGTAGGGGCAGATTGTGACCACCAACCGAAGAAATCCACTGACCCAAAAGAACAGGTAGATGGAGCATGTAGACTAATGAGCATGAGAAGTGAGGATATCATTGACCAAGAGAAGACAGAATAGTAATTAATAAGAGAACTAGGAAATCTGTAGCCAATGAACATTAATACCTTTGTTTGCTAAAATAGTGAAAAATTTTGGTAGTTGTGCTGACTTTCTGGATTTGCCACCCAGCCCCCTTTCTGTGCAAAACTGTAAATAAATCAAATCCCTCCACTCTGTGCATAGATTGACCTCTTGCAGACCAAGTGAAAGAACAGGTTTTGGGACAACAGGGGGAGTGGGACCAGGACCGGGACCAGGACCAGGACCAGCACCCTTGCTCCTTAAGGCACCTACAAGCTCTGACAGGAGCTGCCAACCACAGCCCAGTGGTCACCAAAATCACGTTTTAATCCACTGCTGTTTCAGTAGGCCAGTCACCCATGGGTCACACATGGCCACACTCTGCAGAAACAGCAGTGGCAGAAGGCCCAGCCCTGCGTCAATCACACTCAAGATGGTTAACACTGTTTTTAAGATCACACAATAGACTCTTCAGTGTTAATTTGACCTTCCTTTTTGTGCACACAATGTTATTTAAGGTTAAAAATGAGCAAAACTCCTCCTTGTGTCAGAAGAGGGAAAACAGAGTCATTCTAATCCGACCTTAATAACCACAATACACACAAAATGCTGTCATCTCTGCAGGCTACTCTATAGTTCATTGTATATATACTATATGCACTATATACGATAGTACATATAGTATATAGTCAATATACAGTATATTATATATATACTATATACAGAAAGACTATACTGTATATTATCTATAGCCAATGGATGCCTCAAAACTGTATATAATGTGTTGACATGAGGCTGAGGATTAAAAGCACCATAATATTTAGAATTTTGATCTCAAGATTGTCATGTTACACATTAGGAGCATTAAAAACGCTGCACAAACAGAAAATCAGAGAGTCTTTTTCCAGTGTTTCAAAGCAATGCTAACCATTTTGATGGTTTACTGAATTTGAATTTTTACTCATCAGGAATATTTTGCCTCTACATCTTGCTCAAGATACATGTATTACCCACAGGACTTAAAAAAATAAAATATCATTAATGAAATGCTCTTTCTGAATGCAGTTTTAAACCAAGAAGGGTCTTCATATGGGTTTGCATTAACTTAAATAATTACCTGAACAATATTTTTAGACTGTTGCAAATTTACACAGCCAAGTACATCTTTTGCAAAACTGTGCAAGTTGGTACATGCAAAATAAACAGGTATTAGACACATTACCAAAGCAAAGCATCAAAGATTAGGAATCAGGTTACTCAAGTGCAAAAGATCACAGATGTGATGGTGCAATCTTCAAGAATGCAGTTGCACAGTTTTGTATCTTATTCAACTCAAGAGATTTGTTTCAACATCTTTTTGAAGCTACGTGCCTTGCTTACTGTAATTATTTGGCACACTTTGAAGTCAGAAAACACTGAAGCACAAAGGAAAGCTCACAGGTCTCCATCCCTTGGTCTTTGGGATTGCAAGTCTTTCTTGATTCGTTTTCTTAAGATTTGAAGCTTCTGGCCTCTCTGCAAGGCAGGACACAATTTCCTCAATGGCAGACACTGGTTTTAGGACGGGGTTTATGTGTTTAGAACATGTGATCAACAGATCTGAAGTAGCAAACAGGTTATAAAATACCCGGAAAAACATTTCAGCAGGGAACAAGCTCCAAGTTTTCTACAAGTGGTCTTGCAGGCTTATTTCTTAAAATACCTGCTTTAAATTATATTTATAGTGCTTGGTCAAAAGTAAATAATATTGAACATGTAGAACATGTGCCTTAGTGCCTGTTCACATTTCATATACAAGTTATTAACAGATTTATCGTACAGAATTTTCCATAAAACTCATCAACATATTACCCAAATCCTTTGAACAATTTGGGGAGGTCGTGGTGTGCTCCCTTACTTTACAAGGAAGAAGCTGAAAGATTATGGTAAAAGTTCCATTAAGAGTGGGAGCTTCACTTCAGGTAAGAGAATATTTTATTTCCTGCCCCTTGCCAAATGCTGTACGTTGTTTTGAATTACATCTATTCACAGCATTGTTCCAAATGCAAACAAAGAAACTGGGATATTTTGCACTTTGTCAGGTTAGATCCCAGGTGTGCAAGGTGGGCACTCAGGAAACAAACCAGCGAGAAGTTTGGTGTGAGACTTTGAGATGCAGAAAAAGAAAAGAGTCTATTTTTTCAGGACAATTAATCTTCAACTCTGACTATGCAACACTGAGGAATTTTCACAAAAAATGAAGAAGTCCATCAGCAGTAACATTGCCCCACGCTGTCCCAACTCAGCCCCATGGAACTTCCCTTTGAATACTCAGAGACATTCAAAACAAAAAGGTCAGCACCAAACAGAGCAAAGCTGAGCTCCAGTGCTCCAGAACAATTAAGCACCAGTCTGAGACTCTGGAGTACAAAGCTCGAGGCCCAATTTCTGCTGTATTTGAATGGTTTTGTGTTTTTTCCACGTTAGGAGTATTACTGAGATTTATTTTCCATATGATTCAACTAAAGCCCTTTAAATTCAGTTTTAAGAGACCTGTTCCACAAATCTGTAGGGCTGCTAGATCCACAAATGCCAATGTTGAACAAAGCAAGTTGTGGCTAAACTAAAAGCATTTTTAGCGTAGTTAAAAGGTAACAAATCTGTATCTTAGTTTGCTTGTCTAGTCTCTGACATGAAAGGTACAGCGAATTCCTTCCCGGAACCAGCAGCACTCAAGGGAGGATGTGGAATTTTGAGAGATCCCTCAATGCAGCCAGGCTGCTGATGAGGCAGCTTTAAGAAGGAGAAAAGGCAGCAAATAAAACAAAAGTAAAT
Organism: Picathartes gymnocephalus; assembly: GCA_013390045.1. Lineage (NCBI taxonomy): Eukaryota > Metazoa > Chordata > Aves > Passeriformes > Picathartidae > Picathartes > Picathartes gymnocephalus. Next base: position 3,113,237 of record WEKY01041646.1, read on the forward strand.
TCCTTCAAATGTAAGAGTTTAGGTTTCTTCTGGTTATAATGCATTTCTTAAGTTCTACATCTGTGTCGCTTGTTTAATTTTACTTCAATACAAAACTGTAGCATCTTAAAAAAAGAAATTCAAAGTAACACCCATGCACCACTGACACGACCCAGCAGAACTTACGGGAGCGAACTCATTTGCGTACCACAAAAGCGAGTTTACTAAAGAAGCGGAGCCGTACTTGTCTTTGCCGGGCTGTCACTGCTGCCGGGCTTTGACACCAATCCCACCAGGGATGCGGACTTCAGGGCGCTGCCATAGCTCAGCGCCAAGTTTTCCGAGGCCTTCCTGGCCAGAGACAATATCGGAGCAGACCACCTCGCTTCCTCCGGTTTCGCCTTCTCCTCGTTCCTCAGCTCGGCCGTGTCCGGGAGCTGTTTTTTGTCAATAATCTCAAAATCTTCCTCCTTTCCCGCGGCGGGCGCGGCGCGGCGCTCCCCGGCAGCCATCTTGGACAGGTCACATGACCGCGGCCCGGGCAGAGGGGGCCGCCCCGGGCCGGGTGAGGGGTGGGAGCCGGGAGCGCTCCGGGAACTGGGGCAGGAACCGGGAGCCAGGGAACGAACCGGGAATACGGGCCTGGGCGGGTCCCGGGAACCAGGGCAGGTCCCGGAGGCAGCGTGAAGCACCTGCACACAGAAGCAGGACTGAGCGCTTCCCTTGGTGTTCAGAGTCCAAGGGCTTGAAAGATGAAGAAAGAGTTTACCTTTAAGCAAGTTAGGAAACTAACAAAAAGTACAGGTTTTTACTGCTACCTGTGTCCCCAGACATAATTTTCAATAAAAAAATTTAATGTGATTTGACATCTCAGGTTTTCACGGTTGTGACAGATTAAAGACATCTCTATTCCTCTGTCTGTGATTCGAGTCGTAACTTAAAGTGGAGGATTGGTGTGACAGGTGCATGGCTGTGAAAAGGACTTGTCTTTGTCACTGACGTGGAAACAACTACTCAGTAAAGCCACTTCATTAATGTGTATGGGTTGGCTTTGGTGGAAAGACCTATCATGAGGGGGAACTGAAATTACCCCAGTATGAAAATTTGATCTTACTGTGTGCCTCCAATACTGATGTAGCCTACTGCTGTATAGCTTGTTAACTCTTGTTATCTGTTTTTCCATCCAGCAGCTGCTTGTGCTTGAGATATGTCACTCGTTTAGTCACGAGGTAGTAGATGCTGCACATGAGCTTTTTGTGCTCCATAAAGGAAAGTGTTCTTTTGGTTTTGTGGTGGTTTTTTTTTGTTTTGTTTTTGTTGGTTTTTTTTTTTTTCTGTTTTTTTTTGGTTTTTTTTTGGTTAAGAAATAGGAGAATGAGAGAACAGGAGAGTTGAAGGTCAATTTCCGTAGTCTTGCAGCAGTATAAATCTTCAGGTCTATATCTAATTTTCTTTTTCCTAATATAAGCTACTTTATGATCGATTCTGTCTTCTTGGCTTCTTAGACGCTAAAAATTTAACAACTTGCGTTACACAAAGCACGCAGAAGCTCTTATGTTTTTATTGAGAATTCAGAGATCATCAGCCTCTTATTCACCATGATTCAGATGAGCCAAATATAGGCTTTAAGCTACTTCTGCTAAAGGCTGCTAGAGACAAGTTCTGCTCCATCTTGTGGACTCCAGCAGTATTGGACTGTTTTTAAGGAAATAGCTCAGCTCTGTAAGTTGCTGTCTTGCAGTTGAAAATATGAATATACCTCTTGACAGGAGTAAGGCTTGATAGTGATTTTCTGCCTTTCATTAACTACCCAATATTAGAATCAGGGTGTAGAAGGTAGTCTTGGCTAGAAGCAGAATTCTAAGCATTAAAATAATGTTGTTTTTTTTTCCCAATGCATCTGAAGAATAGGGCATAAAAGTTTTGTGACTGAGAAAATAAGGTTAACCAAGGCTCCTCTTGACCTCATTATGTTGCTCCCTTAAGATAACGGTGCCTCAGACACCTCTTTACAGCCTCACAATGAGCTGTTTTGTAAAAATAGGAAGTTATCACAGAGTCTGTGGTCATCTTTTCTTATGTTACTGTTAAAGACACAGTTGACCATTTTATTTCAAGTGTCTTATGAGGAAACTTTATACTGTTCATAATAAATGTGCTAAAACTTTTGCTCCATAATTTAATTGTGCTTCACTTACCACTATTTGGCCAAAATTACTTAATCAGCCACTGATTGCGTTAAATGCCCTCTGTCCTTCCACTTTTTCTTCTAAAGCAAGCAAGAAGTCTTGTGACATTGTAAGAGAGCCCTAAGAGATTTGTTTTGTTTACAGAGTACAATTTCCCAAGGAGTTATTTGGGGCAGCCAAGGAGGATGAAGTTAATATAGGATACAACTTTAAGCACATTAAATAAAAAATGAAAAAACTCAAAACCATAGGTGATGTAACTTTGGTTTCGGTTCACTAATTTATCAGGGAGGGCCACTATGCATGAATAACACTGCTTACTTTTAGCTTGGAGATTGGGCTTATTTTTGTCTTCTGCAGATAATATTTCACCACTGTTTTCTTTTTCCAGACCACTGGTCCAGCTCTTGCTACTCATGTGAAGATGAGAAATGTTTTCTTTTGAAAACCCATTTCGTGGCTAGTTTAGGTCTGCCATAAATGTCAGTTCTTTGTAATCACAAAAATACTTAAAATGGTTAGGGCTCATTGAAAGTTAATCAGGGGACTAAGTGACCCACTTACTACTTTTTGCTTTTCGTAACCCTAGAAATCGAGGTGTTTCAAAGAAAAAACATCATTATGAAGCTAAGTAAAGCTCAGTTCTCTTTTCACACAGATCTTGCACAGCCTTGTTTGGTTTTACTGTCCCCTCTCTTCTCTTCTTATGTTACAGGATAAAAATTCACTTTTGAAATACATAAAAAATTGTCAATTCAAAGTACAGAAAAAGATTATTCGGGAAGAATTCCTATTTTAATCAGGAAATTGTACATTTAATACAAAAGTCTGGCTAGCAGAATGGAAGATAATTAATTTTAGAATAGGAGAAACTCAATTCTTATTCAATGATTCTTAGCAAGACAATTTATTTGGCTAATTCTTCTTTATCTCAGATTTACTGTTTTTAGGGGGTAATGTTTTAAGAAACTTTTTTTTCCATTTGACATTTCGAGGTAGTGACACACTACAAATATTTAAAAGAAGCAAAATGGCACTGTGTGCTACAGGGTAAACTTTTGTGATTAGCTGTTATTTACACTTTGCATTCCTGTAACTTTTTCAGTCAGCAAAACAGATTATATTACAAATGATCGAGTTGAGTTTTTGACCTTTAAAAGGCTGGTAGGGATAAATACCAAGTGTAGCTGTAGTTGGGAATAACATAAAAACCCCCAACCCTGGTGTGTTATGTGTTTGACAGCCTATTATAGAAGTTTTACAGAGCAATAGAAATCACAGTATTTGTTGAGAAGAATTCAGTGGTTGCTGGGTAGAGCTGCACCCAGAAGTCCTGAGCCACCACTTTGTGCATGGACACAGTGCAGCCATCCAGAGTCACCTCCCAGTGACTGCAGCAGTGTCAATTAAATGTTCCTTGTACTCTTCTCTCCCTCCCCATTCCTCAAACCACCAAAACCTTCTTCTCTGTGGATACTGGGGTAAGTGACTGCCACTTGAGGAAAAACGGTATTAGGAAATAATAATGTTTCCTTTAGGACATCATCAAAAAAACCCCCAAACCCTCAACAATTTCCACAGCTGTGAATGAATTCCTCCATTATAACAGTGGTTAAGTAATTAAAGACAACAGTTTTAGCTGTTGTTCTACCTCTACTGCAGCTAATTAGTTAAGATAATTTCCTATCACTTCTAATCAAAAAGTGATCTAAAGAAAACCAAGAATTCCAGTTGTGTCATTGCACCTCTATTGAGTCAAATAACACTGTTAAATTTTAAAACCACAACTTTATGCTCCCTGATCCCACTGCACCAACTAGTGCTACCCTTGCAAAAACTCGTTGGTACTGACGGAGTCAGCTGTTTGAAACTCCTTTCTAAAATCATTAGAGTTTCTGGGAGGACATGGAAATATTTACAGCTGGAAATGTGTGTCACTGTAGGAAATAAAGGAAAAGACAATAAAATATGGAAGAGAAACACACGGCATCAAAAGAACAGCAACTCACTCAGTATAAGTTTAAATCAGTTAAGACCAAACACCCATCAGATATTTATTGAATGGCAGTCTGAAGAAAAGTTCAGTACATTTATTGCTCTACTCTGAACTACTGCCTGTTTTTTAGGAAAAAAAGATCTTTTAATAGAAGTATAGTGGACTAGAGTGTGGAGTATCAGAAAGAAGGTAGAAAACAAACACAGCGATTTTCCTTTAGTTATTTAGTATTTGTTGGCCGCGTAGACAGAGGCAGAACTACCCAGTAGGTGGCAATGTGGCACCACTTTATTCACAGAGCAGCCTCAAACGCCGCGTTGTGAAACCACCTGAGAAAATACCTGAGAGCTCCCAAGAAAAAGACAAGACAGCTGAGATGCTCATCTGAGCGACCCCTGAAGCTGCTCTGTGATAGAAGCTGAGCTAATGGAGACCTCTGGGGAGCAGGAAGGGGTTGCTTGGCTCTTTTTACAGGAGCTTCGAATTGTGACTGTTGAATTAGTGTCCAGGAAGGCTCTCTAATGGAATAATGGAATCCTAACTGTTCATGTGTCGGGGTCATTTACCAGTTCTAGAGTTTCATATGGGAGTATGAAATTACTAGTATTTTACAAAAGATTTTTTTCTGTTAGAAGTTGTTACATAATGCTCCAAGTACTTTATGAGTAGGAAGGTTTGCATAAATGGTATCATTTGGTCCAGTCTATAGAGTAAATTAAAAAGTAGAGCACATCTGTTTGAATAGTTTAATTTCTAGACTTCATGACCTGTGTGGTTTTGGGTACATTTTTCATGGCTTATCTGTGTGTGTGGGCTTTTTTTGGCTTGATTTTTTTTTTTTGGTTTGGTTTGGTTTTGGTTTTTTGTTTTACATTTTTTTCCTTTCCTGTTTTTTTTAGTTCTTATGAGCTTGTTCTTTTTTTTTTTGTTTAATTCTTCCTACTATTGCATGCAGATAGTTTTTTATCAAGTACAGTTTTGAAGGTTTTATAAAAGTGCTGTAAATTGATTCAACTGGGGGGCATAGGGTGAAAGGAATTATAAATGTGATTACAAATTGAATCCTAGTAAGATATGAATGCAGTATCTTTGAAATGTGCTGACATTTTTGCTACTTAAAACAGTTTTCAACTAACACACATGAGAATACTTATATGTGACAATTAGCTGAAGAAATGAGCTCATATCATTCTATTAGTGTAACAGAAATTATGCAAATTGCAGAAGAAAATGTGGTTAGTTATTATATCAGCCAATGAAATACATTATATACTACCTAGACAAGGCTAGGAAAATACCTTTATACTATACAAAAACACTTCTAGTAATTTTATTCATCTGTTTCAAAAGCAAGTATTGGAAGTTCATAGAAAATACTTAATCTGTTATCCATAAACTAAAGAACATTTAGCTGCTTGCATGCATTTCTGGTGACACTGCATTCATGTACTTGAGGGCACGATGTGGCACAAACTGACTCAGGTTTCTCCACAAAGAATTGAGGTCTTACGACTCTGTAAGGTGCAGGACACAAAGAGTTGGAAAAGATTGCAACAAGTAGAAATGCAATTCCTGACTTTGCTGCTGCCTTTGATTTTCTCATTTTCTGATTTCTCTATGAGTGACACTGCATACTCATTAGTATGATATTTAGAGAGCTTAAACCAAAAGTGAAGTCAATAAATCTTTAGCTAGATTTTCTTTGTTTTAATAGAAACAATATCTTCTCTCCTTTCCTTTCCTTCCTCAGAGTGTTTTTCCTTGCAGAGCTGTAACTTAAATTTGGTATACCACACTTAGGGATAACTACCAGACCCTTTGATTCAATAGGGATTTTTATGGGATGAAAAAGGGAAAAAGTGTTTTACAGATGTACAAAAGCACCTTAGTTGTTGACAGGATCATAGGGGAACCTGAGTTTTTGGTTAATGCAGGTGTGCAGCTCAGCTTCACCATGTCTCTGTTATCCGTTCCCCTCACATTACAGGCTAGGCTATTTTCTTGTCAGGCCTTTTCATGCTTGATGGAAGCTTGAGTGGGCAGGTTAGAGGTTAACAGTGAGATTGCTTAGTGAGCTCTGACCAGAAATCATTTTGAAACATCTTCACTAATCCATCTGAGGGAATTAATCATATGTAAGCATGTCACTTTTGGAAACAGAATTGGAAGACGTAGGGCACTAGTCACTCTAGTGGTTTAAACTAGTTTAAACAGCCACTGGAGTGCTGCTGTTCTCCTTTTCCTGCAGCTGTGCGTTCCCATTTCCTTACATAACCCTGCTCCCCATCTGACCTCCTGACAAGCCAGTGGCAGGTGAAAGCAGCAGGAAATGAAGGCTGGGACTCTGGAGCACCCCAAGGCCATCTGACTGCTGGCTGCCTTCTTGTCACCTCTTGCCTCTGGACAAACTTCCTCGGCTCCCTTGGCCATTGGCTTGCTGAGCCATTTCAGTGCACTGAGTTGGCAGAAAACAAATACAACAGCAGTGAATAGTTGTTCTGCTGATTTAGTGCATTGAAACGGCTCACATTTTCCAAATTGTGTCTTGGAAGAATCACTTCCTTCATGGATGTCCTGTCCAACCCCCAGTTTTCTGCCTGCCCTGAGTTCTTCACAGAGACTCCACATGGCAGATTATAAAAACTGATGACAGAGTTACTACTGGAGTATTTTATCTTAAATATCATTCTTTCCATCTTTTTTCCATCATAGGGACTTCTGGCATCATACCAGCATAGGGGGACAGAAGGACCAGAAACAAAAAAAAGGAATCATTGCTTGGTAAATCCCAAAACTTCTAGTAACAAATGGATCAGGGACTTTGTGATCAGGAGTTGTATCTGAAGGAGCCATCTTTAGATAAAGAAAACATAGAGAAAACAAGAAGTGGGTGTATACTAAGGCTCATATGCCCAACAGCAGAACCTCCCCAGAAACCTCCAAATCATTATTCTTTCGATTCTTTTCTGTTTAGATCCTCAGTTTATACTGTTCCTGACTTGCACATTAACCTTGAAAGCTTATGATATTGTCATATAGGCTGATGTAACTTCTTTCCTCAAATACTGAGAAACAGAGCAACCAAGGAACCATGACAAAATTTTCAGCTAGTTAAAAAAAATAGAAGGGTCTAATAATGCCAAATGCATTTAGTGTGCTACAGGTGGGACTTTTAGAAGTGCCTACCATGGCAAATTTCTGTTGACACCTCACCTGATGTAATAAAGACCTCTTTAAACTATCTCACATAATCAAGAGAATTCCTCCTCAGGAGCAGACCTCCTTCTTAGGGGTGAGCCTTAAAAGCACACAAAGATGAAAGCTACAGAATTGTGAAAGAACCATAATTTATGATAACTTGGGTGGCAACAAAGAGGTGTAATGATGGCTTCAATGAAATAAAGTGTAGATCATTAATCTTTTTAGGTGAAACTAGTTTAAAACTTCTAGCAGTGTGAAAGAAAGAGACCTCTAATTGAATTGCCACTTTATGCAAGTGGGGAGGCCTTTTAAAGATACCTCTGGTAGATGGCTATGCCTTGTTAACAGAGAGTGGTAATTGGCCTCCCACTGTTAAGATACAGTGTCTTGCCATGTTTCCTTTTCCTCTTTGGTCTAATAATTTCATAAGATTTTACACATTGCCCTGCCTGCTGTTGGAAATTGTTTTAGTATTAGTAATTATTAGTAATAGAAATAGAAATAATGTTAGTATTAATAACTGTAGCAAAATTTTCAGGACCTCTTTTAAAAAGCAAAAAAACCCCCAAACCAACCCTCATCTGAAAATGCCTCTATTGACTGAAATGAGGAAGAAAATATGTGAAGCCCAAATGTGAGTAATAAAACCTTAAGTTGAAGAGTTTTGTTGTTTTTCCAATAAACATAAACCAAACACGTTTGATTTTTAAGTACAAGAAGAGCAATAAAAAATCCCATCATTCTCTGCCAATTATCACTTCAGGCTGTGATCTTGTCAGAATTCATGAGCTCCCAGTGCAATATCCAGTACTGCCAGGATGTGTTGGTATTGATCTCCCCTGAGTCAATGCTTTATAATAGTTGAGGGCATGAGGCCACCCAAAGTACTGTCACATAATCCTGAGGCCCTGCTTTGGTCTTTACCTGTGTCAGGGCTGCCATCTGCAGTCTGTAAACACGGAGGGAAAAGATCTTTTGTTTCACTGTATTGTTTTGGTGGGTAAGCACTGCTGTCTTGGAACTCCCACAACAGGCTGACTTTTCAGGTGAATCTCCAAAAGTTCCAACTATGATGCTTCTTGCCAGTCAGGCATCCCCTCCCAGCACCTCAGTTACTATTGGTGTTTTGTTTCTTAAAAATTCACTACCACTTTCAAGTAAAGGAGAAAATCTGGAGATGCTGTGGAAGAAGATGAGTAAATGGGGTTTAAAGGCAGTTACATTGATTGTATTTTAGTTGCAAATTGAAAAGTCATTGAGAAGTCCCATGGGTCAGCTGCATGTTGTTGGCTTTGATTTTTGGAGAAAATGTTATATTTATATGTAAGAGAAAAACAGCTTGATTAAAAAACTTCACAGTTTACTATTAAATGATACTGCTTTTTACTCATAAGGAGAAGCCTTATGGCTGAGACACTGCAGGGAAACTTAGATATTTGTTCTATTTCCAGGTCTGGGGTAGTTTATTTATGTCCTGACACTTATATTACTTATGATTCCGAACTTTGCCTTAGTTTTCTTGCTGCAGAATGGTCACTATCTTCCTTAATTTTCTCTGTGTAGGCTGTAGGCTCTTTGGAGCAGGGACTTCTCATTGTATTACTGAATGCATGTATCATGCCTAGCACAACCAGAGCTAATGTGGTTTGGGTAAGTAGATATATATTTAATGCTATTGTTTAAAAAAAAATTATTGTAAAGTGCTGCTGTTGAATTGGAGGGCTTCCAGTTAAGGTTACTTTTATATCTGGTTGTAGAGAAAATGTTTCACAGTGAAAGCTATAAATTTTCATTAACCAAAACCAACTAAATTTGCCACAGGCTTCTAACTTCAGCTCATTAGGTGTCTTTGACAGTAAAGTGTTTCTGTTATTTGTTATTTGTGGAGACTGAGCTGCAAAATCCATAACTGCTCAAGAAATTATGTAGATATGATGGTTCCCAGAATAAGAAAAATGGAGAGAAGGAAAGAGCAAAATTTTGTCCTGAACGAACTTGATGTGAGAGAAGATTTTGAACCAATTTAGAAGACTAGGACTGTAGGATAACAGAGAAAAGTTCTTTTTTTTTCTTCTGTGACTGACTTATGATTTGCCACCATTGTGCTCGTGTTTTGTAAAACCCAGTTAAAGAAAAGATATTTGATTCCTAATATAGGCATGGCCACTATTGTATCATAAATCCAGCTACTTTTCAGGCTAACCTCTGCTTAGTACAGATACAAAAAATAATGGAACTATGGATCTAGGGGAAGTTAATTTTTTCCAAATATTTTCTGATATAGATCTCTTTTCAGTTGACTATGACAGATTATAGAGATTCCTAATTAGCTAAACTTCTTTTTAAATTCAATTTTAAATCAGAATCAGAGCAGTCATTTCTTAATTTCCCATTGGTGGGGAAGTGAGTGAGCAGCTCCATGGTGCTTAGTTGCCAGCTGGGGTTAAACCATGACAACTCATTATGTAAAGTTTTACTTCTAGAGCAGCTCTGAGATGCACTGAGCACAGAGTCCAAACAGAAATATTTGCTTTGTGCCTGAAGTATCTCTGAAATTTATTAAAACCAGTTTTGTGATAGCTTGGAGGTAGTGCCTAGATCTGAACTTTGGGCCTTAATCCTCAATTCTGCCTTTTGTATTTATCTTCCTACTTTATGTTCTCTAAGTGACCAGAGGTGATGGTGTCATGATCACATTGCTGTCTTAACTAAAATTTATATTACTTTATGAAGAGGAACTTCACTGGCATTGATTAAAGATATGATCTCTGCTTTTAGAGAAGGAAACAAAAAACCACGTGATTTTAGTCCTTGCTAATCAAAATTTCAAACTCTGCAGTGAATAATTGATATGAGATCCAAATCTCTATGAAGTAAATTTAATTTATACATGAACAGGACAGAAGCCACAGGAAGCTGGTAAGAATTTGCTTTGAAAAGTTTCCTCAGGATAGGGACCTTCTTCATAATAATAATTGTGAGGTTTATTGTTCAATTTAAAATTCCAGAAAACCTTTATATTTCAGGATGAATCAAATGTAACATGCATTGTCCTTAGGGACCATAGGAAGAAGAGATTGAATTGGGGCTTTTAACAAATTGTAAGAAACAAAAATCCTCAGGTGTTTTCCTGCACAGGTTAATAGATGTTCATCTTTGGTATTAAGTCTTGCATTATGTCTGAGCCAGAGTAGGACCTCACAACCTCCAAAAGAATGTCACTTCCTACTTCTGTTTTCTACTTGTTTGTCATCAGCACGTTACTTCCTTCATCTTCTTCTCTTGGCTCAGGGACTCATCTGACACTAACCATGAGCTGATTCAGCTAAATCTGACTAAATGAGCAGAAAACTACAGCCCTCAAAAAAAAATCCCACCACAATAAACCCCAACCAACCAACCAACCAACAACCACTAACCAACCAACCGCAACCAACCACCAACCAATGCCCTCCCGCCCGCTCCCCAAACCTCAGTATTTTTCTGTTTATTTGGAAAGTAGAATGAACTCACTAAAAGTCCAGTGAGTAGCAGAGACAGTACAAGGACGAAAACATGTAATTGGGAGAGGGAACTATTCTCCCCATGGGAAATTATATATTACTTCAGTTACAGGGCAGAAACTTCTGTTATTAAAATGAAAATCTAGGTGTAATCCTTTTTATTTTTTAGTAAGTCTCTACCTCTCACAGCTTAAAAACTTTTTAAACGTTACAATATACATTTTAAAAAAAACCATGTCAAATATTAATTTGGAATGTTACATTTTTTTCTCTTTCTAGAAGACCACCAATACAAAAATCTAATTTTTGTGAATCATGCAAGCTGGCAAGGACATCTTTGGTATCTGCTGCAGTCTGAGAAATCTGTTCTATAGGTGGCACATAACAATCTACTTTTCTTTAGCATATGCTTAATTTTTCTGATTTGAGTGATCGTGCTTAGGAATAAAATAGTCAGAATTTGAGCCTTGCCAACACAAAAAATTAGACGTATCAGGAAATGCCATGCTCCCATTTTTTTTATTAGTTCTCCTTCTGCTGGTTTGACCTATTAATTATCAGTTATGGTCATAGTTAGACCAGTCTGATTTCCATATCACTCTCTGCACATACTTGACTTTTTGCTTTGACGGTGATGGTTTCCTACCTGCCATACTGCAGAGTTTGATGAAAATTCAGCTGTTATGAGAAACATGTGGCACCAACATTGTGATGACTCAAGAGCTGGCAGGGAGCCCTACAGTTTTGCTGAGTAAGTTGTTATTCCTGAGTATGCAATTTAATGGCTTATATTTTTGCTGAAAAAAATTATACTATGATGTGAGAGTTATCATGGCTTGTTTTTAATTTTCACGTTCTCCTACCTATGACTTTTTCTGTTTTATAATATCAGTCTAAAACAAGAGTTTAAAAGCAATGGTCTCCTTTTCAGAATCTGAGAATCTTTCACACACCTCTTTCTCTGAGTTATTTCTGACTAATACATTGAATTGTAAAGGATAAAAGAAAGAACTTGATGTTATGGTTTTTATAATAATAATGATGATAATAGAAAAAGTTATTTAATAAGTGCTATGCCTTGATAGAAGTAGCAATTTTTGCTGGACTGAATTTCTGTGTCAAAATTCCCAGACCTTTCAGTCTTAAAAAAGGCTTTTTTTTTTTTTTTTTGTTTCTCCCNNTTTTTTTTTTTTTTTGGTACTACCTGTAGAAACACTGCATTGTACAATAGGAAATAAAAAACAGATTTCACATTGTTTTACATTTTTCTTTACAGAGATGCACTAAATTTTTATCTTAATCTTGAAATATTTTAACAAGTCATGGGATTAGCTTAAAAAGACCTCAGTCTGCTGCTACCTCCATATTTGCAAAAGAAACTTAGGAAACCCAACCTGGCAAACCTTTTTTTAATATAGTTCTGAGTATACAGTTCATTACTGTCACTAAGACACTCAGATTAACTTGACTTAAATGTCAGAAAATATTATTCAGGTGTAGAAGACACCAAAGATCACATCTAACTGGTATATTGAATCTTAATTAGCAGGGAGACCATATAAAACTCAGAAGATTCTATGAACTAAGAAAACAACCCTGACATTCTCTGCTTAGCTCTGGATATTTGTTACTGACTTTGATCTCCAGTGATAATCTCCAAAGACCCAGGATTCTGCCTTGCTTAAAAATTGGGTTTACTTTCAAACTTTGCAGTTAAGTCATTATTACCAAATAACTGGAGAGACTAGAACCTCATAAAAAGCATTTTATTTCCCATTACAAGAGTTAGAGTTTGGGCGACAACATTACACAAAGCAAAGCTTATTTCTTCTCTGCAGCTCAGTTTACTTAGTGTTAAATATATTCTGTGCATTGACACTGTGTCCTGTTTGGGTTTTATAACAATCAGCGGGTTTTGTGCAGGTCCCATTATGTTTAGAAAATATCACGATATTTTTAAAATATGTAATAACCAAATAGTTCTGAAATGGCCTAATGCATCTTTGCTTGAGATAAGACCACAGCCCACATCATGGTTAATGCACTCATCTGGCAAATAGGGAAAAAAATCAGTTTTTCTTCTAGATTTTCTTCTTTGGTATTTGTTCCTGGCAGGATTATTTCTAATTAGATTGTCCTTTTTCCCAGTCTCAGAAGGGACACATACAGTGAGTGAACAAGCAGACTTTGTAGCTCATGCATCTGAACTGCAGCTAATAAAGTGCACTGACACTGCAGTTAAATTTGCATTTTTAAGAAGTCCATTGTCATGACTAATTATATAATTTCCCTTTGCTATGTGAGAATGTTATGGGAGCAATCTGTGAAAGACTCTGCTTCAAATTTCAGATTATTTGGACCTCTATTACAGTTAAGTTTATGATTTTGCAGTGTGATCTTGAAAAATACCTCTGGTGCTCAGAAGCCTGAGGTGAGAGGGCCACATTAAATGTTCTCTCATATTTCTCTTGTAACTTAATTGGCACCATATCAGCTGTATTATAAAAAATTATTGGGATATCAGAATCTGTTTGTTTCTTTCTGGTATTTCCATTGTTATGAAAAGCGAAGTAGAAATCTCATGTCAAAGAAGTTGGAAGATATGGTTGTGTTCATATTTAAATACTTGCAAAGCAACTCTAAGCCTGTTCTCTCATTTCTACCTTGAATAAGAAAAAAACATTCCTGGTACTTTCTGGGCAAGATATCTACCAAAATCAATGAACTAATACACAGTTTTGCATGAAATGCTATAAAAGTAAATGCACCAGGGAACTTTTCTGAATATTTATATAAAGCCTCTATTGCTATGTATTCTGTGGGAATGTTATGAAGGAGGACAAATGAGATCAACACTTGGATGCTGAAAGTGAACCTTGGCGAGGATGAGATCAATTTACCATTATGAATTCGGGTTGGAAACCCTTTGGTTGGCTGCAGCACACAAACCCGGATTGCTTTGTGTTACTGACGCTTATATTTATCACAATGTTGTGAGCAGGTTTCAGTCAGTGCTCAACTGGCATTTTTTATCCAGAATGGAGCTGATACAAACTTGTAATTTTCAGTTTGAGGGATGTTCTGAATTCCACATTTTGTTTTCATCTCAGGATGCAAATCAATTCACTTTCCAAAACAATTCTCAAAGAACTTGTGTTAAAACTGACACATTACGGGCAAAAATGGTCTGTGACAAACATAATTTTTCCCGTGGCTGCTTTGCTGTGCAAAACTTCATTTTGGTGTATTCTGGGAAACTTCAGGTATGTAACTATGTGTCCTCTGTCCTTTGGGAAAAAGAGTGATACCATTGTCACAAAACATAGGGGACACTATGAGCACTGTAAGTTTTACTTCTGAAGTTTTAGTAACAAGGTTGCAAATTTTACCTTTTACTTTGGATTATTTGTGTTTTCCTACATTTCGAATTGAAAATTCCATTTAATGGCCAAAATCCTTTATTTTCATAGCCATTTTTTCAATGTTTTCAGGAAAACTTACTGGGGTGTAAATTTTAGATCATGTCCTCACTCTGATGGGTCTGCTTAAAAACAGAAAGAAAAGAGACCTTGTCCCAGAACTCACCATCTCTGTGAGTTGTTCTGTGGCTCTGTTTGACAGAGAATGGTCAGTCACACTGATTGTGTTAGATCTTACCTGGGTTTATAGGTTATTAATTGCTGTCTGGGCAAACTTTTCTGCAAAACCTGCTGAAAACTGCTGCCCCCAGTATTTCTGTTACATTGTCAGGTGCAGCTCTTCAGTGACATGGATGTGTCTTGAAGCCCAGACTTCACATGCTTACCTAGATAAAAATGATTTTATATGGGTTTTTTTAAAGAAAAGAATTCTTTTCTTAAATGTTTCCTGTATTATTGGTTAACATGACTTATTTTAATGTTGGGAAATAGAAAAGAGGAAAAAAAAAAGATGCTGGGTGTGCTGACTTCTATGAAATGTGTTCCTAAGGCACTGATTCAAAGTAACTTATAATACTGTTACTTGTTTTTATCAGTGAACATAATTCAAAAATTTTTAACATCTCTTTCTGTGGCACTATATAATATATACTTTAATCCCTCTGGCAGTCACTGTCAATGCAACTGTGCCTGAATTCTGCCATACTCCACAGGTGTTGATGAGAGAACAGTATTGTGCGCATGGTGATTTTCCCAATCCTGTTGGCACCTCCACTCCCTGATCTGTCCTCAGCCTCTTCCAGGGTGCCATAGGAGTAAATATCTGTGAACAGTTGATGGACATTCCTCAGCTGCCATGATGACCACGGAGACAGACAATTATCTGTGTTGTGGACTTAAGATTTGGTTCTCATCCCTGGTTACCACACAGGGCTGAAAAGCCATAGTATCTTTGCCATCTGTTTGGGCTAGAATTTAAACCTGAAAAATAAGAGTAGTGAAAAGCTTTTCAANTAAAAATAATAGTAGTGAAAAGTTTTTTAATGACCATTTTTAGTGTCAGGGGGGGTTTTTTATCTCTTTTTTTTTTTTTTTTTTGGTGACTATTGATTATCTTCTTGTTCTCATTGATAAATATTAAGGGAAAGGAAATAGTATTTGTTCATCTGGTGGCAGGAAGTGTGATTTGACACAACCAAGTGACTTTTAGGTGGTAGATCCTTATAAATAATTACTTAGGAGTTACTTTAACCTAATTTTACTTTATTTAAGAAACTATGTGAAATGTAGGG
>WEKY01041648.1:0-16952 GCA_013390045.1 Picathartes gymnocephalus
CTGTCTCATTGCTCAGGTACAGCTGGTGGAAACAACCCTGAAGCCTTGTCACCAGGACCTTGAAACAGCTCAGAAAGTTAGTTATAGGCTCATTCCACTTCCAAGCCACCCATAAGCCCTCAGCTCATGGTAATGTTATAGCGTGCTGAGTTAGTGCCTCACATCCAGTGAACAATTTTATGGCAGCGTTTTGAAACCTACCTTGAAAAAAAGACAAGCTCTAACTAGTTCCATTGACTGAGATCACCGACACACCAAGCCAACTGCACTGCAGAACAATAACGATGTCTACTCATCTCTTGAGCATATTTTCACCAATCAAACTTCCATTTTCCTGATATTAAAGTTTTGGTATGACATCACAGGAGAAACTTTTTGTATCCACCAAAGCCACATGAGACTCACAATCATTTATGGCCATATTTTTCCTGAGAGACTGTCTCACAAACAATCAGAGAACATCTGCTAGAAAGCATTTTAAAATGAAATCTGACCTACAATTCAACTCTGTGGCAGTGGTTTGACTGTTTAAATAAATGCATGCCCTTTAAATCTTAAATTATGAGATAGTTTGTTGAAAGTGTAATGTATTTAGCTTTTATCTAATAACCTCCAGAAATGTAATCAATCCCTCCTTAAAACAGTTCTGAAAGAAATGGCAAAAATGAAAAAAGGCTCCATTTTCATTAGTCATAAATAAAATGACAACATCAACCTCTAGGGGTTCCGGAGATGTTCCATTGAGAAATTTTCCAGGACTCAATGTATGTGCTTTGGGAAGGTTAGTTTAGAAACATCTCTAGTGTAAATATCATCGGTAGACACAAATCCATCCTACAGAAATAAATTCCAGGTTTAGCTGGTTTTGTGTCTGTTACTATTTTGCTGGTTTCTAAAGAAAGTTACAGGGAAAAATCTAAAAATCTACCTGTCCAAACATTATTTTCTTGAGATTGCCAGGTGCTGAGTGTGTTTTCTACAGCATTCAGATACAAATCTGAATCTAAATCAATGCATTAAATCCTTAAAGCAGGATGTGGGGTCTGTCATAAGGACTGACTTAATATTACTACTATTATCTTCAGAGCTTCCTTGACCCCTATGCACTAGTTTCATTTTATTCATAGGTTTCAAAATTACTTTTGCTTCATATTAAGAAATGCTTACTTCTTTAAATAATCCAGCAGGTACATTAACTCTGTGACGCTGCCTGCCCGCATATTTGGACAGTGCCTATATTCTTCCTAACTTGAGGGAACTAAGGAGCAAAATAAGTGGGTTTTTTTTTTAATTACCACCGTCAGTAAGCCCTTAAAGCACACTCTGAATCACACTGAAGGCAACAACTTACTTCCACTGACTTAAATATTAAAGCCCAATCCACCGTCAAGTAGAGCCTCTGTTCTCTGATTGTTTATAGACTTCCTAAAATTACTCATTAGCAATCCATTGTTATGATCTCCTCCATTTTGTATATATTATTCACTGGCATGCAAATTGAAATTCAAACATCTGGATGTAATCTGGGCAGCCTCTGAAAAGCATATCTCTAGTGTTTTTCCTTACATTTGAGCCTTACAGCTTAATTAGTCAACTTTTTAAGCCCATGAAATCATCATGTGCAAACCAGAATCTCTCTCAGCTCATAGCTTGTGGCATGAAAGATCACTGCAAATGAGAACAGTTCTTTAATGAGCTATAATTAGAAAATGACTAAAAGTTAATATGCAAGCAGCTTTGTATAGACAGAAGGGAAGACAAAAGAAAGCCTCTTACTTGCCATTTTTACTCTCATGAATAATCCTTACAGCTCTTTGAAGTCTATACTACTACTGTATATTCAGAGATTACTCGTGAATTGTGAATAAGATCAGCATGGAAAGGTAGGTTATGGCAGAATTTTCCTAGTTTAGACTGGGCAGAAGGGAGTTTTCAGCAGGGTGGAATCTAGTTACATCTGTGGAAATTAGCAGCTCTACTCACCAATTGATTCTGGTAGGCAGTAACAGCAGTAAAAACTGTCTCTGGAAAGATGAATGTCCTGAACTCTTCTGATTTCAGATTCAGCAAAGAAGCCGTGTGATCCTTCTTCTTAATGATGTGGACCCTTGGCTGGTACTTGTGCATGGAGTTCAAAATGATCTGCAAAGAAGAATGACACAGCACTTGTCCTGAGAGGAAGATTGACAGGGCCCTCAAAGGCTGTAAAACCATAGGGAGGAAAAGAAGATCTAATTAACACTGCAGGGGAAGAGTCTGAAATCTAACCAGCCAGGGACTGGTTTTCAGAGCAAACTCTTCTGCTCCTTTGGGCAGTTCCAGGAAATGAAGTTGGAAAAGCAGGCATCCCAGGAGCTAGTCTCCTCTCACTCCTACGCCCCTGGTGAGCATGCATTTCTTGAAGCGTAAATACCTGTTCCTACAGGTGAGGTGTTTTACATATAGAATTAGGTACTGCTGGAGTATGCCCTGGTTGGCAGGTAACCCCTGAAAACTAATGGCCAAGACTCTCCACTTGCAAAAATGCGCAGGTGCAGAATGAAAACAGTCACAAATCCCTCAGAAAAAAAATGATGGAAAAAATTAGACCCATCCAGAAACCCACCAGCAGCAGCAGCAGCACAAACCATCTGACCAAAAGTAAAACTCCACGTAGCCTTTCACTGTGGCAAACCTTTAAAACAAACTCCTTCACAGATGCTCTTCACCGCAGACTACCAAAAATGCTAGCACGGAGGGAAACCAGTACGGAACCCCCAAATGACGGGGTTTTGCTATTCTATCCTCATTAATAATTGTTTACGAGCTCCCAAAACAATTCTAAACCTAAGGTACCAACCAACCAACCAATTTCGACGTTCACTGGAGTCAAACCAAGAGTCCCCCTTGCTTCAGTTACCGCTGGCTGGAGGCCTGTTTGGCTGCCTCTAACCACAGTATTACAATATAAGAATTAAATACAGAGCTCAGCTCACACCAGCCCTTGTTTTGGATATAATCACAGTCACAAGACGAAATTGGCAATGGTGTGGGTGGTTCTATTTTGCAGGGGCCATAACGACATTACAGTCAGCTCCGTACATCTGGAATAGCTAATGTGCATTCCTCAGGAAGCGTTAACTTCAGCTGAAACATAGCAGGAGCAGTGCAGTATTTCATGCTAAGTCAATGAGAAAGGTTGCACATTGCATTGGAGTGGAGAGCTTATAGACAGCTCTATCATGGCTACAATTTCCATCAGCATTTTTCTTTGCTGTTCCTTTGGGGCCAAATATTGCCAAGACTCACACTGGGACTTTGGGTGTAGGCACACAGCAACAAGAAGAACATTACAATGACAGTGAACCATCATCCTGAAAGTGTTGTGTGTTTGCTTTAACCAGCTTAGGTCCTTTTTCAGAGCACTTCCTTTATATAGGAACACACACAGTGGCCATGGACCTTGCCTTTAATACCCTTAGCACTTTTCCCTCTCTTTGTAAAATTTTGTCTTGCCATCCTAGTGACTTGGAGTGCTCTAAGCAGATGGAGAAGACATTTTAAAGCTGGGTGTGTGGATGGTGATGAGCTTACAAAGGGGTTGGCCCACAGACCTTGGTGCCTTCCATTGCCTTTCATGGCCAAGATATCCACACCAAGGCATTACATCTGAGCAGCAGTGAAATGAAGGAGGAAAAAGTTGAGAGCAGCTCCCACACATGCCCTTTCCTTTCACTCCTCTCTGAACGCAAATTGTGATAAAGAAGCTGCCTTTCTCAAACAAGACCACTTAATCCCTTATGAAAGTTTTCCAGAAAATAGAGTGCACATAGATAACATCCGCTGCCATGGTACTCTACATTTCTCATTCCCACCAGAGGCAAGTCTGGTCATTCATGTACAAAGCAAGTACTGAATTTAGCCAGGAGGTCAAAGTTCAAGCAGTCCCCTCCTGCATGGTGTAGCTGTGAGAAAATCCCCTATGCCAGCTCTGTGACAATGCTGGTAGCATGCCCCAAGAGGTACATCAGGTGCCCATATACTCATGGCAGCCCTCCTGAACACACTTGCTGGCAGCCACGGGCCCCCAGACACCCCATCCACCTTCATGCTGACAGCCTGAACGAGGGGAGATGACCAGGATCCCTCCTTACAGGATCCTGACTGCTGTAAGGTCAGGCAGGTTTGTAGGCATCTGGCTCCCACTGGTTACAGACCAGTCACCAGAGGCAATCTGGATGCCAGCTGCGAAATTCCAAGGTAGTGTTTAATTCAGGGACTGTGCTGTGAATGTTGCTTCCATATTCACCAAATAATAGTATTACCACGTAAAGTTTTCTTTCTGAGAACACTAAGGTTCCTAATTCCTGCCTGGTTGACTCTAAAAAAAGTTCGACAGAACTCCTTGTGGCTATTCCAAACACCCTGCATTCTCAGTTACTTATTAAACATGTTCACAGCTTTGTGTTTGCTTTTGCATACATCCATGTGTTTGAGTTTTGCTATTGTAAATGACAAAAAAAACAAAATAATGTATGCACTCATGACTCACCTCACCATAAACCAGAAATTATGGCACTCCAATGAAGGGCCATGAAAAGTCCTAAAGAAAGCACTCTGTGCGAAAAACATCACTAAAAATCTGAGGGAAGAATGTCACATTCATAACTATTTCGCAGTCAGAAAAATGGCATTTACTTGCTTGGCTGTAAAAATCTAGAGATAGGAGTCATTTCCTTCCTCTGGTAAGGATATCTGAAAATGTTTCCATGGAGTGAGCTGTATGTCATGCACACAGAGATAAGACTTCTGCCTGATGAGAATATTCCCTCTCCTTGGGGAGAATATGTGCATAGCTGTGGGGTTACACATTCTGCTGAAGGTACACAAGCAGAAATGCTTGCCAACTCCAAACGTCTCAAAATAAGAGAAAACAAACATATGCTAGAACAAATGCCTCTCTTCTCTTCAGATTCCCTTCCAGGAAGTGAGCCACCCTACAAATAAACCACAATTACCTTAACACCCAAAACTGTCTTCTGGACGATGAAGAAAGCAAGCAACTAGAACAAACTGGAATCAGGTTGGATCCATCTTCCCTACCTGTAACTAGTATTTAAAGGCGTCTTTTGGGTCATCAAAACTTTCTCAGGAGCCAACACGCCTTATCAAACACAATTAAAAAGTGAACACTGGCTCTTTCAAACTGAAGGGAGAGATTTCAGGAGGTGTCTCAATTCTCCTCTTCTCTTCATACACAGGAGTTTGGAAATGCCATGAGCCATAGCACAGTGAGCCTTCCCTAAAGGCTCCAGAGGATTAATTTCTTCCTTAATTCTACTGATCATCCAAAGATGAATTTGCATAGCTTCAATAAGGCAGCACATAAAACCTGACATCCTAATTTGGAACATAAACCCCCACAAAATATTAGAAAAGAGTGCTCTGTGAAGGGATAACACCTGTCAAACCTCAACACAGGATCAAGCCTTCAGGGCTTATCCTTAACTGAACACACAGAACTTTCCACTGTTGTTGGCCGTGCAGAGCCTTTGTGTAAAGAATGGGAATCAACCTCTGCTTCTCCGGAAATTAACGGGAAGGCTGCATCTCAAAAACTACAGATCATTTTCTCCCACTGCCTGTATCTGAGACGATTACATCTTCTTGCTCTGCCACATGTCTCTGTTCCCGACAGCTCCTCAGACCTACTTCTTCCTCCTGCTCTGGGCTTCTGGGAACTGCAGCTCTCCTAACTAGCTCGCAATATACTGCTGCAAGCCCTTTATTAGAGGCACACATGGCCCCTGTTATGATGAAAAATGCTTCTTTTTAAGTGCTCACGTATACTGCTCTATCATCACTCGGTGATAGAGCCCACAAATCTTCAGCTTTGCCCTTCTACAGATTATGAAATAAAAGAGAGGAAAAAAGCAAAGCCATTCCCCACTAGTCATGAAGTGAGCAACGGCGGGAACTGGGTTCAAAAACAGTATACCTGCAGATGGATCTCTACAAAAGACCAATATAGAGGCATCTATCTGGGCCTTCTTTTGTTTATTTGTTTGGGGTTTTTCTGCTATTTTTGATACTGCTATTTCCAGGATGTATTTTAAATGATCATGGCTGTGATTCAATGCTCAGTTCTTGAAATGAGTGAAAATTCTCTTTTGGGTGAGAAACATTTTCACAGAATACAGCTGAGACAAATGGCCACTGTCTCACACTGTCCAGGTAATAAATACCACATTAAGGAAGGCATTTCTGATATACTGTATTCTGAAATTATTCAGCTGAACAAATTAGTTACCCCTACACATGTTTTAGAATTCAAAATCATTCCTCTCTTCCCAGCATCTCATTTACTAACACTGCTTTTATACTCATTCTTCTGAACAGAACGGCCCTGTTCTCAGCCAACAACTCTTTCAAGTCTGCCCCTTTGCTCCTTCTGCCTTCCCTGAGAGAATCACCAAGCCCAAGGGCAACAATTTTAGCTCTTTCTTTGCAATTTAGAAGCACTACCTAGTCGTTCCTGCACTTTACAGGCACTTTTAGGGACAGGACAGGACAGACAATACCTATTGTTACCACCTACCACTAGGCAGTCACATAACTAAAGGAGTTGTCCCCACTGATGGAGCATAGCAGGAACCCATGGCAAGAAGCTCTGAATCCTATTTAACATCTTCCAGCCTCAGGACTTGTGACAACAAACTGGGACCGGTCAGAGCTGGCACCCGTCTCCTTCAGAGGCCCAAGGCCACCCTGAGGCACTCTGACTTGCAGTTAGCCTACAGTTATTTCAAGGGCACTTAAGGCACACTTATTTTTTATAGTTCTATTGACCTTGCTTTGGTGTCAGGTCAGTATTTTCTTCTGACTCTGTGCCCATGCTGTGATGAGTCTGGAAGTAAAAGAGCTCTTATTGATGGACCGAACCCTAGCAGGTGGCCTGAAGTGACCTGTAGGGAGCTTCCAAGCACACATGTAAAAGCACGTGGGTTTGCTGGCCGTGGCACGTGGCAGAGTATACTGACAAGTCACAGCAAAATGCAAGCAGAAGCACAACAAAGACTCATCTGCCTTCCTTCTACTCCTTGCTCTGATGCTCAGCTCCACCCTGAACTTGTCCCTGATGGATGTTTTGCCTCTAATGGAAGTAGGAGCATGATTTGAACCATTGACCCAGGCTCTACCTTATGAAATATTAAAAACAATCCTGACTTTTAAAGGCCCCTGTTCCTCAATAAGAGAGAAACCCAAAGAGACCCTTAAATGTCTTTAACCAAACACATTCAAGGTTCACACAGTGTCCTCCTCCACTGTGGTATGAAGGGCTGGCTAAAAGAGGTGTAACGTGGGGGCCATGGCAGCCTTTCCCCATGGCAGTCTCTCTCCCATTTAGCCCTGTGGCACAAGCAAGCAATTCCCTGCTGACTTCTTTTCCCTTTCCCACCCATAGGGCTACTCACATGGCCATGCTGATCCAGCTCGTTGTTGGTGAGTTTGACTTTTTCGAAGGACACCATCTGCTTCAGCAGTTGCTCTCCTGTGAAAGGGGAGTCAGGGTGCACATACAACCTAAAAAATACAGAGAAAATGCCTGCTCATAAAAAAAATCTCACCTCTGGGCTCATGTGTGAGCACCACCTCTGAAATTAAAAAGCACGTATCATTTTGCTTTTGGGATATGCAGTGGTTTCATGGACATGGACTTGCTGAAAGCCTAGGGTAATACAAATCTGCTGCTAGAACATGACACCATCTCCCCCAAATGAATGAATTCCTGAAATAAAGCTATTAATGAAGGACAGTAAAGCAGATGACTTATTTAATTCACTGGAACAGAACTGAGAACCCTGTGTCTGAGTGCTAGACTGCTCCTTAACCATACCTATTATTTTATCCCACTATCTAAAATGGAGACATTAACTAACATTCACTGTTGTGTCTTTTCCCAAATGAAAAATTGATCATGTCTTTCCCCACAGCTGTACTAACAAGCACTTAAAATAACAATGACTACAACTCCAAGAGAAAAAACATGGTGTCATTACAGAGATAATGGGGGAATGCAGATAAAAATACATTTTTCTTTATATGTAACATTAAGCCGTGATAATGATTTTAACCTGCACTCGATCACACATTCGCTGTGGTGACGTCTGTTTATAAGAGGTTGAAGGCTGCAGTCCAGCACAGTGGTCTGACATGAAAAATTAGTTGCAGCTCTGCTATTAACAACCCTACACTTGGAAAATTAAGCAGAAGAAAAGGAAGCAAGAAGACATGCAGATACAATGATATATACATTATGACTACACTAATTACAAGTGCTGTGCTATTTAAGAGCAATGATTTTATAGGAATAATGTATTGCTGAGAACTATTAACTGTTCTTTTGTGATGGCAAATTAAGAGAAGGACTAGACCTTCAGCTAGTGCAAACCAGCCCTGTCTTCCTTCTGCCTGCGTTGGTTATCACTCACTGAGGGCCTGACTCTCATTTTGGATGACGTCTTTGGCCACACAAATGACTTTCTTCCATTAGGTGGGTGGGGCAGCACTGTGCTGCCAGGTTAGGAAGATAAACATTTGTCCTTGTTGTTGAGCTACGATTTTAGAATGGAAAAACCACTAAATGGTGGGGCATAGCTCTCCAATAGACCATGCTGATCCCTAATCAACGAATGCCCATAATGAAGACGCTGGGAAGAACAGCCCTGTTGCTCAGAGAGGAAGGAGATTTGATCCTGCGTTCTGTTTTGCCAGCAGAATCCCCAAGACACAGTGAAACTAAAGTTTTACCAGCACAGCTTGCCTCAGATGTGCAGGATGTTTTGCTTACATTGATCCAAAGCACAGCTTGGCTGCTCTAGCTGTGTCCATGGGAGGGATGCTAGGAGCCAGGACTCCTGTCACAATAAAATATTTCTAGCATGCAGGCATCCTCACTGCTATCTATCTACTCTGCTGACTGCAATGCAACGCTCATAAAAAATGATGATATATCTGAAATCCCAAGACCTGGAGTCATGTTATGTCAAAAGAGTCTTAGCTTGCATGAAAACTAACTTTGCCTTTCTCTAAAAAATTTAAGTATTTAGAGCCCTGAATTAGAGAAGGTAAAACAAAAAGAGTCCCAAACATGCCCTGCAACTTTTCAGCCAGCCTTGTGATAATTTTTTTTTTTTGGAGCCTGACTCCTAATTTTAAATGTCTGGATAGCTAATAATGTTTACTGTGATCACAGAGTGTCAGACTCAGCAAGGTTTGGCTAATTGGGACCAAGAAGCCAAAGTATTTCAATTATGTGTGGGGAATGAGTAAAGACGTCCCTGTGCTGAAAAGCTAAGCACAATTGTTTTACACCATCGATGGCTAATGCTTGGCACTGCTTTAAATCTACCAAGTGCCTGATAGCAGAGCGCTAACAGAACAGTCACTGAAGGATGGGCACCAGAATATCAGTTACTGAAATGCAATAATAGACCTTACTTTTCTTTACCTGTTTGCTACACCCCATCAACCCCACTGCAACACAAGGTTTCACCTGGTGATCTACACCTATTTCCCACATTTCTCCCAGAGCCTGAGCTTGCACACCTCAGGGAAGAAGGCTGAACACTGGACATAGTGATTTCTGAAGCAGAAGTTGCTGGCAAGACCATGAGTGCACACGAGCAAACAGGTCAGCGAGATAAATGTGCACATTCCAGCGTGGCACACGAGGCTTTCCCAGAAGTTTGCCTGGGATCTGCTGCCTGAGGCCAGCCAGATGTGAGGGGCTGCTCGCTTTGATTCACAAAGGATTTAGGAGCCATATTTGGGTGTGAATTTGCTCTGCAGTATATAATGTTTTGTGATATATGCAAGGTTTGGGTACAGGTTCTTTCTTATGTATTTTGGAATGCAACACTGTACTCCCTCTATTTACTTTAACAGATGGTCTGGTCCCACAAGCCCCATGCATGCTACCTTTATTTACCATAATGTCTCAAATAATTTGCAAAATATAATACCTTTTAAAGGTTTCCTGCCTAGAGTTCTCCGTAAGTCTGCAAACACTAAGTTCATTAAACAAAGTATTGTAGACAAATACAGTTTAAAAAAATAAGGGACAAACTTTAGAGTGGAAGAAATGAGGCAAAAAAGGAAGATGAAACTTACTGAACTGATGTTTCACACAGTCTTAACAATGTGAAAGACAAACACAAAATATCACATAGGAACTCTATCCCCAGATAGCACTTTAGAAGATTTACAAAAGACTTTCTGAAAGGTATTTTTATTTAAATGTTCGTTGCAACATAAACTTGTTCATTGCAACATAAACTTGTCTTCAGCATTGACAGCAGGAAGACAAGGATAAAACTGGTTTTAATAGAAAGTTCCCTGAAGGGCTAATCTTTCAAACAGAATCACAGAATACTTATTAATTTGAAAAAAAACAAGAACCCAAAAAACCCCTACAAAACTGCCTTAGTGTTGAAAGTTATTTTTATAATGGAAAGAGTAAACCATCGAACTGGTTCAATCCTGCAAAGCCTTACACCCAGGCACAATGCAACTCCTGAATAATGCCCCTGATGTCACTGTGACTGGAAAGATGCAGGCAGGGATGTGTGTGAGGAGTAAGTACCTCGTTACCAGTGCCCAGACACTAAACCACTAAACACACATATACCTCTCACTGAAACTCCTCAAGCAGGGAGAGCTTAAACCATGTGTTTAGAGGACAAGAAATCATAACTTCATTAAGGGTTTCTGTTACTGGAGCAGGACCACAGTTCAAGATGGGAGGAGAACTACTTTTAATCTGTTCAAGCAAGACTGAGGCCTCTCACCTGAAAAGATGTGTTAACACTCTAGAAGAAGCACTAGTAATGCAAACATTGGCACACTGAACCTCTTGACATCCTTTCTCTCACCAAAGAGAAGTATAAGGAGGACAAAGTGCATAAATGTATATGCAAGTACTGTCCACACAAAGAGAAACTCTCCCTGGCTGTGTTTTGATCAATAGTCTGTTTAACTAAGCATCCTGAAAATGAAGCAGGAAAGGTGTGGGGGCAAAGCATCCTGAAAATGGAGCAGCACAGATACACATTTGCACTGATCTGTTGAGGACTCCGAAAAATTACCATAGTACATTAAAAATAAGTATTAAACTTCAAGAAGGTTTTATCCAATACACAGTAGGGCAATTGCTAATTTTTCCAATCTCTTGTCTCACGTTCTAATATTTGCTTGTTGAGCAAGTCTGTGCCAGAGGGAGTGTGAATTAGGAATCTATTTAAAGGTACCCCAAAAGCGATGTGAACAAAAAAAGAAGGGGGAAACCCTGCCTTAAAACTATTTCTGTTCTTCTTTTATTTCTTCTTTTGATACTGACTCCTTTGGAGCAGGATCTGTGTTTTTTCTTTGGGTTTTGATCAGTGCCCATTACAATACGTCAAATGAAGCCCTCAGACGTTAACCACACTGCAAGAAGGAGTTTTTGGCCAGGAAAACAAAGCAGACATAACTCCTAGGTTGCTGTCTTTAATCACAGCTTCTCTGCTTGCGCTTTTTGTTTGTTTACTTCCCTGAACAGCCTTCCAGAGATCACTAGTCACCAAGATTTCAGTTCAACTATTTATATAAGGAAATCTCACAGAATTTGCTGCCTATATTCACACACCAGAAAAGATTGTTTCCATTTCTTGTGTTTCACTTATAATTTCTGCCTCTGTAATAAGCAAGCTCTTAACCCCAGGCTAAGCCACCTGGAGCAGATCTGTGTTCCTGCGTGGAGCCCTCCGCGAAAAGTTTCTTTGAAGCCGCAGAGGCATCTGCGACATTTCCATATCTGCGGCTCTGGCTCAGCAAAGCCTTTTGACATGTGCTGCAGTCTTACTGGGCTTGGGGACTGAAGTAGGTACAGAAGTGCTGGGCTGAATACGATGAAGTGTGGGTCTCCTCTGAAGTGCCCTCCCACTGCACAGCCCAGCGCTGCAGCCTCAGTCACCCAGTGCTCAAAGGAATCAGTCATTAATTTTGTTAACAGAGTAACTTCAGAAATTAAATTTCTAAAGCATTTGTTTCTGAAGAGAAAAGGGAATTTATTTTAGAGAATTTATTTTATAGAGGTTTTTTTTCCTGATGTCTCAGAATATGTCATGATTTCTTAATGAAAAAAAAAGTGACTGTGCTGTGGAACTGATCTTTCTTTGCCTGCTGTCTAAGAGACAATTAAAATCAAGAGTAAAATCATTGGTTAGCAAATGCTGGATATGTTACAGAAAAATAATTTCAAACATAAACATCAATGAACTGCAATTTATTTCTACTTTGGCTTGGCTGGTGGTGCCTAGATTGCTTTAAATTAAGAGGTTAAATATTGGGGGGGCAAATACAAAAGACAAATCAATTTTATATTTTTTTAAAGCTTTCTTATCGGAATCGCAACAAACTTCATTTAAAAAAATTTATAAACAAACAATATGTATAAAAGAACTCTTAACCAAATTTTGCATTACTTGAAACATTCAGTATAAATCAAACTTCAAGCAGAGATTTGAGGCCAGAATCTTCAATGGAAAAATTGTAATCAGAGTTTTGTAACCAACTTTGTTGAACATGGAGACAAAACTGTTCGCAAACAGAATGGAAAGATTGTTACAAGGTATTCTTGAAGAAAAAAAGAAAGTAAAGAGAAATAAAAGACCAGCGATAATATCTACAAACCTTGCAGGGAGAGGAGGGTCGGCTTTTCCAGCCACTAACCAGGAAGACCTGTGATAGGCATATCTATATCTTTTATTGTCCACAGGAACTATATCCATTAACACAATATACTTGGCTTCAGGATCCACTCCCGAGAAGGAAACCCTGATCGTAGGAAACATTCTCCTGAAATAAAGGCAAATCAGAAAATAAATATTTGGGCAGAGAACAGAAATAAGAGAGCATCTGAAAAGCTGCTAAAAGTAAGAATTATATTTAAATCCCCTAAAAAAACTTAGAGCATCTATTGATTTTGCTTCCACATGATGGAAGTTAAATTTTGTGTCTCTCTAATAAGGAGACAAAAAGCAGCTTGAAATTGAAATGATATTTGGGAAGCAAAAATAAAAATACGGTAAAAGTGAAAAGTAAAGGAGAAATATACTATTTGCCTGTTAGTTCAAAGTACACAATGATTTCAGAAAATAGTTGTAGCTACGGTACATAAATCTTTAGAAATTTGGATTTTCTTTTCATTATTTATTTTCTTACAGGATCCATACTACTGTAAGGGAAATATTCCAGGAATTATTTCCATTCTTACTCTCATATATTTCAGATGAGTATTTTCTTAAGCCTGCTCACAATATTTTTGAACAGGTTTTTCAAAACTAAAAACTTTCTTTTCTGTATTAAACTTTTGACAAAACGCAACTTTAAAATGTAAAGTTATCCTGCAGACCAGAAATAAAGTTAAATAATTTCTAACAGTTTAAAATTTTGAATTTTTCAATTGCATGTTTTATATTGCATGTTTTATATCTACTTTTTTTAGAAAAATATATGCCGACAGAGCTCACCAGTTAGAAAAAAAAATCTTCAAGCTACTATGTTAATAAAAAGTAAATCCGGGGATTACAAAACCCAAAACGACATTTGGCTCCTCCTGACTGCGTTTGGCTGACCCAAACCCCAAAAGCTTTGCTGAAGAAACGGCATAGTTTGAGGTGACAAGAAAGCCTGGAATTCTTTTGCGCATTTTTGCAAGCGAGAGAAAAGAACTAAGCAAACCAAGCTCTGACTGAATCACTCCCCCACGACTCCGCGTTTCCCTCGGTCTGTACCAACCCAGCCCCTCAAAATCACCGCGGGATTTTAGTCACCAACCTGATTACCAGGGAAACAACACCTCTACCCTGCCAGTACCAGTACCTCCCGGATGGATTTCAGCCGGCCTCGCCGCAGCGCACCGCACCTCTCTGCCGCCCCGGCCGCCTCTCCCTCTGCCCCAGAGGGCTGCGCGCACCGCACCGCGCACCGCCGGGCTGGGCCCGCGGCAAATATGGGGCTTCACCCGCCTCTTCTCTCCTTAACCCAGCCGTGCTGTTCTCCCCATACAAAAAATAAACAACATTCGGCGTGTCGGTATCTTTGCCTTTTTTCCCCGCTGTCCAAAGCCACTTTTCGAAAGACGCCCAGAGGGAAACACCAGGGCTGCCCAGCCTTACCTCCCGGATTTGGTGATGATCATCTCGGTACCCAGTTCATGAAACTTGTCCCAGAGCTCTTTAGTCTCCAGGCTGCAGGAGATTTTGGCCATCTCCTCGCTGGGGATGATGGGGGTGGTGGGGATCAGGGGCTCGGTGCACAGGGAAGAAGGGCTGCTGCTAAAATCCCCATGAGGGTCCAGGCTGGATAAATCACTCAAAGGCTGGGCGCAAGAGGATTTCTCAACAAATTGTTCTGCAGGGTTTGAGGAAAGAGAGAGAGAGAGGAAAAAAAGAGAGAGAGAAAGAGAAAGGACTCAGCCAGCACAACGCGACAACTGAGACAAACTATTTTAAAAAATAAATATAAAAAGGCATTTATCGTCCAACTGCCCCTGCTCAGCCCCAGCTGATTCTTGAGGCGTTCACTCACCATTTGAGGCCAGCGGCGGTAATTTTCGGACATGAGCTCCGGGAAGAACCCAGAGCGGCGCCACTCCCCAGAGGCGCACCGGGAGAGACGCCCGGGGGGCGGCGGGAGCAGCACGGCCCCGGCCTCGCCGCCGCCCGGCTGTGATCCGCTCCGCGGGGCACGGCGGGGCAGAGCCAGCCCTGCGCGCTGTCCCCCCGCTAACCGAGGGGTTCCACGGAAAGGTCACTAATTCTCATTAAAACGGGAGCGCTGGGCGCCGAGAGGCTGCTGAGGGCCAGGGTCACGCTGGGGGAGCACGGGAGGCTGCTCCTGGGCTGAGCCGCTGGCAGTGAGCGCAACGCAGAAGGAGCCGCGCAGGCTCCGCGCTTCCTCCGCAGGGAAGCGAACCCCAAATACGAATTAAACGGCGGGGACGGGCTCAGCCTCCCGGAAGGCTGGCTCTGCCTTTCTCCCAGCTGGTTTGCTGACACTGAACATGCTCCTTTGGAGAAACAGGCTCCGGGGGAGCTACGTGCGGCCGCGCAACCTACGCGGTAGCAGTAGCTGCTGCCGACGCTGGCTGCCCGCCGTGCCCGGCTCCCGCCGGCGCTGCCGCCCACCCCCGGGAGGCTTCGGGCGCTTCAGCAGCTCCGTCGGGAATTTCCGCCGGAGGCGAGACCAGGAGGGAGCAGGGCTGCGAAGGCTCTGCCCGGCCCCGCGATGCGGCACCGGGATGCGGCGACGGATCCGCCGCCCGGCGCCAAAGAATGAGAGGAGCACTAACGCGCCCTGCTCCTCCAGGGAAAGGTTTTGCCTAAAGTCCAAATAATAAAAATCGAGTCACAGGCAGTCGTTTCCCTTCCATTTTTAGTTGAACGACATGAGGGAAGGGGTTAAAATTTTTGAAAAGTTAAATTCAATCAGCGTTTTCAGGAAAAAGAAAAAAAAAACCAACCAAACAAAAAAAACCCTCACAACAATCCCAGTAACACTAAGTTTAACACAAACCCATGTAAATATGCCAATCGGAAATACTACAACATTGCCGGCCTACATTAGCGGCCAGACTTAAAACTGAAGTTCACAATGAATCCCTAGACGATGTGAAATCTTTTGAGACAGCTGATTAGGTGGAGCAGACGCTGAGAGAGCTGCCTTTACGAAATTCTTTTGAGTGTAATCCTGTTCATTGGCGCCCTGAAAGCTTAACACATATTTTGTAGTTTTCTGCGAACTCCTGGATACACGCAAGGATGACAAACCGCAGAAACTTGGGGGGGGGAGGGAAAGATGTTAATGTGTTTTAAAAGCTTTCAGGATTTTGAATCGAGGCAACCGAACAGAAATGAAATCGCTTCCCCGAAAATCGCAAGCACTTAAAAAAAACTCCTCCCGGTCTATGTAGAGCAAGACAGCCTATATGACCCTACCCTACTGTAGAGTGAAGGGATTTTCAGTTCTACGTACAAGTTTTACTAACCCTTGTAAGCCTAGGCACGGTAACGGAGAGTCTCTTCAGAACCAGGGTGGATTTGCAATAAATATTTAAGAGATTCATTTCATATCAGCGAAAAGAAATTAAACTATCTTAGAGCGTGGGATTATTCTACAAATGGCGAAGTTGGATAAATAAGAGGCATAACTGAAACTGGAGGAATTTAGGAAACTATGCTATAAAAAGCCTCACCTAAAAACGACTGTGAGTGATGAAGGCACTCAACCTTCAAGCTTAGGTGGTGCTAGTTGCCCCTCTGCAGGGGAAAGCTTCGGGCAGGGGGGACGCGCCGCTGCCCGGCCCGGCTGCCGGAACATTGAGAAGGGCGGCCAGGGACAGACGGACGGACAGGAGCTCCGCACCCCACGGACACCGGCGGTCACCCCCGTCCCCACTCACTCAAAGGCTTGATGGTGCTCTCGGGGGACTCCTTGTCCTTGGAGCTGCCGCTCGACATGAGGGCGGCGATGGAGAACGCGTTGGCCCGGGAGGAGAGCTGCGGCTTGGGGGGCGGCGTGTACTCCATGGCCACTGTGCGAGGACGCGGCTCGGTGCGGCGCTGCCCGGACGGGGCGGGAGGAGCGGCCGGGGATGGCCGAGCCAGGATACCGGGAGCGCTCTGCTCCCGGCGCCGCGCGCTCCCCCGCCTTAACGCGGGGCCGCGGAGATCCTATCGGCCGGCGGCCAATCGGCGCCGGGACACGTCAAGCGCCCCGGCCCGGCCCGGCCCGGCCGCGGGGGAGGGGGCGGAGGCGGGCAGCAGCAGCAGCAGCAGGAGGAGGGACAGACAAGAGGGAGGGGAGGGCTCTGCCCGCCCGCAGGGTGGGGAGGGGGCGGCCGGCCCTCGGGACGGCTCCCCGCGGCCGCT
>WEKY01041648.1:18738-31384 GCA_013390045.1 Picathartes gymnocephalus
AAAAAAAAAAACCAAAAAACCCATCCTCTCTTTTTCCCTTGCTCATTTCCGTCCCCCAGCAGTGAGGGTAACATACCTGTCCCTAGCAGGGGCTGCCCCCGCTCCATCGGGGCTGAGGGGAGAGGGGCGGTGAGTGGCGGTGGATGTTTCTGTGCGTCCGTCTGGAAAACACTGGCTCAGCCCCGGCAGCTGAAGTAGCTCCGGACCGATTTCTGCTCTCCCTCGCCTCGCCTCTGCTCTCCAGTCCCGCCGGGCGACCGGTGATTGCCTTGGCCCGGGGGAGGAGGACTCGGCCGCGGCTGGGGGAAGCGCTGCGCTGTGAGCGGGGCACAGCGCACCCGGGCGCGGAGAGGAGAGGAGAGGAGCGGCGGGCGAGGGGGAGCGGAGGCCGCGGCTCGGCCGTGGAGCTAGGATGGGGCTGCCGGTGACCTCCGGGCAGGGGGCTGCCCCCCTGGGAGAGGAACTGGCCTTGGGGACTTGCGGGTCTCTGCTCGTACCTTGGAGGTAAAAAAACCTGGGTGGAAAGAAACCAAGAGCTTCGTTTGATTTTATTTTAAACGGGTCCGTCCACACGGGATGGCTTTTCTTTTGCTTGGTTAAGTCATGCAATTTTTCGCTCTATCCCACGAGAATATATATATTTTTTAAGGTTTTTTTCCCTCGCTCCGCCTCCGGTAAGGAAATGAGCCCTGTCTAGACGCCCAGAGCACCCCCTCCTTCCCCGTGGGCAGGGAATGGGTCTCAGCTCCGGCCGCCTAATCTTCGCTATGGCTCCCTCCCCCCGGAGCCGAGCAGGGGAGACACAGGGATCAGGCAACCCTAGTGCGGGAAGGGTGAGAGCCTGGCTCCCCTGTGCTGCTTTGCTGTCCCTGCCCATGGCCCTGCCCGGCGACGGGGCGGCTTCCAGTGACCAGGGGGTGGCGGAGGAACACACCACTACCCCAACACTCTTGCTGCCTCTCTGCTTTCCCAACCAAGGGAATGTACTTAAAAACGCCCGCGCGCTCTTCCCAGGGGATGCGAACCGGAGCTGCCAGTCCCCGACGCACCCAGGCACAGAGTGTTTGTCACCACTGTACCGACCCCCTCCCGAGAGCAGAGTTACCAACCCTGCCGCTTCCCAACAGGACTGTTGCCTCTCTTGAACCCGTTTCAATTAAATCCTTCGTTATTGTTTATCCGTATATGAAGAACACGCAATCTACACTGCAGTTTGTTTTTAATCTAGCAAATCCATGTGCTTGTCGCTGGTGTCAGCCTGCTGTGGCAGACATTTCATTAGGCTTCATTATTCTTTCAAAGTACTTTTTTTTTTTCCCCACCTTCCTTTGCCTTAAAATCTCTTTACTCTCTTGTGCACCAGCAAAAAACAACGTGCGGTAATCGCTGCACACCTCGTCGCCCTCCTTCAGTTCCCAGTTTTAGTCAGGATTAGGTCTCAGTTTCGCCGTCAGGTTTCAAACAGGGAGCTTGCAGCCGCCCTCCAAAAGCCCTCTCTGATCCCTGAAAAGCCAAGGAGAAAACCTGATCCCGTGTAAACCATGAGCACCGCTTCTTCCCGGCCCTTTCCTCACCTAGACAAAATCACGGCGGGAGCGACACACGAGGGACAGAAAACCCGCAGAAACCCGCCGAGCATCCCAGGGTCCAGAGGGATGGTTTCAGGTGCGCCTTCGCTTGTGTGACAAGAGCTTGGACGCTGCGCGTTTCTGCGGGGCCGCGCAGGCCTGACGGCGGGCGCGCTGCGCGGAGCGGGGAGCAGACCGGACGGGGAGCCACGCTCAGGTTTTAAGCAACTCTTTCGCGTAGTGATGAGGGGTCGTTGCCCTTTTTTTTTGTTCTCGCAAAAGCTCCCACGCCGCACACTTCATTACGCAGAGACAAACCTGTGCTGCGGCACCCGCGGGGCTGCGTCCCGAGAACGGGCCCGGCACCGAGCCGAGCTGACACCCGCTCTTCTCCCGGCTGTCCCTTGGGATAACCTGATACTTGCATCCCATCCCTCCTCCTTCGTTACTTCCTCGTCTCCCCTCCGGATCCGTCGCCTGTGCGGAGGGCAAGGACCACGTTTCCCTTTAATTAGGATCCTACTGGTGCAGGGTGCCGCTGCCGAGACCCTCCCTGCCGCCGTCCCACCCTGACCGCCGCTGGCCCGGTGCTGGCCGGAGTCTGACCCTCCAGCCCGCACCGCCCCTCCAAGGTAACCTAGAGCACTGCTTTGGGCTTGAACTTACTTCTGCCTCGGCAGGGAAGAGTTAAAATCTTTTATTCTTTCTTATTTTTCACCCTTGTAGATGAAAACAGTTTTTCCGGTGTGAAGAATGGTGTTTATTCGCTCGAACAGGGTCTCAGGCTCGCCCTTTCGCGCCTTGCGAGCGCACCGCTACTTTACAAAGCCATGGCCACAGCGCTACCCGGCTCCGGCTCTGGCTCTGCTCCTCTGCAACCTCACGCGATTATAAGCCCTGCTTTCAGGAGCTTTTTTCTCCTCCGCTGCACATAATTCTATTGCTCTGTTCACCGGATTCCTACTCTCTTTGCGCTCCCCGATTTCGGAGCAGCCCCCGCTCCCAGCGCTCTTGCTGCGGCAGGGACATCGCTCCCCTGCCGCCGTTCCACGCTTTCCCCTTCACTAAAAGAGCCGCGCCAGCAAGGCAGAAGCCCAGGTACCCGAGATCCAATTTCACAACAAAAACATCTCAATGTCACCTACAGCGAGAAGGTGGCTTATTGGAGCAAAATGCGAGGCATTTTAAACCCATTAGGCATCTCCCAGATGCAAATCCAATGGTGGAAAGAGAAAGGCTTTATTAAGACCCGAGGGCTGACAATTAGATTATAGTCCAATTGCTAGTGGATAATGTGCTAAAAGCTTTCCCATTTAGTGTAACTCTTCGCTGAAAATTATTCACACTTTGCAGGCTGCCGCGCTCCTGAACGGGAGACGTCTTTGTCCGCGGGGAGAGCGAACAGCCGGGTATAACTCAACACAGACACACGGACACACGGACAAATGCACACGCAGGAGGTCTCGCAGCCAGGAGGATCATTAAACACATCCTTCCCGATCCCGAGCCGTGTGGCAAATCTGTTTGTGGTACAAGCTGACGAGCGCACGCACAGCGGCTGCAAAGGCGCCAGGAGAAGCGCGTCCATAGGCGTACGGGCACCAATTCCAACGTGCCACACATACTGTGTGTGTATAACGCAGTCTGTGCGTAGCAGAGCTTGGAAGATCGTCTAGCTCTCAAGCACACATCGCCGCGTCAGCTGGACACAATTAGACTTTAATGTTCCTTCATGTGTAGAAAATACACTATTTTCCGTATAAACCTGAAGTTTATATTTAACGACAGCGATGACATTTTTATTAAAAATAAATATCCGGGTTTGCGTACTCCACAGATTATTTTTTTTTCGGTTTAAAACTGTCACTGAAAGCTGACGAAATTTTCATTGAGGGCTTGAATCCTAGCGCTCTGCAGCTGTAATTTGAAGTACCACCAAGCAGTACTCAACTTCGGATGTGACCATTTAATTCCAGTATAGCAAAATCTTCGTCATGGAGTGAGGGGGTTCGCAGCCACCGATGCCGTGCCTGCCCCGGGGGGCGTGGGGACTGTGAGCCTCCCGCCTCGCAGCGGGGACAGGCTCTCGCACCCCCGGGAAGACGATGCTCCACGGCGGCCGGCCAGCACCACATGCTGCCCCAGGGCAGTCTGTCCTGGATCGGAGGGCAGTGGAGGACAAAGTTGGGCTCCCCATGGCGGGATGGGGTAGGCAGAGGCAGCAGGGCCTTCCTGATTCAATTCATTGAGGGAACCTCTGCCTCCTTTCATGTCACATGTACCAAAAATCATGAGTCTTTGTAGTTTTTTGGAGGTGTATACATATAAATAATTAACACACGATTTTGCTTTGCGAACTAAAGCAAAACAAGTCATCCACCCAAACACCCAGAACTGCCAGGACCTATGCAATGCGCACCAGGCTTGAAGAGACCAAGCACCAGCTTTGGATTTTAAGGTTTAAATCTATAGTCAGAAGTCATCTTTAACGCTCTATTTTTATACAACCATTTTCTGCTCAATTCAAAATCAAAGTCCTTCGGAGCCCTTCCACCTGTTTTGCAGAGTTAAAGGAAATATAATTTAAGTGATGGAATTAAGCAGAAAGGCTGGCATGTTAGAGAGAAAGAAGTTTAGAAAAGATCCTTCACAGGTCTTAAAAAAGACAAGAGAGAACATAAAATTGTCTATCCAGTTTTTCATTGGAGAGAACTACATTTCAATGGCTTGGAACAGAATCTGTTTGTCTGGTTTCTTTACACAAAAAGTATTATTCATTTCTTTACTCACAAAGCATTTCAGAACACTTCAAAATTTCATAAATCATAAAATGTGACTTGCTTACTTAGCAGATGTGAATATTGTTCAAGATGAACAAAATGTGCTTGTGTGTACACTTTTCTCTACACATACATACATCTGCAGCACCATACACTTAAACTTGCCCAGTGCTGCTTTTCTTAGCTGCCTTCCATGAAACAATACAAGCAACCCACGGTCTGCCACAGTACAAGATTTACTGTAAGCTGAAACCACTGCTTTGGACCAAGATTTTAGTGGAAAACAAGATTTCTTTATTTCAGTGCTCATTTTAAAGACGTAAAATTTTATGTCAATGATATGGAAGCAGTTTGCTGGAGCATCAGAAAAACCTGTTCTAGTTACTGACTTTTGAAGTCTCACTGGAGTTAAGATATCCTGACAGGCGTATGTCTGTCTGTCTATTTGTCTGTCCTAGAGATAGGACAGAACTGCTTCTTGACTTTCACCTTGATGATGGATGCAGTTCCTGGCAGACTGCAAGAACGTGATGGCTCTCTCTCCTTTGATCAGGTGCAGTGGTCTGCCTGAAATTTTAGGCTTGTAGTTTTCAGGAAAGCTGTCATTCACATTGTATATTGGTTAAACTAAATCTCTGGGTAGCGTGTGACTTGTTTGTGCAGTTGAACAGCTTGGAAAATATTCCTCAAGCTCCTGAAACAATATTTATTTCTTCTTTTTTTCTTGTATCTGTGACAGATATTTTAAGTGAACCTCTTTTATTTTCATTTTCTTTCAGACCTTTTTGCCTTTTTCTTAATTTCATATTTAATTTTCATTAAAAATAATAAATCAGAACTTTTGAGCTTTATTAAACAAGTGAGATTTAAATAGCTAATTTGTTTTCTGTTTTTTGAAAATTGCCTGTTTAAGGAATACTAATAAGCAATAAATTGGGAATTTAGAAGTATTTAGAACAATTTCAGCTAAATAAAGAATGTCTCAAGGAGCATTTTTTTGGTTAAAAAAAAATCAGACTTTACACAGCACTAAAGATGATCACGTGCACATTTATGAGAAAGGGCAAATTTTTCCCTTGACTTTTGCAGGCCTTGGATTGGTAGGAGAGTTTCAGAGTTGCCTGTAATGGCAATGTGAAAATAGGAATAGTGGGAAGTTCTGGGAAGAATACAAACCTCAATAACTAAGAAAAAAATTTCTGGCAAATGTTAAAACTTTTTTTTTTTTTTTTTTTTAAAACAGTACAGTTTTGGATCTCCAGTTTGAGATGTCTTGGGTGTTACTTACTTCATCTAGATTTATAGCTCCTTGTGATTTTTTTGTTGTGTCCAAAGTTCTGTCCCAAAATATCCAAAGCTAAGAACCTAAAATTAGAGACTGCCTTTGAAACTGCTGATCTCTGCATATTTTCCCTCTGAACATAACAGAAGTAGAATACGCCCAAAG
This sequence comes from Picathartes gymnocephalus, assembly GCA_013390045.1. Classification (NCBI taxonomy): domain Eukaryota; kingdom Metazoa; phylum Chordata; class Aves; order Passeriformes; family Picathartidae; genus Picathartes; species Picathartes gymnocephalus. The sequence goes on from WEKY01041648.1 coordinate 24,534, forward strand.
ACAACGAGTAAAGGGAACGAGTTTTGCTTTGAGGGCCAGTGGTAGAAAGCATTAAAAGAAGGCTATCAGTCACTTTCCAAAAACTTCAGTAGTGGTGCTTTTACCATTTTTGCTCGGTGATGTATCTGTTATTTGCATCCACCTTTCCTGGTAGGTATAAAGACAGACGGAAAACAGAAGAAAAGGAAAATGAAAAGATAGAAAACCAGGAGGAGTAAGGTAAACATAGAACAAAGAACGTTTCATTTCTGGCCTAGTGAGCTTGGAAAGTGAGAAGAAGCTCTGTGGTTTACAAGTCTCCCAGGTCATGCAAAGCAGCTTGTAACAGAGAGTATGATACGGTCTGGGAGCAGCACTGCTGCCACTGAAGAGCTGCCCCAGCAGCCTTCTGCTGCCTGAAGCCTCACAGCCACGATCACAGAAACCCAGCAGCAGCAGAGAGGGTCCTGCTGCCGGACCCATCAGGCACCACAAACAGGGCCTGCCAGATACTTCTGGCTTATATCCACACAGTAAGGATTGAGGGAGAAGCATTCTCACACCGTGGCATGGTAAAAGGCATTGCTTTTGCTTATTTTAACAGTATGGGGAACAGAACTGGGGGTGTTCTGGCATAAAAAGGGTTGTTTTTTTTTTTTTTAAGCTTGCAATTTTGAAAGCATTCGGGATTAGGGCTTGAAAAACATATTTCAGTACCCATAACATACTGCTGATTTATCTGGCAACAGCTAAGCTCACAGAGGGAAACTAAGCTTATTTGAAATAGTGTGGTCATAAATAAAAGTGGGGGAAAACAGTTCCCAAGTTTGTGTAACTCCCAGCATACACTTTGCTGGAAGACTGACACCGAAAGGGTTTTCATTTCAGCAGCGTGAAGACAAGCCTACGAGGTAAGCACTTCCTGCCCTGCCTGCACGGGTTTGAAGGAGAAGCCAGCTTGCTTCCATTAGTTATATCAAAGTGAGGAAACCAATCAACCTGGAATTCGCACCATAAAAAAGTGGCTACAAGCCGAGTAGGTTGCCATCAGCTTTCAGGTGATCAGAGGTGAAATTGTGGCCCCTTTATAGTTAACAGTTCATTTAGCATGGATCAGAGAAGAGCTTGAACCAGTATTTCAGTTCAACCTTACCAGGAATTTTTGGCTGGTTTTACAGCTTAACTTATTGTTAGCCATAGTACAATATTCATGGTTCATCTTAAAATTTTCACCAATAATGAGTGCAGTAATGAAAATACAAATCAACTAGGCTTCTGGGTGACATAGAAACTAGCATTGCCCTATGACAGACATGAGATTATAACAGTTTATATTTTATATAAATGAGTGTGTAGTTTTTCCTAATGAAAAACCTTTATGATCTTGTAGTGCTCAAATTTGGCAGTTTAAAATACAGCTAGATAAGAGTATGTCATGTGTAACCTCAAGCATTCTTGCAGGATTCAAAGTTGGGCTGGGCTTTTTGAGATAGAGGAAACGTTAACAAAATTTGACAGAATTATTGAGCTTCACACCATTGGCCCCAGCCCACTGATCCAGTCTGTTTAGATCCCTCTGCAGAACCTTCCTACCCTCCAGCAGATCAACACTCCTGCCCAATTTAGCATCATCTACAAATGTACTGAGGGTGCACTCAATCCCCTTGTCCAGAAAATCAATAGAGGTATTAAACAGGACTGGCCCCAATACTGAGCCTTAGGCAACCCCACCAGTGACTGCTGAGCAGGAGAGATTCCTATTGTGCAAGGAGACCACCAGTGGAAAAAGACAGCTCACTCCTCTTCCATTCACCACTGCCCCAAGCCTGCCTGCTGGGACACTGCAAGGACTTTGGAGTAGGATTTGGCCTTTCTCTCTATCCATAGTTGCCCAGTATACCCAAATCCTGCTACCACATAGTGGATGATTAGTAGCCACGGCAGCTCTGTGTTACACTGGAGGTTGTCTTCCCCCATAACTACTGCTGAGGACTGGGACCAACTTATTTTGCGTCCATAGCAGTCTCTTAAGGTTAGGGTTACACATTTTGTCTTTTTCTCTGTAAGAGATCTTTTTTGTTGATGAAAATCAGCCTGAAGTCATAGGTTTTAATTCCATCTTGTACATGGATTTCAAAGTAAAAAAAAGATATTTGCCAAATAAAAAAAAAACTATTCATTAACTGAAATCTTTTTTCCAATAATGGAAATTATTATTTAAAACAGGTTAAAATAGTATGTTTAACGTTAAGAAATGTATTTTAAATTGTCACTTTTTGGCAAATTAAGGATTTGATGAAGAGCTTAGGTCTTGCACAAGCTGAAATGAGTGGGTACTCTTTAAAAGTCCATGGCATGGCCCCTTTTCGTATACCTGAGTTCACATCCTTCTTTCTGTTAGAGAAATTCTTGAGTAAGTATGGAGTACAGAAACCTATCATGCATCTTTCAATTTCAAAGACAGCTGCCAAAGTACAGTACAAGAATTAACATTTTAATATTTTTTTCTTTCTAACAGAAGGAATGCTTTGGATGCCAGTGCCAAGACAAACCTTGTCTCTCAGGTTTGAAACACTTGGATGTAAGTGATCATGCGGAACATAATATTCACCTTTATATAAGCATACAAAATACTAAAACTATTAAGTGTGATTAGCATGGATCCCCTAAAAAGTCCTAGAATAAATGAGAATTGAAAAGAAAATTCCCTTTAACCTCCTAGAATAAATTATGTGGATTTACTAAGCAGATAGTAAAACCAAGGCTGGCACTGTAAAAGAAAGATAATGGTGTACAGGAAGACTGTAGGAGGCATAAGAGGGGGAAAGTTGGGACATAATTTAGTGAGTACCTTAAAACAAATGTTTTATGTCAAAAAGGGAAACACAAGGTTAATTCTGGCAAAAGAAACAGACATAAAACATATCAGATATTTGATATTGGCAAAAAACCTAAGACTAAAGGTTTGAGAGAGAGAGAATATTTAGTGCAGAGTCCCAGGGACGGAAATGCTAGGAAGAATGAGTGGCTTAAGCACAGCTAAACTTTTACAGCCATAATGACAGCTTTGTACCTCAGGTGATGCCTCCACCCTTCCTTGGCAATGCCACAATTGATCTTGATCAGTACAATGTGGTAACGAGAACACAAGGTCAGAATTAACTGGTCTTAGACTCCAGCCCACAGCTGCAACTGCTCTACGTTCCTGCTTTGTTTTGCCCAAACCCAAGCACAGTGATACCAACCTGCTGCAGAAAAGGTATCGGAGTCTGCTGATTAAAAGCACCAGTTAGGGAAATGGTGTTACTACTGCCTATAAAACAGGGCACTTGGGAAGGCACCTTGTTTTATAGACTCTCTCTGAGCTTTCACAAAGAAAACAGAGTCTATTTTTAAACCTGACCTTTCTACCTACCAACAGTTAATGACACAATCATATTCAATTAGGTCAGATTTCAGAGAGGCTTTAAAATATTTTTTAGCAAAGCAACCAATACTTGAACCCTTTATTTTCTCAGTTCAGTTTCAAAGGCTTGTGTGCCTTTTGCACTGATGTGTTCCTAGGGATTGGGAAGAGCACTTCTATGTTTAACATGCACTCACGTTTCCAGAGAAAGAAAGACTGCATGAAATCTGTCACTTAATATATGAAACCTGCATGGTTCCCTTTTCTTCAGTTTGACAGGGGAGATTATGCCCACAAATAAACATTCCCAATAGTATATTTGGGCTCTTACCACTTGGCATCTGTCAAACAATTTGCCATCAGCTTTCTAAAATTGACAGTTTCAGTAGATTTCTGCTAAATGTTGAAAAATAATTTTGCTGACCTCTTCTTTGTTGAAGATTCAGACACCAGCTGAGGCAGCTGTCCAGTGTGCAGTATGATATAAGAGAAGAGGAATTAACCCAACAGCAATTGAATTTGGAAATGTCTTTAGAGAAAATACCGACTGCTGCAGGAAAAGGAGTATTACTTAGTTCTGCTGTCACTAAAATGGATGACATCTGCTAATCTACAGGGACTGATCCTTCTCTAATGTGTGATCTGAGCACTGGAGAAATGATTGGATGCAGACCAGTCACAAGCACAAAACAATGGTCACCATCACTTTGCTGGTCTTCTCCACTAAAAACTGAGTATATAGAGTTTTGAATAACATTTTAACCTTGTTATTTCTTATCTATTTCAGGACCTTGCTCTTTTGCCTTAAAATTTGTGCCTGTTTTGCTTTCCATGGTGGTGATGGCGGAATTACAGGAGAAGCATGCACTTTTCCCACCAACAGTGGTGTAGATGGTAGCGATGGTGGGACTGGAGATACAGCCACTTAGCAGACAGTGGGATTTCAAATGTATCCAAGTCACTTATCCTGTTTTTGTTCTGTTAACACAAATGTGCACTCTTAAAGATGCACCATGCTGAAATCCAGAGAACCAACTATTATGGAAATAAAAGGGCTTTCACGGAAAATCGAGAACCAAAAAGAAACAACTTTGAGCGCATCTGAAACACATAAGGGAGAGATGCATGGGTTACAGAGGTAGAGAAGGGAGGTTATGCATTAGAGAAAGAGAGGAAGTAAAAACCATCTTTTCTTTTTCCTGTCTATTTTTCAAAAAAAGAATTTTCAGTTTATTCACGCACTGCCTAAGTCATCTGAATACTATCTCATGTCATCACAGGCAGCCTACAGTCCTTGACATCTGTAACTCACTTTGGTTCTCATTTTACTTTAGATTTTTTTTTTTTTTATTTTAAAGAAAAGCATTTTCTGCTGTGAAATGCCAGCTCTTTTTCAGAGCACATAAATGTTGATGTAAAGCTGAAACACCATTCAGCTCCAGACCCAGAGGAGTTAATAAACAGTGATCATTCTGCAGTGTTCTTCTTGTGGTGTGTGACTGTTATACATTCTTAAGCCACTATTTAGATGGATCTTTGCTAACACACAATTGTTGGTGAACTTAGCCCAACTATTCACAGGAAACATGCCATGCACCATCTAGCAAAGACAGGGTCATTTCATCAGTTAACCATATTCCTGAACTTAGTCCTTGATATCTTAAAATAACCTCCCCTGAAAGCCATAAATCAGGGGGGAAGGATTGTAACAAACCTTTGCAGCCAAACTCAGAGTGAATTATATTAATAGGCTGTTTATAACCTGGTCACATCATCTTTGTTGACTCATACAACTGACACCATAAGCTGCAGTTCCTTGCTAGGCTCTTCACCTTGGTCCTTCAATGTGCCTGTTTATTAACAGGTAGTGGGGACATGAAACCTACTTATCACCATCTGTCTCTAGTAAAGAAGAGGCAGGCCTGACCAAAGCACTGGTACTTTGAATCTTCTGGGGGGGAAGGAAGGGACATGAGAGGCATAACAGAGCTGATGAAACTTTGAGGACACTGGTGCAGGCTTTTCCTGTGAAAGGAAAGACTTCATAGCTGGCTCTGCATATGGAACCCAGATTTTACAAAAGCTGGGTTCCCTTCTTAAGAAGAAAGACAGAAACCAGATTTACTATCTGTTCAGCAGATTTGATATTAATGTGCCCCACTGATACTAAATAGCTTAAGATATGTCTAGGTGAGGTCCTTTTTGAAGGCTTATAGTGAAGCTCCTAACAAGCTTGTTTAGTCACCCACATGCCAGGGACTGGAAGAGGTGTAAACTATTATATATGAGACAGTAGCACATGCAAAAAACCTAAAGTTAATTTTGCCTCCTGTGGTATCATTTGAATTTACCAATTTTTTTTTTGTTTGTTTTGGTTTGGTTTTTTTTGTTGGTTTTTTTTTTTTTTGTTGGTTTGGGGCTTTGTTAGTTGGTTTGCTTTTATTAACAGAAGCTTATAACAAATGAAGCCTGTGTAATCAAAGCAAGGAAGAACATGTCAGAGCTCACAAAACTCCATGTTTTGTGAAACCAGACCAGTTGCTGAGGCTCAAGGAGCAAGACTGCTGGTACATGTACCATCTACCCCATGCTCAGTTGGCTGGGAACCAGGCTATTCCTCTATAATGCAGTGGAGCAGCAGTAAGTGCAAATTTAGGTACAGTTTCTCAGTTGCATGAATTGAAGGGAACATAAAGAAATCTTTTTATTAACAGTAGGAAGTAGTAGAACCTATGAAAGCACATCACCCATGAATTTATGTCTTGTGATAAAGTTTGCTATGTCAATAATTCTCTAATAAGAGAATCAAGCCATGCAGTAATTCCTCCATGAATGGAAGTATAAAGAGAATTCTGGCCTCGTATATTAGTCTGTCTATAGTCACAAAACTAGTAGACATGGAAATTCGTTGGTATCCTGTCCTTGTTTCCAAATTAAACTGAAATTAGCCAAGTAGTTCAGAAGTTTTTTTGGAGAAGGGGTAAGATAGGCAGAATTGTTTCAACTGTGTTTCCTTAAGGAGACAAGTTTCAAGAAACAGGCCACAAACATAGCTCCCTCATGGTAATATCACAACAATGACGCATATCTGTTTTGTGTTACATAAACACAGTGCTTTGGGGTCAAAAAGCCTGTGAGAGACATTAAGACGTCTTGCAAACTGTCTGTGTATCCTTGAAGATAAAGATCCTGCAGGTGAATCATTAGATCAGACATCCCTCTATCAAAAGAGAGCGAAAGTAAATTGCACAGCATCCATATCAGGTGAGTATAGGAATAAACAAAGAAGGGAAAGACCCATGAGACATGCCAAGGGGAAAAATCCTGACTGTTAATTCCCCATTGTTTCACATCCTACACTTCTGGGGAGCAGACCGGGCAGTGTTAATAAGTTAAACACACAATACTTCAGGAACTTTCCCTGCTTTTGCAGCTTGACCCGCATCTGGTTTAAAAAAAAAAAAAA
>WEKY01041648.1:31427-117681 GCA_013390045.1 Picathartes gymnocephalus
AAAAAAAAATCATAAAAACCAGTATATGTGGGAATGTTTTGCCCTTGGCAGCAGTGAAGAAACCCATACAAATTATCTAATATGTCGGCAGATTGTTAGCAGCAGACATGACCCCAGTTGGGTGGGTACTGCATCTATGCAGAAGTATAGTGGTATGGAGAGGGACATAACAAGAACCAGGCTGAGCTGCTGCATGGCTCACATGGAGAAGGGCTTTCTCAGCAGTCACTGTGATGTGTCAAGGAAGTGGAGCCTTTTGTGAGTCAGCAGCAGCAGAATTGTTAATGTTCCCTCAGAGGGACACTGCTGAAATGGCTAACAGACCTGAACCAGAGCTGGAAAGGATGAAAAAGACACTATTAGATCATCTAAAACCTTCCCATGCGAGCAATGGGAAGGCTTCACTCACTCTCTGGTTTTAAATGGAGTTTTAGAGCATTTGGGAACCAAATCTGCTGTTTCTTTTCCTCCTCACAGAAGTCCTCAGAGCTTTGCAGAGCAGCAAATGTCATAATACACTAAGTAAGGAGAGTGAGCAAATAAATAAAGACTGTTTGGAACAACTATCCTGTTAATTAATATACTACTTGCAGGCCTGGAGGAACTGCAGGTAAAACACCAGGGAAAAGTTCATCATATGACAGACATCTTTGCTATGTAACATACTACTGGTCCTGCTGTTCTTTCCCTTCCCCCTCAGCTCTTGTCCATGGCTAAATATATGAAACACTTGACAATATGGCCGTTTCTCTACATTGATGCTCTAATGGCAGTGGATTTTGGCAGCGTTCTTTGCTGCTGGTTCATTAGTGGGCCCCATGCCTCGTGCTGTGCTGTCCATTGCATCGCTGAAGTACCAGCTGCTAGAAAGAGCATGAAGGAAAGATGATCAGAGCTGTAAGTTCAACAGACATTGGGTACTGCCTATACTTTTTCCACATTTCAACCAGTCTCACCAAGCACAGGAAGGCAACAGCGCACCATGTAAAATTGTAACATTTCAGAGCAACGTACACACAATTCTTCTTTTAATGATCCAGTAATGCATATTCACAGAGAGATGATACCCGTATTAGCCAGCTCACACCACTGAACACTGCTGGAAGCAAAAGTAGGATTTATGGCTGAGCAATAGTATCAGGCAAGTATTCATATAACAGGAGCAGCAGGGTAAATACTATTTATGAGCCACAAATATTTTTACGAGGAAAGATCTTGTCTTCTTACTCCTTGTACAAATACCTTTTCTTTTTTAGTACAGTGAGATTCTCCCTTACGTGTGAGTGTAACAGAAATACGTAGCACCAAGGCTAGCTAAAGCAAACATTGGTGTTTTGTTGAGTATATGAAAATACTGAATAGTATTGTACCCTCTAGAAAGCAGCAATGCAGGAGCACGAAGGAATGGCCAGGAAATCCGTGAGAGAAGAAATTTGTGTTTCCACCACCCACAGAATACAGTGAAATTCAGCTGAGCTGGAACTGCACAGGTGGTCATCAAAACTTTCAGAAAACTGTCAATATTCTTCTCTTTCTGGGGAACTGGAAAGGGATCTGTGGGGAAATATTTTATTTTGTTTGTTTTGTAAAAGCACCTGCTCATCCTCTCCAGGTAAGCTGCAAAAGCCTGAGGACAAGGTTGGCAGCTTGTAAGAACACATCATGCCAAGGACAAGGGAAGATAATAAAAAAGGATCTCTAGCAAAAGAGCTACGTATTCCCGCAGCACTGTTCAGAGAAAGTGTGCCACCAAGTGTCTATTCAAATACAAGCTGCTAAAAGCAACAAGTATCTGATTTCAGTTAATTAATACATGGAGCATTTGCATGAACGAAGCAGTGAGCACTTTTTGAATACTGGAGAGATGCAGCTTCACTGGCAGGCATGTGGCACTGCTTCTGAATCACTCGGTGTATCAGAGGAATCAACAGGCATGCATACCCTGGTGCACGAGGAAACAAAGAACTGAATTACAGAGTCTCAGGTCCTGGACACTGCTGCTTATGCACAGTGGTGCTGTTCATGACCCCACTCTTAGCTCAAGCTAGGGTTGCCCATGCTTCTGCATTAATAACAATAACTAGTGATGAAATAGTCTTTTACCACACTTTCCAGTGGGACAGCTCAAGTTCTTTGCAAGTAAGTGTATGATCATGACAGATAGGACAGGAAGAACTACATAACTTTTTTCAGCTCTGTCCCCTGAAGTACCAGAAGATAAATGGCATGCCAGGAAGCATGTGCTTGTCTCCTAAGACTCAGCCCATCGTTATATGGCCTAGAAAACAACTGTGTTCCTTTTTTGGTGTATAAACAAAGGAGCAATCTGAATACAGACGCCTGGACTGCTACTGGTGTTCCCCTCCCATGCCAGGAATTCAAACGTGGACATGCAGCTGTCAGTCTCCTGTCAGAAACAAGCAGCCTTGTGTACCTTGTGGGAGCAGAGCTTCTCTGAAGGCTGTTTGGCAGTGCCTACAGACGGAGCACAGAGCTTTTCTGAAAGGACAGATGTGTCAGTGAAACTGACAATAAAGCACTTTGGAGAAATGGGAGTGAGAGGAACAGAGAGAGAGAAAGAGAAGTAAGCTCAGTCTAGGCTATGGTCTGTATGGAAACCACTGCTGAGGGACTTTTTGCAACATGTCACCATCACAGAAATGCAGCAGATGCACTGACTAAACTGTGGCAGTGGTGCGGGTGTATTTCTCCTTTCCTTACTATATGCATGTAGCACCTATGCAGATGTTTCTTTACCTCTACACAAAAGTTCTACGTGTCCAAGTAGCTTATTCCTTTTTCCTTTCAGAAATAAGCCACAGAACTATAAAACATACCTTATGTTCAAGAACAAAATGAAAATTCAGAATTGCTAGCATGCCACATACATTCTGCAGCCCACATCAGAAAAGTTTCAGGACATGGTAAAAGCAGGATTATTTAATCTCATTTGCTTCACTTATAAAGCAAATTCAACAGAATCACCGAATAAGATGGAGGACTTTTAAACTCTGAGTTAGGAGTTTGACTCAGGAATTTAAATAACTAATCATAAAATATACACTTTTGGTTCATTTGCCTTGTTCTTTTTCTTTGTGTCTCTGTCTAGACAAGCTGTTAGTCTGCATGAGCTTTGGTTATCACCTTCATCAGAGAGTGAATGCAACAGGATTTTAATTTCAAGCTGTTAGCCACTATCCAAATACTACAGTAAAATTAGCAGTCAAAGTTTTAAGTTATTTTTTCTTTCAGATTGTAGGGGATCAAGGCATGTTCGGTTCATAAAGAAAAAAAAGGCACATGGAGTCTCTCAAGCAGCACAATTCTCTGAGATTAGAAGACTGTCAGTCAGCTTTCATCTCTAATTTTTCTTCTTGCTCATTTTTCCATCTAAACAAGAAGTGTTATTAAATCGAGAAGATTAGCAACATGATCAACTCTTTTGCTTTTTCCCCCTGTGTTTTGCAAGGAAGGAAACATCCTGCAATCACTTGCAAAGCACATGGTCACAAGCACGCTGCAACTGTGGATAGGGGCATGCAAGTCGATCCTGCAGCTAAGCCTCCTGTTGCTTAAACAAGCAGGGCTACCTGTTCTCAACCTAATTTCAGTATTATGTTAGGGAGAGAAGTCTCTTTGTATCAGATCTGACAGGCATGTGTTCCTGAGGAAGTGGAGGGGAAGCCCTCCGTTCATATGACTAATTAGACAGGCTTCACGCTGGGTTGCTCTTTTTTGATGCTGATCCCTGTACTAATTGTCAGTTTGTTCCTTGGGAAGGCAAGGTTGAGTTCAAATGTTGCAGTGCCTTGTTCCCCGTTAGCTTTCCTGACCTTAAACTGATGCGAATTGACAAGGAACAGACTGGGGGAGAGAGAGCATGGTCCTTTACACTTGTGGAGAGGGTGTTTTGGAGCCACAGGAAAAAAAACAGAAACAGGAGGACAATTAACAGGGGGCACTCAGATAAAACAGACAGTCCTACCCGAGAAGCAAGAGCACCAAGAGTTTAAGGAGAAAAAGGAAGCATGATCGATACACTGTCACTTCCAGCTGAGATTCTCCAGCTCCCTTAGGAAAGTGTAGATGGTTTAATTTTTAACCAGATCTCCAATCACACTTTTTGCTCTGCTTTTATTCTAGTTAGATCTGCAACAGTTTAAAACCAAGCTACCACAGCTGAGCTAGGCTCACTTTCCAACAGCTGCCTGCCTTTTCTTTTCTTCTTTTTTATTTTCTTTATTTTTTTTTTATTTTTGCTGAAGCTGTTTTAGCTCTGGTCAGGCTTTCATGGTAGGAGAGGAGGAGGGGGAAGAAAAGGGGAGCATTTAATCAAATCTGACATTCAGGAGCTCAATCCTGCAAGGTACTGAGCTCATTGACCTCAGTCCAGCAAAACAATATACATAGGACTTCAAAGGGGATACTCACATGCTTAAAGTTAAGCAGATGTCTAAGTGGTGTATTGGATTTGGGCCAGGGAAACCAGGGCCTTCCAAAAAGCTCAGGCGCTCCAGTGTGCTCAGGTCTGCAAACCACCACCTTTATCAGCTCAGCTCTCGTGTAACCCCAGAGCAGGTGCTACAATTATAGCAAGGGCTGAGATGGAAGGGGCCCAAGGGCTTGGCTGCAAAGACAGGAGAAAACTGGCAGTTTTCTGGGCAGTAGTTCCTGTTCTTTTCTTTGCAAAATAACTGCTCTATTATGTTATTTTTCTGATTTGGGCTGAAATGAGGCAGTCAAATGCTCCATTCCCCATTAAAGCCCTAAAATTCTAATTTACAATCAAGGCATGACAACTCTGCAAAAGAAAGACTAAAGACTTCAATTTTTTTGGTTGGGCTTTTCCCCTATTCTTTCTGATGCTTTTAATTTTAGTAAAATCGTTCAGGAGTAGAAAGGCAGAGATTTCTGGTATTGAAGGAAGACTGCTTGGAAATCACTGTATGTCTATGAGCATCCTCAGAGCCTGACTTGAAAAAGTGGGCATTGTGCAACTTTAACAGACCTTCTACCCCACTGAGCATGGATATCCAAGGAAAACAGGAGTTTTCAGCCAAGTGAGGACTCTCTTGGTTTGATTTCAGACATGATGGTCTCAGGAGGACTTCAACAGGTCTTGGAGGTAAAGAGTGATCAAGACCCAATTCTGCGACCTTAACAGCAAGAAGAAAAGAAACACCAAGCCATGATCTCTACCAGAAATCTCCATTTGAACTCTATTGGAAAAAGTAGTGATTATCAACTGCTCTGCTCCTTTCATCCAGCATCCTTCAATTAAATGTGCTCTACAAAGGTACATATGCACACACCTATATATCTTCCAGTGCTTAATCTTCTGCTCAGTAGAATGTGGACAACCAGAAAGCCTATTTTGAGACACAGCAGATATATTCCTGTTCACCTTAGTGTATGGAAGCATAAGCAAGTGGGAGGGATACAGATAGAATGTTTCAACCTCCAAATAAATTAATTCTTCAGAAGTTCAACTGGCTGGACAAGAACTATGCAATTATTGAAGATCTATGAAATTCCAGCCTTTGAAATGTCTTTGAGATATGCTAAGAACATGTATTAATCAGTACAGTATGCGAAATATCTGCTTTCCCCTAAAAGTCACTGCTAAATTACAAGGGCTTTACACAGCACTCGTCACGTGATTTTCAAATCTTTTTTCAAGATCTGACATTTAAAAAAATTTTCTGCTTAGAATATGATTCCCTTTTCAGTGAGGTCGTCCAAGCAAGTGAGAGACAGCACTCCACAAACAGATGGGAGAAGGAAAGCACTGTCATAAATCCAACCCAATTTTAAATCTCTGACATAGGTAGGAGCTAACATATGCTAAAAAACCCCCCAAAAATCAATGAACACCCCTGCTCCCCCCGCCACTAACCTTTCTTAATACTTGTTTAGATCAGTTGAAAAGAATTTTGCACTGTTTTAATAGCCTACCAGTATGGATAAGACTACTCCAGTCCTTCTTTTTTGTAATACCTGAAGAGAAAAATGCCACCTCAGTGTTTCAGTTTCTGGGGGTTCAAGGTAAAAGCAGACTTTTTTAAACTTGGTACAAGCATATATGTTAAGGGCTGCCATATAACAGACTATACAATCTTTGTCCTGCTACTTTCTCTAGCTTCACTGTGGATAATTGTCTGGTCTGGAATAAAAGGAATAGAGCAGGCAAAAATTCACCTCAGGCATCTTTCACTCATGACATGGGATCCTTGGATTCATACTTTGAAAGCACAGGCTCCGTATTTTAGCACTTTAGCAGCAAAACAGATTCCCTGTCACTGAATGTATCTGCAGTAGGCCCTATTTTCATTTAAATGATGGCTTTTCAACCTTCTGTGGTCTAGACTTTGTCTATATCAAGGAAGACTATCTCCTCAACACCTTTCTCCACATCAGCACAGGCTTGCAGGAAACTTTCCTGCAGGACTTTATTAAAAGGTGTATTAGCAAAGTATGTCAGAAAACTCTTAAAAACAGAAGGTATGTAAAAGAGAAGTCACAAACGTCATAGCTGGTGTACTATTTCCTGTGAGAGCAAAGTCTTTAAAAACCTAAGCAACGGGCTCCCCAGCCCGTTCATGTTCAGCCATGACATCTGTCCCTACGTGTCCTCATTAACTGCTTTCTAAGAAAAGAGGGGACTTGAAAAATGCTAGAAGGCACTGTCCTACATCAAGTTTGCATTCAGATCAAAGTCTTTATTCCAAATCCTGTCATAGGAAGCCACTACGAAGCCTTAGGTCAGGTGTTATGTTTTGGCTCTTCAACTTTTTCTTTAAATGAAAAATAATGTTTTCTCTCAGGTTTCTGATGAAGTCAGAGGAGTGAGGGGTAATCTCCTACCCATCTCTGAAGGAACTGGTTACTTGCATCCTACTCCTGCATGTTTGGATAATGTTCCAACAGCATGGATTAAGTAATACAGATAACTTGGGCACAGCCACAGTTGTAAAATCTTCTGTTGCATCAAGTCATCAGAAACACAAATGCTAAAAGAGAGAGATGCTGCCCTCCTGTCCTAGAGTTCCTATATCTGTAATGAAAACTCTCCATGTATCAGAGTTCCAGACAGGAACTCCAGACAGGAGTTATAACAAAAACACCAGAGTACAGATAGCACAGTATTTCCCCTCCACCCTCTTCTCTTTCACATACAGAAAATTAAATAAGGAAAAGGGACATAAAGCAAAACGGGAACACAGCTTTGGTAACAGTTTAGGTCCCATCATTAGGGCTACATCAGAACACAACCAACAGTCAAGGTTTCCTAGGTTGTTGTGGAAGGAATCTATTTTAGCATCTTGCCTGTGCCATGCAGGCCATCTAAATCACAAAAGAACAGCAGGGCGTCTTTGCTGCAGTTCAAGGTCACTTGTAAATGTCTATTGAAATGAGTCTCATGAAAACAGCACCCTTGATATTGCAGAGGTCACCAGCCCAGTGCTTGGTTTGTCGACATAACAATAATTATTCCACAATAAAAAGCTTAGCTGCTACAATGGGGACCGAGTATTGGGGTGGTAGAGTTTCTGACCTGCAATTTTCAACTTCAGCCTCCCCATTCAGAGTGGAGATCACAATGTGTGTGGCATGCCCTCTGACTGATGTACAAGGTCACTTTTGAAAGCAAAAGTGTAGCACTTGGTGAAATAAAAGTTTAGACTAAACAGCATGTGATATTGTCAGGACTTGACCATGTGAAGGAAGCTTTCATCACCAAATAGCATTTGTTCACAAGTATGCACACCCAAACTCAGAGTCTCTTGTCTATTAGGAGGAAATTCACACCATTTTCCCTTGTTCATTACAATAGAGTCCTATTTGGACTAGGTTTATAGGAATATTTCAACATCTAACAGCTCCCATTGTAGACAGCTGGAAGTGAATATTTGAAAACCTAGTTCATCAGCAGTAATCACTGTGGGAGACAGAGGGAGAGCCTAGGAGAGCTCACCAAACACTGTGCTACCAACAGTTTTGTTCAAAGACTGCCACAATATGAAATAGATAAAGTGAGGAAAGGAGAGACTTTCGGGTAGATAGTGGTGAGATGTCATAGTGCTGTTGGGGAAGGAAAAGAAAACTCTGTATGGGAACTGTTTGGGAATGGGGAAGGAGCTTGAAGAATGGGAGCGATATACTGGAAAACTGTCAAAGAACTTGGAAGCACTGGGGTGCTTGAACTCTAGGACAGGAGGATTGAGAAGCAGAAGATTATGTTCCCATCATCCAGTCTCTCATGCTAAATCAGGAGAAGATGGGATTGTCTTTAGCTAGAAATAAGCAGACTCATTAGGAGTCCAGGACACACAGGACTCCATCTAATTTTTTCTTGCGCTGGACTATCAGGATGCTCCCTTTCTAAAAAGCTCTAAGTGTCCTAGCCTTTCCAGCCTCTCTAGGCCATTGGGTAGATCTGTCAGAATTTTCTAAGCAGTTTTGGATATCTTTCATGTTGTGCTCTGTCTTGTAAAAAAACTTCTTTCCAATAGGCAAGAAATCCGAACATTTCATTAGTTACCAGTCTCAGAGGATGCACTTGTTCCAGTTGTTGCTAAACAATAGTTTGCAAAAGAACCCAAAACAAATAACCATCCCCTTAACTAATACTCCAAGAAAACCAACGTGAAATGGTGTTCACAACAAACATCCCTCCCTCCTGATAATTGCAAACTGAAATCTGGGTTGTGAGTGGGTTTTTATGTTTAGATCCTTTCAAAGTGGTGTAAAAGCGGTGAACAGACTCTTTCTATATGAAACTTCACACAGATTTCCTACAAGTTAACATTTTTTTAAAGAACAGATCTAATAAAAATTGTCCATTTCATATTAAAGAGCAATGAATTAATCGTGAACATGGTGCTGAGTACCATTAAAATAATATATTTTTGGAGTACTTTAAGGGGTTTTATTTAGTTTTCTTTTTGTTTCTTTTGGTCCCCATCTTTCCCCAGCACAATCTACCGTGACATTGGAAAAGCCAGTCTCCCAGTTTCCTGCTATGATACACTTAAGGCCCTTAAGACCTCCTGAACATCTCCATGTAGGAAATAGTAAAGTAGTTCATTGAAGTACAAAACCACTTATCCCGTAGGATCCAAGAACAATTCAGGTTAGAAAAGACCTCTGAGGTGCTCAGGTCCAATCATTAGCACGTGCATGTGCACTGCCAAGTGCACCACTAAGCCATGCCCCACACCCCCAGACCCACCCTGGGGCACACATGCTGGAAAGAGCTGACAGAAGAGGTTTATCATGATCCGTACTAACTAACAGCTGTGGGTTAAATTGGAGCTTTGGAGGTGGCACTGGAGAAGCTGGAGGGAGCCCTAGGGCAGGACTAGCAAAGGGGGCTCAGCTCTCTCTTCACCTTGAAACCCAACACCACAGAGTTATTGAAGTCTCTGTACCACATGACACGTGTTCCAAATGACTTATTGAGAAAACTTCATTTCAGCTACAGCTCACCGCATACCCCCTGAATATGTCACTGCCTCCGAGAAAAATAGGTGTTCATTCCATGTTATTCATGTTGGGGCCCAAGTAAGGGACAAGTGGAATAATCTACATTGAGGTAGCTAAGATATTTCACCTTTGTAAATGCAAAAACTAAATTTCATTAGTTCTTCCCCTCATACACACACACAAAAATGAAGGTCTGGGAGATACTTTATTTTCTCCTACACTCTACAACAGTTTAACCTCCAGCTTTATTGAATCAGACCTCTCACGGTTATAAAGTAGTGTCCTAACAGAAATGACACCATCCCCATGACACAATTGTCTTATTTTTCACAAGTGTGAAATGTTAATACAAAGATAAATTTCAAAACAGGTGTTAGGAAGAAGAGCACAACATCAACTGAAAAATGACTGAAGTGACAATAATGTTATTGAGGACAATCCAGACAGAATGTAACAGAGGAAGGGTGTAGTTACAATTTGGCTTTCAGCACAAATAAAGATAAGTAAAATTAAGTACTACAAAATAACTCATCAGTGAGGCATCAAAAAGTGTTTTCTTCAGTAAAGTAGGAATTTTAAATAATATTCAAGAATAACTGTGCCTAAAAATGGTGGATGTCACAGCAAAAACTAGTGAGGTGATGATACTTGCTTCTCAAAAACTCTTGAAGGTGTAGCTGATGAAATTACCCTGCAGCAGTCTTAAAGGAAGAGAAGTACTTTTCCATTCAAATAGTTAAATTCTGGGACTTATTGCCACAGAAAGCTGTGAAGGACAGGAGCGTAAAAAGAGATTCAGAGAAGAATTAGGCAAACCTCTAGAGGATAAAGCCATCCCCCAGTGGATATTCAAGAATTAACAGTCCCTATATCACTCGTGTTTTTAAGCTGGAAAAATATACCAGAAAAGGGATCCCTCTCTATTTGTTCAGCCAGCTAGTAGGAAAACAACTAACAAAGTATTGGCCTGTATGGATATTTTAGTCTGGTTCACTGTAGCAGCATTTATGGAAAATAAAAATAAAAGTAAAAATCTTTTATACCCCTTATTCATCAACATATTTTTTCCATTTCTTTATCCATACCTGTCTGTTTCAACATGACAGCCCTTTGGTAGTGTCCTACTGCCTATATTAATAATCAGTAAATATTTGAAAAACATGTATAAAAGACATTGTAAGAAAAAACCATCATCTTTAAAACTAGGGACATAGTGTAATTCTATGGTATATCAATTCACTATTCTAGAGTTTGTGTTTGTTATTGCCTCTTTCAATTCTAGTTTAAAAAAAATTTAATCCCAATAGTAGTTTATGTTTAAAAACATTTATACTAAGACTAAGCAACTAAAAAAATCAGATCAAACCCCAAGAGTAATCTATTTTTAACACTATTCTCAGAAGTATTTCTTTCACCACAAAATATATCCCAAGAAGTGCACAAAGGAGGAATACGGGAGATGAGTTGTAGGAGACCAACACTGACTAGAAAGTAGAGGCATCTCACATAGTGCATGATTTTATCACTATAATACAATAAAAATTCTAATTGACTATTTTTCCAGTTAATGACAAATTTTTCCTAAAGCTCCATGCTACACTCAGTCTCCCATTAGTTACATAGAATTATTTAAAACATACAACATCAACTTGAGTTTTAAAAGGCATTTCTCAGGAGCACCAGACAGCCTGTTAACCACAGCTGTAGGAGCTGTAACATCACTGCTTGCAAGCACCTTGGGTGATGAAAGGACAGTTTTAGTAAGGGAGAACGAAAATAGACCAACTTGAAAAAAAATGGCATGGCAAGGAAGAGTTACCTGTGCACAGCTGTTCTTGGAGATGCTCTGTGGGTTCATTTCTCAGTTGCATACAGGAAGCATGAATGTAGAAGTAGATGACTGCTTATAGAAAAGTTAGATATTTGGTGGAAATTTTCATACTACCCTGACACCTCCTTCTCTATTATTTCAGGAATCTCCTCTCCATTCATGACTGCAAACTCCAACAAGCAAGTGGTAGCTTTTCATGGCCCTTCCCTCTTGGGCACCATTAACCCCACAGACAATGCAGATGTTTCTCAGCCCTAGGACCTCCAGGTGGACGGGAGCATATCAATCCACTCACTTGCTAACCAGGAAATAGGCATATCACAATTTCTCTACTCTTCCCAGTTGATTGGAGCAAGGTCAACACCTACCCAAGGGTACCTAGAATGAAACCATAAGCACCTGAGAGCCCTTAACAGGTTCCTTACCCCAGATATGCTCTCCTATGCAGGGAGGCATGTCTTTTTATGCAGGTGTAGCTCTACACCTGGTAGAGGGATGCTAGGTACTGATTTTAAGTGCCATGTAGATGCTACTTGTGAGTGCTGACAGAGAGCTTCAACATGTTCACTTATCTAGAGCTGTACTGCAACTCTTCTTCTGTATCTTCATTGGTGATAGAGAAAACAGCCTCACTGACACCTAGAACCTCAAATAGCAAGCTGTGATCTGGATTAAGACCACACAGTGGTCTGCTGGAACCCTTACCAGTAGTCCCCACATCTTGGTAGAAATGGAGACTCTGCTTGTCACAGCTTTCCTGGTGTCTTAGGGAGCTGTTGTGAAGCAATAACCATCACATGCAATAACCATCCTGGGACGTGGGTATTTCTTCTGGCTGAACATGGCTCAGCAAATATTGATTTAGCAGCTGTGCCCTCAAGCCTTTTGTTTCAGGAGTTAAACAACCCCAGAGATAAGAAGCTGTTCTGTAATCACCACAAACAATGAGTTTATATAAACCAATATGACACATTACACCTTCTTAGCAGCCAGTTCAGCATCAGTTCTTCTCATTACATTCCCTACTTCAGTAAATTCAAACTTTTTGAAGGCCTGTCTAGAGCTGGATAAGAGAGGTATTTCTCATTTTTGCCTCCCTATGTTTCCTCAGGTTTTTTATGGGTTTTTTTGTGTTTTAACAAATATCAATAGGATCAGTGATTTTTGAAAATAGAAAAAAAAACCTGTATGAGAAATGAGAAGCCCACAAAACCAAACTGAACAAAGTACTGCATATCAGTATCTGTTACTTTGAAAACATATTTTCAAAACATTACAGTAGTTGGTTTTATTACTCTACCAACTTTAGACCAGCACATAAACCAGCACATCACTTAATTACAATTTGAGCAGCATTTGAATTGGGATCAACATGTTAGAAGATTAGGAACAACCCTGTTAGTAAGGGACAATATATACTCCTCTCCACCATGGCATAGCTTGCTACCTGTTTTCTTTAAGAGACCCAGTTACTGTTAGAAAAAGAAACAAGAGGTTTTAGAGAAAAACAAGTCAAGGCCTTACTGAACTGGTAATGATTTCTTTCTTTATGGTAAACAAGTACTTCTGTTCACTGAGAGTGGAATCCAAAATCTGCTGAAGGTTATGGAACCTCCCTATTGATTTAGATGGGCTTTGGACCTTCTCTAATTTCCTCCTCACTGTTTTATCTTATTTCTAAGGGGCCAGATGCTGGGTCCGTATCTGCTCAAATCTATATTTTGCTAATGGAGCTCAGGTTTCTGTAGAAAGAAATGTAACCGAGTTCCCTTAATCCCCACTGCTGGGTGGCTCTAAAAGAGAGACTTAGTCCATCCTGCGGTGGCAAGATAAGAATCATATTTTAAACTGACCGACTTTAAATGAAATTAAATAGCTGTCAGTGTTAATTGAGGACACTTGTCCCTGGAACCAAGAAAAAATATGATTTTATTTCTTCCTTCTAAAAGAACTGCACTTATGTCTCCAAATGGTGAGCTAGGAGTAAAGTCCAGAAAAACTGAGGAGATACAGGCATTTGTGCAAATTGCTTTTAGGGAGAGAGGGAATTTCTAAGTTTCTGTATAATTTATGTTTCACTCACCTTTAGATGAAATCATAAATAATGCACACTTGGACCTTTTAATAATAACTTCTGGCTATTTCTGAGCAATTAAGTATCTTACCTGTGCAATGCTATACCTAAAATAAAAATAATAATTATAAAAAGGGTACATGAAAAAGAAAGTGCTGCAGCTGGGTGCCCTGTGCCACAAATGATCTCATGCATGTGACATGGCATTTCACATTCTGGACAATAGCCTGGGCTGAAGCAGGGTCACAGAGCAGCAAAAAGGCTGTTCTGTGGTTTTATCTATAGGTGGTATTATAGACCACTCTATTCTTCGATGTCCTTTATTAAAACATTATACAGATTAATAAATAAATACATAAATAAAAATGAATCAAATACAAAAAAGTAAAAGGTTTAGTTTTGATGGTAATTTAAAATGTTCCTCAAAATATCCGTTCTTTAAAAAAGTCTAACAACCTTTTGTGTTGTTTCCTTTATTTCCAAAAGGTTATCTCTCTCAGTCCACACAAAGTCCTTTGCCAAGGTTTGACATTCATTGTCTGAACTGTACTAATTTGACAATCTTCACAGAGAGAGACAATATGCTTTAACAGATCAGCAAATATAAATAGAAGAAATTACAAGTTTTTAGGTTAATTTGTTCAGACAAGCCACACGATACCACCTCTGCTTATTAAAATAATGGATGTGCAACCATCTCTAGAATTTCATAGAGATTTTCCTTTTAGTCATGTTGAAGTAATTCCTAAATTGCCGCCTTTGAATATACATACCAATAAAGCTCCATCACTGAAACCTTTGCAAGAAGCTATCCAGGAAGAGCTTAACATGGCAGGTGAGAATTCACTCAGAGAATCACATGAAAAGTATAAAATGTCTTTTGGGACTCATTTGCTGTGTCTGATCAGAGCTGCAGACCCTAAAGCTGCAGAAATACTACATGCAAATTGTGTCATCTGCTATCCTTAAGATCATAAAAGTTATCCCCAGCATGATAATTTCGTCTTAGGTTGGAGCTTATCCTTTCTCCTTAGCTAGCCAGTGAAATGCATCCTGCTGTGTGTGTTGCACTCTGGCTGGTGAGACAAACCAGGAGGCAGTGGTCCAAGTCCTGCCACTCTAGTGCTAGGAAAGTTCAAAACTTTTTATATAGCTGTTAATTAAACTAAAACCTTCTCTAGCTGCTAAACCATATCCCTTTACACGTATCAAAACAGATCAAGGGTCAAAGATTTATAAAATTAACAAAAAGGAATGGAAAAGAATTGTCTACAGCAAAACACAGGCATAAATTAATCTGAGTACAAGCAAAGTGGAAAATTCAGTGAAATAGAAAAAAAAAACAAACCCTGAATGATCCCACTCCATTATATTTAAAGGAGTCAAACCCATTTTGTCCACTGGTACTTTGGGGAACAGGAGAACTGCATTTTGTTTTCACACATGGAATGAAATGCAGAATGTGCTTTGTAAAGGATGAATACTCAGAGGGGTTTTTCTTTTTCCAGAATGGTCTCTGCTTTTTTCTCTCTGATTTCCCACCTCTTCTTGCCCACCCCCAGTGCTTTTATTCAGAAAAACACAGCATGAATAAATAAGACCACCAGGAAGAATGTGAAATATTAGCAATCTTGTCATATCTCTTTTATGTGGCCACATAAAGAACCTGATTAAAACTTAATACATGGCACATTACACATTAGATTTTACTAACACCCTCCTCCCACTTTTAGTTTTTCCATTTGATTTTCTCAATTCTGAGCTTTTATCACCATAGTGGTTTGATAAAAGTCCATCATAGTCGTGTGACACTGCAAAAAGGATTGTACTCTCAAGAACATTCTCACCATTTCTGAAGTATCCAATTTTTGTCTCACTTGTATGGAAGAATACTTGTCCCTTGGGGTGTTTTCAACTCTACTTGAGTGCTGTGGTGTTTACATTTATACATTTATTCCAACTATGTCATTAAGTTAATATTTAATGGATTGCATTTCCCCTCACCTGTCTGAGGTTAAGGTTAGATGAAGTCCTGCTGCCTGAGCACAGCAATTAGCATTGAAATTGTTGATATTGAGTCCTATCACTGAAGAACACTAATACCTGAATGATTTATAGTACTGAGAGTACTCTCCAGGGTTTAAGACTGCAAACACCTGACCACAACTTTAAAGAGTGAGTGTATCTGTGTCAAAGCCCTGGATGGATTGCTTCATCCTAGGGGTCTGGCCATGAGAAGCCTCTGCAGGTCTCCCTTTCCCTCCTGATCTACACTGAGCCTCAGGCTTCCACCCTGGTCTCTGCCTGAGCTATGTCTCCAGAGCTCAATCTCATATATCCCCATCCCTGACTCCTGGACTTGGCTGTGGACTGGCTTCACCACCATGGGCTCCTTTAGCGACCTGGATTCCTCTTATCCCAGCCTGGCAACCATCCCCAGACCTGCTCTGCTTGAGGCTGTCGAGTACCATGGGACAGATCCCAAAAGATTCAGCAGTTATGGGCTTAGAAGTACTTTTGTGACAAGGAATGAGCCATAGCGCTCAACCAGTGGAGATGACTTCTGCAAGCATGAGTCTCCAGCCCATCTGGAGATCCAAATTCTACAAAGAGCATGGAAATATTTGTTTAATGGTGAAAGTGGTGGGGAATGCTATGTTCACACCTGGACTTGATGATCTTAAAGGTTTTTTTCCAACCTCATCAATTCTATGATTCTGTGATTTCAAGACTTAGCTGCATTATAAGGTCTTAAGTTTGGCTTCACCTAGAACTTTCAGCCTGGAAAATTTGAGGGGTGAAACCTTCTTTTCTCCCCAGGATATTTGGAGCTTACAAATTTCTATCAGCTCAGAAACAAATGCTGAGCAAGACACTGGTGGGAAGAAGTTTTTGCCAAGAAAAATACTTGCCACAAAAAGCAATGTTTTAATGAAAAATAAGATATTTATTGAAAACACATGATTATTTTGTGGGAAATCAGTACCAGTCTCAAAACCTACAAGAGAGATTGCCTTAGACTTTCCTATTCTTTGTTTTTCTTGTCATTTCTCTGTGGCTGTTAGGTAAACCATTTGCAGCTGTTTACAATTTCCACACAGTCTGCAGTTTGGAAGATGAGAAGAGCCCATTTGGACTCAAGGGGACCATTTTTATAACAGCTCAGAAGTGCCAGAGCCAGTGACAGCAATGGCAGCAGGAAAAGACTGCCAGGGAGAAGACCAGCATTTTGCCTTCTTTCATGAGGACATTATTGAGCTTTGGTACTCAGACTGCCAGCGGGGTGATCCTTTTTCTGTTTTCTTCCTGCCTGCTTCCTTCTCTCTTCCTCTCCATTGCCGCATGATGAGACTCTGACAAGAGCAGCTCCATGGCACAGCACCCATCCTTGCTGGCTGTGGGAAGAACCCAAAGGGAAGTAGGGGAGCAAAAAGGCCGTGCTAAGACACAGGCCAAGTTTGCTTGGGTGGCTGCCTGCCGGTGGCTCCAGAACAATGCCCAGAGCCAGTCTCAGAGAAAGGAGAAGGAGAGCAACACAGAAAACCCAGAAGGAGACAGAGACACGAGCAACCTGTGTTTCCTACCAGCACCGAATTTTTTGAACCTGAAGTGCTTTTACAGCTCTGCTGCATTAAGAGTGGCAGGATGAGGACTCTCCAATCCATCAAAGCCACAAAACAAATCCTTCCTTAAGCCATCGGGTTTCACATGAGAAAAACCAAAAAGAGAAAACAGAAGCCAAAAACGTTCAATAAAACCACAGAGACAATAAATCTGCCCCGTTTCATGCAGAAAAGTTACCTTTGAAACATCCTCTGGCAAACCTGATGAAAGCTTCAGGTCCCTAAGGAAACCTGAAACCTGTGGGCTTGTTTTGGCTGTTAACTCAGCACAAATCAGGGAAAGAACTACCCTCACAACTAGGAAGTAAAAAAAAAAAAAGCTTAAAACACCTTTGCCACTTCCTTCTTCCCAAAGCATTCCTGCTTCCTGGCTCTGCCAGTAGGAGACAAACCTTGCAGATTCAGTGGGAACTGGTGGGAGAGAGTTGCTGCCTCTGAGAGATTTTGGGTCAGGCTTGGGGCTTGCCCTGTGCCCAGGACATAACACCCAGCCCCAGGAATGAGACGAGTGGTACTCTCTATCACCCAGTATTTAACTGTAAGGAGTCATGGGCAAAGGACACAGAGTGTTTCCCCATGGCTGCTCAGCGAGTGATACAGGGATTTCCTCTTCAAACACCGTCGACCCCATTTTTACTTCTTTTCCAGCTAGTTAATATTATTGCCATGGCAGAGAGTTTAGCAAGCCAAGAGAAAGTGCCAAAATCGCTACTTTCCTAGGGACAGTGGATAAAGGGCAAGACTGCCCTGAAATTAGCAGATAAGAGCAGACCTTAACTGAAGCTTTTATCGGTTATTTGTGTTCACCGAGGCCAGATGATTTTCAAGGAGCCGCTTAGAGATTTAAAGCGCTGATGTGACAGGAACTCTTTGATTTTAGTGTTCCTGCCCTCTTCTTGCAGCCAATGTTTATGTAAACTTGAGAAAAACTGCCACTACTGTTCATCTCCCTCATTTTTCAGCCTTAATGGTAATTACATTCCACGCATGACAGGAGACTCAGCGTTGCATTGAAGACGGGGGTTGTAACTTTGCCTTTGACATGCCATTACTTTGCATTAAGTCACAGTTTCATGGAGGGGGAAAAAATGGCATGTTGTAAAAGTGGGGGCGTAATGACCACTGCAAAAAAGCATAGTGTTGATGTGCATAAGTGGTTTCAATAAAACACTGCAGCTTGAGATTTCTAGGGGCATCCAACTGATGGAGGAATGACTACGCTATTGGATTTTAATGGAAGCAAGGGTTCCAATTTCACGTCAGATCTTTTTTTTTTAGGGACAGAACTTCTAGTTGTCTGTGCAAGATTGCTACTGTACCCTTCTTTGCTCTTGGCTTCTCTCTCTCATGTGTGAAGCACTCTGTTCTCAGTGCCTTGGAAAAATCCCATGCTACCAAATATTTGTTACCTCTGCTCAGTCCTGCTTGAACTACCGGCCTTAAGATAGTTAATGTAATGTGATAGTTACTTAGTGAATAATTTCTCCTTCTCCATTGTTTCATCTGCTTGAGTTTTACTGTTCCAGATACAATCTGGTCAGTTGATGGTGTGAGGGTGTTAAAATACGTAATCGTTGCTAATTTTCTCCTCCAGATAGAATGCTGTCTGCATGAACACGTGACTGATGGCCATGTATGTCATGTTTTTGAGAAAAAATAGCAAGCTGCATCACTAACAAACTTCCACAAGACACAGATTACAACTGCTTTTTGTGTGACACTCAGAACATCACAATGTATGCAAGCATCATCTGAGGCATCTCACAGCTGTGAGCAACAGGCAGCACAGCACAGAGAAGACATTTTGATTTGGAAGTGAAGTCCATCCTTAAGCTCCCAAATATCATTACCCATCTGAACTGCATCCCCAGCAGCCACAGACTAAAATAAATGGACCACAGTGAGAGATTTCAAGCAAGTCTTGACATAAAAACATCTTTGACTCACAGTTTCAATCTTGAAACAAAGCCAACTGCTCTAGGCAAAGATTATTTCTTTAGCACTTCAGTTTCAGCCTTGGCTAAAAGCTCCTGGTGAGGAAAGAGGTGGTTTTACCTTGAGTAGAAGCCAGGTTATTCCCCATACTCCCCTGCCAGCAGCCCCTCCAGGGTAACCCCTGTCTGCTTCCATGGCCCCAGGCATCATGTGGCACCTCTTCCCCTTGTTGTCCCTTCCTCACTTTGCTGGCACAGACTCCATGTGAGGCCAGCCCAGGCTGATTTATCTGTTTGCAATGGTCAGTTGTGGCAGGTGTTGGCAAAGGAATGTGGTGGGGATGTGGGGGCATCACACCACCCCTCTGTGCCAAGGGACCACCCAGTGCTGCAGCCTATAGCTCTTGGGAGTAGCAAGGTTCCACCACTCTCAAGCATGTGGGCAGCTTTGAGATCACCGTAGTTTTAAAACTACCTCTGTTGAACCAGCTGCTTTTCTCCCCATGCTGGAGAGAAAAATGTGTGTGTGTGTGTTTGTGTGTGTGTATAATAGGCAAAAAGCTGCATCTGTTACTCTGCAGATGTCCTAGAGAGAGGAGCTGCAAAAAAAAAATTGTTCACCTGTATGTTTAATCCAGCCTACGTTGAGGGGAAAGAACCCAGCAGTATCCTGCTCCTAATGGAAATGGACTGTACACCAATTACATTAGTTTTCATTCTTTAAATTACAGACTAGATTTTAAAATTCCATGCTGTTCCCAAAGACCTTTTTAAAGGCCTTTTTCAGGGTTTTATCTTGTGGCCCTTACAGAACTTGCTTTAGATGACAAAAAAAAAAAAAAAAGAAAAAAAAAAGGCAGAAAAAACCTTAAGCTCCAATCGATTGGTCTGGTAATGGAAATGGAAACCCTGCTTGTCCTTATTATCATGAGCCTTATTACCCTTGTCATCACCACCACCATTATGCCATGAGGCTTTTATTCTCCAGGCATTGTGAGGAGGTTCAGCAGCAGAAGGGGCAAGCACCCAAGCCTCTCCCTGCTCTGAGCTGCAGAGCCACACTCCCATCTGTCAGTGGTTCCCTTAAGTGGTGCTTTATCTTCTCTGCCTAACGACTTACACTTTATTCTATCTGTCTCACAGTAATGCCCTGAGTTCTCTGCTAAAATCAGGGATCCCCTTCAATGACAGCCTCTGCAGGCTTACACAGCTTCCCTGCCTCTCTGCAATTCAATCCATCAGGGCTTTCTAGGCTGCAGCCCCACCCTCTCATGATGCACTGATTTGTACCTGTTCGAATCAATAATTTTAGCCTGGAATACCCATCATCCAAGTTAGGAAACATCGTTCCCCTGAAACAGCACGTGGAAAACCACTTTTCCTACATATGCAGAGGGTCAAGTTTCATTATTCAGCCTAGATGCAAGTCCAGATCAGCTCTAGAGGTTTTAATAGAAATGGCCACATTTTAGGAGGATTAGTGAGAGCAGGGTATAGCCCACAGCAAATACTTTTTAAAAATGCCATGTGAATGACTTCTCTGCAGGCACACAAAAAAGACTGCAGGTAAGGAGATGTTGGTAATCTCATACTTTCAGTAGGATTATTCTATTGTGATTGGGTATTTTTGTAGGCACAATTAAGCTGGAATAAGTATACATTTTTCTCCTGACTGACATACAACAACCTGGAATTGGAGTGACTGTGCAGGATGTATAAGGCCTGAATGTGGCAATAGGATTAAAGGGAAATATTTCTCCTTGTGTGGAAATCTTGGCAGTATATGAAGAATTCCCTCAGGTTCTCCAAATGATGCTTTATTTTCTTACAGATCCTACATTTAATAGAGAAAAGTACCTCAAAAAGTATATTTCAAAAAGAAGGTTTTTTCCAATCTGATGAGTATCCATACTGCTGATATCAAAATCCTGTGGGCACAAAGTCCCCAAGGGAACTCTGGCACACAGAGACACAGTTTAGTGGTGGTCTTGGCAGTGCTAGGTTAGCAGCTGGACTCGGTGATCCTAAAGATTTCTTCCCAATGTAAATGATTCTGTGATCTCTTGAAGGTTCTAGAATGGGCTCCCACAAAATGTGCCACTTTCCTATTATCTCCCTAAAACACCTGAGGTCCACGTCTCCCTGTGGTCCTTGGATTCCACCACTGCTCAGGGGAAAGGAAACTAGTGTGAGAACACTGGTTGTTGCTGTCAAGGGACCACTGCCTTCTCGGGGAGCAGTGGGGTCAGGAAGGGCACTGCAATCACCTGTCCACTGTCCTGCCGGGGCTAGAGCTGCCACCTGTGTGTCACAGTCTGTTGTGTCACAAGGATGGTGCCCATCTGAGCAGAGCTGCGAGGGTGGGTGCTGTGCCACGAGACATAAGTGTGCTCAAAGGGCTTGGGAAAGAAGGCTGTGGAAGCTGGGGGAGTTAACCTTGATCTGAGCCTTATGCTTATGTCCTGGGCTCCGGATCCTTACTTCATCTTCAGCTGGCAGCCAAACCATCTAGAAACTCTCACATCCCTCTTCCTCCTTTCTTTGCCTTGTGCACCACTCACAGTCTAATTAGCTGTTCCTATTATTGCTACCTTTCTCCCATGATTGCTTCGTTCGCTCCTAACAATGAGGAATGCGACTGGCTGGCAGTTATCAGCTAATTGGGGCTGAATAAGGTCACTGGCTAGGCATTATCCTGACCAAACCAAAATGCACAATGACATTCAGTGCAAACATTATCCTCTGCATGAAATAGCCCAGCTTTAGCCAGACCCATGCCTTCCAAATTTGGGTGAAGCTGCTCTGCAAAATCTCTGCTATGGTTCTGTCAGATCCAAGGGGAGAAGATGCAAGGAAGGGTCCACAGGGGCACATGCTGTGTGCACACTGTGTGAGCAAGTTTTCTGGCAGCCTTACTCACCGAGGTACCCAGTGAAGTGACTGTGGTTCAAACTAGGATCATCACTAGACTGTGATCACAGTGATGAATTTTTGCATTTAGTGAATCTCACACATCTGCACATCACAGGAATGGTCCCAGAGACTCTTGCTGTGTGCTGGGAGTTGATGCTTATTTTCCACAGCCTGTTTGGCCAGGTTGGAAAAACCTTGCTTCCAAACATTCATTTGATTTCTGAGAGGCTGCCCTCCTTAACCTTTTTAGCATCCTGCTTTTATTTGCTAATGGTTGTTTACACCACCAAAGTTTTGTTGATATGAGTAGTTGAGACATGTCTATTAATCTTCCTAATGTCCATATTCATTTGCGTTTTCATGCATCACCCTGCCCTTTTTTTTGTTATTCTTTTGATAAATCTCTTTGTGATTCAATTAGAAAACTGAAATAATACCCTGTGACTGAGGGACCAGTCAGACATCATGCTTAAGTCACAAAGACTAAGAGGTTTGATGAACAAGAAGGCATGAATTTTGACATAAGAAGAAAACATCTTTGTAATTCATGTATATCACTTCCTCTGCTGTTAGAAAGCAAGACCCACAACATGGGCAGGTATTTGCTATGGTTATGTTCTCTGGGAGGAAATCTGGGTGCCCTGCATGGATTGCCTTGAGGATGAGTGAAGCATTAGCCAGTGCATTGTGGGCAGGGAGGAGACTTTCACTCACAGTTTGACTCCTAGGATGCTTGCTGCAGTGACTACACAGTCTAGGGAGAATATCTCTTAATGCCAAGGGTGGACATTCACCTCGGAGCCCAAACCAGGTCCTGTTCATGGAAGAGCAGGATTTTGCCTTTGGTGAAATGGTAAATACTGTCAGTGACTTACAAATAGAAGCTGGAATTGCATTTGACTTTTGTGATTAAAGATTGGTTTCCCCTCATAGCATTGTTCTCATTTAACAAGGATGCCAGATTCTCAGAGCTCATACATTCAAATACACAAGGAAGTCTGTGATTTTCCCAGCCACTATTACTTTATGCAGGTGAATAATGAGTACATGAGTAAACAGCCTCATTGGGTTGGGGGTGAGTATTAGAAGGTATACCTGCAGCTCAGGCTGGTTGTGCAGTCGGCAAACAGTGAGTGCAAGAAACAGAGAGGATGCTCTCTCCCTCGAGCAGCAGGGGAAAAGCAGTAGAAAAGCGGGGGCACTGCCGGAAAGGCTTCACGTGCTGATCGTTGACACTCAGATTTCGGATTTTCTCACAGAAAGCAAAGACTTAACCAATCAAGAAGATTAACGGCGGCGAGGTTGAGGTTCAGCTCTGATATAAAGTGATTTAACACTTGGCTGTGCAAAACACCAAGTAAGAGTTTCCTTGTGCCTTCAGCCAAGCAGAAACCCTCTGTGAAATTATCTAAAATACTGGCATCCTTTCTGAGCTTTTATCCCCTCACCATCTGGTTGCAGTCGGCTGAGGCTGTTTCCACGCAGCCCCCTGCACTTGGAGCACACGTGCACAGGCAGCTGTGTGTCAGGGACGGGACTGCCCACCTTCCATACACGGGAGCCCACTGCTGGGGCACGCACACATTTCAGTGCACCCAAATCTCCCCAGTCAAGTTTCTATTTCAGGATGATTTTGTAACCTAACATTTAGAGTAGGAAGCCTGCTTCAACTGAGAGCCAATTTCATTGAAAGGGAGTTTACAACTTCAGTGTACTTTAGGCTGGTCTTTCAGTGAATAGAAGTGACTTCAGGTTTGCTTCAATGTAATTTACAATTCTTAATTTTTCAAAAATGAAGAGGATGCTGATGCCTGTCAGTTATCCTTTCACTATCTTACCTGCTCTCCCCTTTCCCTTCACAAAATGAAATGTGCTTGCTTTTGTATCTAAAAGAAGCTGATTAAACATATATTGTGTTTCACTGAAATGCAGGAAAGAATATTTTGTCTTTCCATCTTTTCCTTTTAATTCCATGGACCAGGACAATGCTTATTTTTTGATTGCATGTGTTACCTGATCGCTAACAGAAGCAGATTGACCTGGGCAATATGTTTCCACACCAAGTCCTGGTAGACCCAAAAAGTAAAACTTTCAGCTATTAAAAAGGATTGGGCAGGACATTTAAAAATGTGTCAGTTAAAATAGTAGATCAATACTACACACAATTTGGCACTTAATTCAATAGATTATTACTGTATTTTGTTTTTGGAATCCAGTATTTTATTATCACGGTTTTAGGCTATATGGATACTTACTCTTTTTATACCTTAGTTAAAAATTTGGCTTTACGCATTTCCTCTGGAAGCGCAGATAAGCTGCCTCATGCAGCTGTCATTCCCCTCCTGCCCAATCTTGGGATAAAGTGACCCATTTCTTGGAGGACTGTTATGAATCCTGGCCAATCATCTCTTATCAACAAAGCTTTAGAGGCAACACATTACCTTATGCAAGAAGCCAGGAAGTGGGATGACTCTCCCTATACTACAATTATTTTGGGGATTGAAGATGACAAAACAATATAAAAGCTATCTGACTTTTAACAACTGGGAAACTACTTTCATTGTTCATTTCCCTCAATATACAGTTTTTTTAAAAATGGCTGTAACCTGTATTTTCAGCACGACCATTTTGGCCTCTCAATTTAAAAAAAAGTCAAGAGAAAAGGAATTACAATGAGTATGTATTATTTCATAAAGCAATGAGCAGAACAGATATGTCAATCAAGTAGAGACAGACATTACATACCCTGCTACTGTCAGCAAATGTGTTTACAAAACGAGTAACAAACCAAAATCAGTCTGGTTCCTTCTTTCTTACCTGTTCTCAAGGGATGCCAGTTTGCTACAGGAAACTGTTCTATTTCCATTTATTTCCATTTTGGCCACACAGAGTTTCTCCCCAGAAACTGACACCACATTTACCATACCATATGGTGCCTCGATAAGCTGAGATGGGTTTCTGGCAGGGGATCAGGATCCCCTGCTCCATCCTGCCATCTCTCCCCTGCCAGCAGCAGGCTCTGGCTGCAATATGACATCCCACAGTTACTGTGGGGATGTGTTGGGCTCTCTTCCCTGGCACTCACAGTATCAGGAAGTGGTGTGTGAATTTGTGAATGGGTCATGTCCCTTTGATGACTGACTGGAGCCACAAGTTGGTGCTTGTGTCCCCTCCCTCCCCAAAGCCTGGTTGGACTGCTAAGTGCTGCCACTGCCCCTCACCCCTGCTCCCATCCTCCAGCAGCCAGTGGAGATGGGAGATTCTTGCCCCCTTTGGGTTCCTCCTTTTGAGCAGTGACCCCAGCAAATATATTCCTCACAGTGTCAAGGCTGTGGTTTGGTTTGTGGTGCCACAACACAATTGTTGGCTACAGTCCCCAGATGTCTTTATCTGTTTATGTTTCCCCATATCAAGGCTTTTTTCTAACACCCACGGTATCAGGGCTTGGGGGAGGCAGGGCAATGTCCTGGGACTACCTCAGACATCCATTTTCCAGCAGAAGGGCTAGGACCTTTTGATGCCAGATAGGCCTGTAGGATGCAGAGGTGAATTTGCTCACCCCACGTCTCCAGTTCAGTATCTCAAACTCAGCACCAAAACTCTTTCCCTGATAACTGTAACCAATGGCTGTTGGGTTGCAGTGGGATGTTTTAGCGAGGGCAGAGCCTAGTATCTTTACAGTCAGGGACCACAGAGGGTTTTAGTAATGTGGGGTTGGGTCTGACCAGGTCTGCACCCCACCATGAGCTGCTGACACCCCTGCTGATGCATCCCCTGGACCTAAGCATGCTGCCCTGAAAGAAGCCATGAGATAGGGGTAAAGAGGAGTTGAGGAAGAGAACACCCAAAAGGTGGTGGGTGGGAGAAGAGATGGAAGGAGATAATGCCACTGCTTAGACATGAGAAGAGGAGCTCACGTGATTCCTACTTCATTTGTTGTAGTCCAAGAATTTCCCCATATATATTCACTGAAAACACTTCTATTCTAATGAGAGCTCCAACGAGATTCATTGGAAAACCACCTACTGGCTGTTAGGACCCAAATTAGTTGATGTGTCTGCACCATGGCATCAGACTTGGGAGTGGTAGGGATGACTGGAAATCATGTAGGCACTTATGAATTTACAGACCCTTTCCAAAAGAGACACAGGTCCTCAGAAAAAGAGTTCATCAAGGAAAAATACCAGAAGAAAAGTGGTTGGGTAAATTACAACAGTTCTGAGACTGGTATTAGTTTCTAAGTGCTTTAGGAAAAAGAACACTAAAAGTATGTGTGTTGTTCTGAAACTTTGGACTACCTCTTCTTAAGTTTAAACAAAGCATTCAAAAAAGAAGTGTAATTTTGTTTCAGGTAAATCTAAAAACATTCTCTTCACTAGATCAATCCAAAGCATCTTTTCTTAGTTGTTTATTAGACAGGAAACAAAGCAATTTTGTGCTACTATAGACTAATTCCTTTTAAAATCATGAGTGCAAAAGCCCCACCACAAAATAATCATACATTCTTGCTGCTTAAATTAGAGCTGTCATGGAAGGTCAATGAACTTAGGTTTCCCCATCATGCCAGTATTCTTGAATATTTAATGCACATGAAAATATTTCCTTATATTTCCTGAGTACACAAATCCACAGATATATCCAGTTACATTTCCAAATAAACTAGCTTCATTTGCAGAGGGTGTATAACCCCTAAGTGGCTGGAACTCCTAATACACCAAACCTGCTGGGTTGTTGTAATGCCTTAGTATCTTTGGCGAAAAAAAAAAAAGTCAAGTCAAGTGTATTTAGGTTATATAGATGGTTTCTGAAATCTCTTTAAAGACTATCTTTAGGGCACCAAATACTTTGATCCAAATCTAATATATTTGCGTACTTGCTCTGTGTGCTGAAACCCATCAGTGGAAAGGGGTTGAAAGAAGGTTGGTTCTAAGCAAGTTGCTATATTATCTGCCCTCATTCACCAGGTCAGAACAAAGCTTTCAGCTTATAATGAAGTACTCCTGTTTTGATCAGTTAAAGATTTTCTACAGCCAGAAGCTGCCTTCATCTTTTACTGTGTAAACTGCGGATTTAATTTGAAATTGAAACTCTTTGTCTAAAAACTGTTACAGATCACACTCAATGCACTGGGTAAAATGTGTATCATGTACACCATGGGTAACTCTAAAGAGATTGATATTCTGTATTACCAGTGGAGTTATTCTAATGTCATCTGTTAAATTTGTCTGGAAGATTCTTCTAGTATTTCAAACTGCAAAGGCTTTGTTGGGAGAGTAGAACATCAACACATCTAATTACAATGTGAATATTTCCAAATTGTCCTAATGAGAGCTTGTGCATCCTCAAATTTTTCAACACAGCAACAAGAATTGAACATATTTTCATGTTGAGAAACATATGGGCCATTTACAATTCGAAATATTTTCCTTGCCTTCTAGTATGACTGAAAAGATCATAATAGCAGATTCAATTCTTTCTTTAATCCTCTGGAGAAATTGAATCAGCTCTGACATTGCTGCTTTCTTTTCAAAAATTGAAATCTTTGCATCAATTTTTAATAAGATTGTAATTGACAAATCCATTGGAACATTAGTGAACATTTAAATACTAATTAGCTAAGCCACTGCTAATCTCTCCTCACCAAAGCTCACAGACACAAACGTCAATTAAACCTGAGTTTGTCCCCATGGAAAGAAAGGTCAGAGGGTAGTGTTCAGTCAGCTGTGAGATTATGTTAAGGCACTGTTAGGAGTAATAATCTCTGGGAAAAAAAAAAAAAGAAAAAAAAAGTAAAGAAAAAAAAGCTAAACTTTCTTTTACTTTTTTTTTTCTATTTAAATAATTGCATTAAGTATAGGGTTGAGAGGGGAGAAACAAGGGAAGAATTACAAGAATTGAATCAACAGCTGTTGCCTCTTTAGCAACAAACCAAACAGCCATCAATCCATTGCCTAAGGAGTTAGGAGACAGCTCATTCCCTGCTAGTAGTTAAATCATTGAATATCTCAGGCAAACTCCTTTTAGTTTCCACCAGGTTAACATTTAGGTTTTTATTTGAACTGCTGTGAAATGTTTAAATTTGAGTTGGTTTTCTTTTTTTTTCTTCTTCTAAAAATGCCCCCAACCTTCCCCAGAGAAAATCACATGTGAAGGCCTCACATCCCTCCATCCTTCCCAAGATCTGTGGATCTAGTTGCTGTGACTAACAAACACTAACAAATTAAGTGGTGTGTGCTCACCACACTCTCCCAGTTCGCTTCCTTTTGCTTTTCAGAGCACTTTATTCCAGTTCTGCACTTAGGAGGTGGATGGCTTTGAGTACACAAACTATCCCATTAAAGTCAAGGGACTTCTCCTGCACTTTGGGTTACACAGCTCCTCAAGTGCTTCCATAGACTGAAGCTGTAACTCATTAGAACTGGCAGCACTGGGCTATGTTTAAGTATATGCTGCAATGTTTCCACAGATCATTTATTTATTTTGCATTGATGGACTTCAGCACCTGTTTATAGTTAAGCACTTGCTTCCTCAACAAGGGACTCAAATACCTTCTTTTTAAGTTATACCCAGCATCCCTTCTTCCCTACAGAATCTTCCAAGGAGAGGCTGCATAAAGAGCTGCTTCTGAGACAGCTCTACTGATAATGCAAAACTATCCCCTTCAAATGAGGAGGTAAAGCACATGAAAGACAATCCCTGAGTCCAGCTCCAGTCATGAGAAGTGTGTAGATTAACAGCTCCCTCTTATGAGAATAGGGTTCTTATATAAGCTTTCTCTGTCAAAACCTGTTTTGTATAAACTTTGTGATAGGGTATGGGCAGCCAACAGCGTGGTAGAGTTGAAGTTAAAGCTGGTATCAGGGTATATGGAAAGTGCAAATTGCTATGGGAAATGTTTTGAAAAGCCAAACACAATGAAGTTACATAGCTCAGTGCGGTATCAGGTACAGCATAGGAATTCTCCCTATTCTTGGAAAGGTTTAGTGTTAGTGCCTCCTAACTGTAAAAAGAAAAAGAAAGTCTTACAAACCATTCTTCAAAAGCAAGGAAAAAAAAACATCAGTGCTGGTTAGCAAGCTTTGTATGCAATGATTTATTTAGGAGCTTTGGAGAAATCTCAGCACAGAAAAATATTGCAGCTTGCTGTCATAATTTCCTAAAGTTTAAATGTTCATAGATTTGTAATGTTCCAAGCTAGGAGGGGCCACTCTGTTATCCAGTCTGACCTGCTATATATCACAGGTCATTACATTTCACCAAGTTACCTTTGCATCGAGTCCAATAAATTGTGTTTTGCTAAGGACTATCTCCAGAAAGGCATCTGTCTGGATGTAAAGACTTTAGGAGCCAGAGAATCCACCCTCCCCCCACCAGTATATTCCAGTGATTAGACTCACTCTAATAAAAATGTGTGTTATTTTCAGCTTAATTTGTCCAGCTTCAGCTTCCAGCCACAGATGCAGGTTATGTTTCGCTTCACTGGACTGTAAAGCTCTTTAGTGTTCAGCTTTCTCTTCCAATGAAGATGCCTCTCTGGAGGACATTTATGGAAGGTAAATGTGCATAAGAATCTCTATCTCAGTGATTTGTCTCCAACCTTTGGTTCTGTTTTATAGCTGTTTCTGTGCTCTCTGGGTGTACACCTCACAAGAAGAACTTGCTGAAGCTGCAGTATTCCAGCATCGTTCGCACCAGTTCCAGCCACAGAGAAACTCAGAGCTCAGTAACCTCTTTATTCATGTAAGCATTACTGCAAAGAGAACTGGAGTATTGTGCTGCAATCCCCTGCTTTGCGTCTGGTCCAATATAACCAGTATAGACTCTTGGTTTTAAGAACACAGCCTCCTTTCTTGTAGATGAGGGCTGTATTTTTTGTTCTAAGGTATGCAAACTGGTATTTTAACTGTACCACTTCGTTTCACAGGGCTATGCTTACCAAGTCACTCAGACCAGTTTATACCATTGCTTAGTCATCCTGACTTTTACCATTCAGGTAGTCTTTGCCTTATCTCCAGATTACGGTTTTATTTCAACTTACAGATAAAGATGTCAAAATGCCAGGTCAACTATGAATTGCTACTGAATCAAACAAGAAATTCAATTAAAATTCCTCATTTACTTACAACTCCTTCAAGGTTTAGTCCTTTTCATATATACTTTGTTAGCAACATATAATGCTGGCATGCAATAGGTAGTGAAATAAATACCTTCCGAAACTTCTTTTAGCAATAAACCTTATATTTCCAGAAGACAAGGGCATCAGCTTTGATCTAAGAACAGATAATTATCTTCCTGTCCTTGAATATTTCACTAACAGAGTCTCGTAGGAATTCATTCTTTATTTTGAGTGAGCCTGATGTTTGTCTCACTGGTTTAAGTTATCCCACTTACTCTTTGTGGCTACTGACTGTCTATTAAATATGTAAATGTTGGTAGTTTTACAGCGTGTCCTAGGTCTTGTGTGGTCTAAGATTCAGACAAGATGAGCCTAAACTCACATATTTATGGTCTGAAGATGCCTATTTTGCAACCGCTTTAACATGCAAAAACCACATCCATGTGATTGCTTAAGCAATTTATGGGTCTTTAGCAAGAAAGATCTTAAAACGTGTTCTTTAAAAGCCAAAGGAACCAAAACTGGAGGACTTTGAAAGGAGTAAGGTGATGCTGCGTGTCTAGCACCAGTCACTTACCTTTATTCTTCAGACATTTTACATGAGAGATGGCTACTGAGTAAATGCAACTGTGCTTATACCTGAAGATATTATTTGTGCTCCAGAGTCTCTATGTTCAAAAAGGTTGTATTAACGTCACTCCAAATGTAAATCCCCTGTGGGCTTTTTTGAGGCCAGGGAGACACATGCACATGCTGAAATGTTTATTTTGCCATTCATTCTGACACTGGCAGCCCTGAGTGGTGGAGCCGCAGCCAACTTACCAACTCTTCTTCCTCTTAAATCCCACATGCTGACAGGGAGTGTGTCCGTGTCCCCATCCCTCCCCAACCCATATGGCTGTCTGTCACCCCTGCCTGTATTTTGTTGGGTTCCAGGCCTTTTCCTTACAATTATCATGTTCCACTTCCAGTCACCGCCAGTCAGAGTCATGCTCGCCAAAACTGATAGAGTTGTAATTCTGACATGTCAAAATCGTTACATAAGCAGAAATCTCTTTGTCCCCTGTGACTTCCCCTCCAGCATGGACAATGTTTTCTAATAAAGCCTACTTTTGCTCCAAACCTAAAATGTTGCAGATGCATTTTATACTGTGCAAGAAATAGGACAGCTGTAAACATTGCACAAAAATCCTGACTTCAACTGTAATCTTCAGATAACTCCGGCTATGTAATATGCTCAGCACCAGGGGAAATATCAAAGGATGTTTCCAAATAATACTTTCACATAAAAATATGTTAAACGGCAGACCAAATCCTCAGCTGGCCCGCATCACTCCAACCACAGGGGTTTATCTCACCAGGAATCTGGTTCAGCATCATGTACATAGAATTAATGTGGCTTTGCTTGCCACTAACAAGTAAGGAAATAAAATTAAAGTCCATCGGGTTATAGCAGAGGCTGGGGATTTACCTGAGGCATGCATTGATCTTTTAGCTTGTTAAAAAACGGGGCCTGAGATGATGGACTCAGTGTAGAAACATAGATTGATTAGATGCCTAATCTGCAGCATGTCTTTCATCCCGGAGTGTTTTCCAAACATTCTTGTCACAGCTTGCTTTCCCTGATAGCTCCCCAGGTACGTGATTTCTCAGAGGTCCAGGCTGCATTTCAACATGGGCTGGCTACAAATGCACATGGGGGCCTTCAGTTGGGTATCGGGGCTGCAGTTGGCACTCTTGTACATTTCCTAGGTGCATACATTTCTGGATACAATAACTTTCAGGGTTTTGTAGGGCAAGATGACCCAGAGCACTGAAACATCAGGCACCAGGAACTACCAGTTTAAAGGGCAAACTTCTCACAGAAGTTTGGAGGATGAGGAAGCCCAAGGACATGGAAGCCCAAGGACAAGCAGTCCCTGCTGGACCCCTCTGTGGGCAGTGGGGATGGGCAAGCTAGACTGCAGTCCCTGGCATCAAGGCCTGGACTACTCTATAAAGGCAGCTCTTGCTCTCTCAGTAAAACCTGGCACATCAGACATAACAGGCACTACTGCAGGCCTCTCCCCTCTGCAGAAAGCACCCTCATCATCAGCCAGGCCCTCTTAACAGTGCAACCGATGTGTATTCCATGGCACAAGAGGGACAAGGTGCCCCAAAGAGGGTGTGGGTTTTTCTTGGCTGGGCAGCACCCATACATCCTTCAAAAACAGAAATCAAGGTGGCTTTTAGACCCCAAACTTTTAGTCCCTGACACTCAATGTTCCAACAGTGCCAAGATAGCATCATTATATTTTGAATATTTTCACAACATACTAAGAACAAAACAATTCGGGGGTTTGTGTGAAAGCAGCTGATTTTAGAGTTGGAATTCAGACAGCTGCCACCGTTCCTTTCCTCCTGCTGTCCCTCCTTCCCCCTCACTCCTGTCTGACCTTTGCTACTGCCCCCACTGACTTTTCCAGCAATGAACCCAGTGAGTTCAGTGCATCAGCCCCACAGTCTCCAACCAAAGCCAGAAGAGCCCTCCTCCTCAATGGGGCAGCTGCCAGGCACGGGCAGCTTCAGCCCTTCCATAAAGCCCTGATGATGCCAGGGCCACATGCTGCCTTTCCTCTGCAGAGGGAGCAAAGCACCACAGCTGTGAGACCCACAGAAATCTCCTCTGGTACATTATTGCGGCATTAGTAAGATTTCAGTCTGCGATTCCCACATCCTGGATAAAACTCCCTCTCTCTTCTGATTACTGCTAACTCATACTTTCCAGAGCTGATTTATCCCAGGCCTCATAAAAATGTTTCAGAGCAGCCAAAGCATGTTGCCTCCAGAGCACACCACATTCCTTCTAGCACCAGGTATTTTAAAAGGACATATCCTCAAGTCAGGATGCTTCTCCCAGTCCAACTCCCATATACAAAAACTTCACACTTACTTTAAATCACGTACAGTGTCAGTTGGCCTGACCTATTATTTCTGTTATTATTATTAGCACTGGTAAGGTCAAGACTTGTTTATTCTGGTCCCTGCCTCTTGCTCTGAATGAGGAAAAAAAATAGAGGAAGGATGGGAGGAGGGAGGAAACAGCTGAGCTTCTCACAGGACCGTGGCAGGAGAGTGGCAGCAGCTGGAGTAAAATGTCGGACTTTCCTAAATCTCTAAGTATGCTGTACATTTGGTCACTTACCCTGTGCCTGAGGTCACTGACTTGCTCTGCATCTCCACAGATGTTCTGTTCCTACCCTGCATCTTCTTTCCAGGAGCCACAGGTACTTAAGTGAGGAGCAAGTCACTGTAGGTGACTACAGTGCAGGTTGGCTACAGGTAGCCCAACCCAACTTTGATGAATAGATACCTTCTCCCCAGGGAGGCTGGGCCAGTAAATGGGGCTCATCTGCCCATGCTCAGTCAGGACTATGATGCAGTACCCTTACAATCATGCCCTCCAGCTCTGTGAACACACGAATGTCTTGAAAGTAATGATGCCAAAACATTTGGTTCCCCACGTGCCTTGACCCTCTGTCCATTATCAGGCTGGTTTCAGCTGGATCCTGTCTATGGTAAAACACTGAAAAATGAACCTTTATCTTTCACTGGCATTACCCTACATAAGAAAAGCATACAGAGAATGCTAAAGCAGAACCAAGAAGCAGCAAAAAAAAAAAACAAAACAATGACCTGTTGCACCCCTGGGAAAAGATCTGCCAAGAGGCAGTGAGCTGAGGGTCACCTGGCTTCTCTGAATCCCTCCAAACCTTTGTCCTGTTCTTCCAAGGATTCCACACTTTGTCTGGGGAAATGAAACAGTGTCACCAAACCATCTTAAACATTCCCACATGTAATCACAGTCCCATAACAATGAAAATGGAATATACCAAGAAATCAAAGCCCTTGAGTTCCTCCTGACATGGCTGGTGGGAAAACAGAGAGGCAATGAAGAAGAGTGGAATACAGGCCCTACGTTCTTGTGTCTTACAGTCCTGACACCCTGGCAGAGCACTGTCACATATGCCTGCCCATTGGGGCTGACACTCATCATGGAAGGGGCTGTGCAGACACAGAGGAAAGGGTAGACCCTGCTCCTAGTACAGTTTAGATATTAGAGTTACTATTCCCATTACTACATCTGCTTTTGAGGGGTAGTGGAGATCTCTGTGACCTTTTGCTTCACTTTATATCATGTACGCCTGTGTTAATCTCACAAAAATACAACTATGCATGAATTCATTTAAGTAGGAAGAGCCTTCTGCTTCAAAGGATGCTAGATAAAGTCCTCTGAGTGTGATTAAAACCAGTGGGACTGCTCAGTGGACTCTGGTTAAAGCCCCGCTTTACAGGGTTTTTATGCTGACAGATCTATCTGGTTTCAGCAGTGCTTTTCTCCCTGAAACAGCAGATCCCCGTCATTCCTGACACCAGGCAGGACACCACAGAAACCAGTCAGATGTCTGCAGTATACAACATCTCCCTAGACAAAAAAACATCCCACAGACTTAACATAAGAAGTTATTGTCTTCTTAAAAAGCAGCAGACACAGTGATTACACTAATTAAGGAAGCAGGACAGTTTTCTTCTATGAAACTCTAGCCTTCATAAATGTTGTAACTGGTCCAAAGTGAGAAGTGGAGTAGTTTGGTAGTCTGAGGACAAATTCACAGTTTCTCCCCATGCTGTTGCCCAACTGGGGGAAAAATGAATGGAGAAGGGGGAATTTGCAATGCTGAACTTTGCTTTTTGCTCCTTTTTTTTCCTTTAGTTTAGAGAGCACTGCTCTCACTGTGGGGCAGTGGATCACTACAGGGACAGCTTTTCTCCCAGCAGCTGGACCGAACACAACAATTCAGCTTGCTTTCCAGGCTCATCCAAAACATCCATAGACAAGGCCCTTGGCTCTTAAAACTCACTGCCCCTAAATATCTTCACAGGAATTGATGGGGCTGTCTGAGAGAGCAAGTTGGATGTTTCTCTTTATATTTATACTGAATAGCAATATGCTTCCCTAAATCTGCAAGAAGATCTAAACAGATGTATTAACAAGTGATCTCAAAGCTGCCTGGCAGCCTAAACTGCTTTCCTTACTTTATTTTTCTACATGAACTAGACCACGGAGATGGCAGGTAGGGAATGCATAGGTGAAAAATGAGCAGAGATGCAAAGATGGAGCTTTTTGCAATATGGAGAAAGAGAAAAAGGTTACCTGAAAAACACCTCATAATTCCTCTAACATTAAAACCAGCAAAACACTTGCTGAAGAATTGCACATGACCATAACTAGCAGAGTAATTCTTGGAGGGAGGGACATACAGCTACGGCAGTGAAAATCCAAACCCCTTTTCCTGCCTGCATTGCCCCACAGCACGACCATGTGCCCATGTGGTGTGTGTGGTGTGTATTTTGGAGTGAGCAGCTCCCTCACTCAGCAGGGGCTGAGACCATGGAAGATTTGTCCAGAGAGATTTTCCCATGTCCCAAGAGGATGGAGGGACCACACATTTTTAGGAAACGGTGCTTGCCAGTGAGTATCCACCAAGACTCTGTATTACAGAGTACTCCAATAGCAAGCCAAGTTTACAGCCCTCAAACACAGACCTTGTCTTTCTCCCTGTGTTTTCCCAGAGGTTTCTGGTGAGACTCCTACTAAATGTAAGTCTGAAGGGGCTGAACTCAAGCTCCCACCACCAGGTAATTGCAACAGGTAATAGATGCTGTCAGGTAGTTTTTGTGGTGACCAGGAAAACAAATGCACCATTGAAATCATGGAGACAAGGACCAGCTTTTGATCATTTGGCAGCTAGAAAATGTATGTGTGGTGATTATTTAACATGGGATTAAAAGGGATTTCTTGTTCTTCCCTCATTCAATTTATATTTTTCCCATCACTGATGCCAATGTATGACTAATTTTGTCATCTGAAGGAATTAATGCAAGCTAGGACACCATGCCTTTTTCTGAATTAAACCTATAAAGGCCCAGGTAAGATGAAGATATTCAGTGTGATATTATTTTACATTAATGAGATACAGGAGCACCTGTAGACCCTGAGAGTTAGAGACATCTTGTGTTAAGTTAAAAAGACCCCAACATATAAAAAGCACATGATCACACAGCTACAGCTGTTACTGTACTTCTTTCTACAGTCAAAACAGTCAAACTCTTTCTAAAAGTCTGAAAAGATCACCTGTTAAGACCAGCTAACCTAATTTGTGATATTAATACTTTAAATTCCTTTTGTGCATAGTACAGATGGACACATCCATTCCCTTCAGCTTAAGTTTCCTATTCCCTCTTAAATCTCCTTATTTCTTGTGATTGCATTCCATTTACTCATATACATATACATATATTTAAAACCATGTTAGATTCTGTTACAGTGGAAGCTTGGACAAGTTTTAATCTTAATTTTAACTAAAATTTCACT
The DNA here is from genome assembly GCA_013390045.1 of Picathartes gymnocephalus. Classification (NCBI taxonomy): domain Eukaryota; kingdom Metazoa; phylum Chordata; class Aves; order Passeriformes; family Picathartidae; genus Picathartes; species Picathartes gymnocephalus. Next base: position 67,820 of record WEKY01041648.1, read on the forward strand.
GTCTTTCTAATAGCAGGGGTGTCTGGGGGACAGTAACAACAGTTTTGCCCAAATGGTACAGCTTCAGATCCATTTTATCCAGTGATTACAGTGTGTTTCCTCCAGCTCTTAAGTACATGTCCTATTGGCTAAATACATTGTCATTTATATTTTAATTCCTTTTTCTGGTGGATTTAAAACAAAACCCAAAATCCAGGAAAGGATCAACACATGCTTTACTTACCAGAGCCATACAAGAGGTGTTAGCATTGCAATACCAACCTTAACCATCAGTTCCTTGTCCTTTTCCTTTACAGTGTTGTTCTTGGTGTGCAAAGACTGCTGTCTTTGAGACTAAACTTTGTCCAAGAGGGTTTCCATCCCACCTATTGATCTTCTCTTCCCTTTTTCCATGTTTTTGTTCTGTTTATTAACAACTAATAATACAGTCTCTCAAGCACAGAAATACTCTTATTTCGGCACAAAGTGATGTACCTGGTTATCCCAGCTAGGATTTTCTGGATCTGAACGCACCAGGCTTCTGAGGTCTGATGCTTTGCAGTTGCAAAGGCAATCTAACACTGTAAATGCCCTATGGGGAATAGATGGAATAGATGTGTTTTACTGCGGCTTTGTATACTTGTTTATTGAACTGAATTGACTTAATTGTTAGCTATTCAGATTTATAAGTTACATTGACCTAAACAATTCCCTAGCCAAGTGGCAGAAACCCCGAGGCTGTGGGTTTTGGTAAGATTAGATCCATTGTGTGTTAACTCTTTTAAAACAATCAAGTCGAAGTACTTTCAGCAAACTCACCCAGAGACATCCATTCCTCTTTCCCACCTTGCTCCAGTCTGCTGCAATTTTCTATAGGAGCAGTGGTCATGTATATCAACCATACCTTAAACTTGCCCACTAAGTGTCCCCATCCGTGCTAGCCTTTTCTGTGAAGAGAACCTTGGTTTGAAAGTGCTGACTCCAAAGATTGGGAATTTAAAGTGTTGTCAAAGCAACAGGCTTGCTTTTTACCTCACTTCAAGCTTCTGCATGACCAAATCAAACATTCTCTTACAGAATTACTCTTCAAAATAAAAAGCAGAACTTCAGTGTGTGGGATCCCCTTTCTTGAACCCCTCTGCTCCTTTCATGTAGCAGCTTATTTTAATTGCTTTTAGTCAACTGGCTATGTAACTGCTTTCCCTGAACAGAGCAGGCTGGTTCCATGGAAGAGGAGTGCTTTGTAGTGCTATTTCTCTACTTTTACTGAAATCATAGCAGAAAATGAAACTTGAACAATGGGTTGTCACACTTTCCCTGGTCCAGCTTAAAATAACCTAGATCTTCTGAACAACTTCCAGGCGTAATTTTTTTTTTTTTTTGGTGGACATTTTCTTTCCCAAAAACACAATAGGAACTCCCTCAATTCTTCTATTCCTACTACTATTTGAGTGGCAAGATGAATTTTCACAATTTTGCACTATGACCAGGGAACTGGTAGGAGAATTATCTTTAAATGCCTCTATCCAACTTTATAAAACAGGCTACACAGGCCTACTGCACTTACCTCCAAATGATAAAGGAGCAGCATCCCTGAAACAGCAAAAAGAGTGAGGGAGAACCAGATGCATGGTGTTAAATACCAGCTGCACTGATGTACATGTGTATGTGTATGAATCTGAATCTGCCCAGCTAGAGCTTCTGTGGTATTTGAGAGGACAGTAAACCCTGAAGAGCCCGAATGTTCACATGGGAGCTTATCAGTTGTTGATGAGGCCCTGTCCAGCCTTACAGACAGCCAGTTTCCTTCTGTACCGGGGCACTAGTTTGCTGTGGAGCCAGCAGAAAGGTGATAAGCTACGGAGAAGATTTTTTAGGAGTCTTGCCTATCTTTCACACCAAGTGGCCAGAGCACATTTTCCACAGTTGCCACTTACAGATAGGCTGGCTGTTCTAGGATAAGGCCAAGGAAGAAATAGGAAAATGGGTTCCAGTTTGCTTCCTCTTGCACTCCCATAGGACTCTGAAGCTAGGCCAGACTTTTTTCTTCCCACCCCTGCCCCTTTTTAAATATGTAAGTCTCCCAGAGCTTATAACTGCAGCAGACGAGGTAGCTCTGGAGTCAACTCAGAGCAAGAGACAGATTTCAGACAGGCTATCAGCAATTCCCTGTCTGCAACTGCCAGGCAGGAAAAGGCTGCAAGTTCTGCCAGCTGATAGCAAAAGCCTCGGTTAAACCAAGCGGTAAAACTTTTTCAACCCTCTCAAAGGAAAGGGGTTCCTACAGAATTCACCTTTCACCACATTTTGAGTGACTTTTTGCGGGTCAGGCACCAAAATAAGGGTGAGACAGAGCAAGATGGTATCACTTCACTGGGAAGCAGCTCCAGGACCGAGCAGCCTCATCCCTTGCTCTCCAGGATGATTCTTCAGATACAATGGGAAATGCAAATATGCAGTGTGAGAGTTTAGCGTTCAGGGTAGATAACTGTAGGATACTCCATGGGGGGGCTTAAGCTGATGTCTGAGGTTGTTTCAAACTTGCTCTGAATGTTTGACCCCCTCCTTGCAATGGTTAGAAACATACTCAAGCATTATCCTGGTCATTGCTTTCCAAGATTGCAGAGTTACACTTGCAGGTTAAAACATTTCTCCTTCAACTTCTGATGATGACAAAAGTCATCTCAAGTTACATGCATGAATTTTTTTTTTAACATTCCCCTTGGGATAACACTATTAGGGTATAACATACACAATCACTATAAATCTGGTGTTCTGAAGGACTGTGGTGATGCATAGAATGGGCAGTTTTACATCACAGATTAACTCTGACAACTGCAACTTCGCATCAGCCCCTCTAGACACCCAAGTGAATCTTTTTTGTTGTTGTCTCTCACCAAAGAGACTCCCAACAGAAGAAAGAGATTTGAGAAAAACACTACGTGATGTTTCAAAGGCTTAGCTGAATCTTTTCTGCTCTAAGGCATAAATTTGAAATAATAGAGTCTTGTGTTTGAGTGCTGATGTGCCCACCCTTTCGAGCACTGCCAGTGTTTTGGGGTCAACATGTTAAAGAGGAAATGGCTGAAGGGGAAAAATGGATTTCAAAAGCTTCGTTCCCAGCTCAAACTATCTCTGGAGTCTGAGGCCTGCATTGTGAAGATGTCTGTGTGCTGCCATCTTTTCTGTTTCATGAAGGCATTGACATTTCCAACCTCTTGCTAGCACAAATCAAAACCTCTCAGAACAGATTCTCCTGCAAGTTATTGTGACAGTTTTGTCCTGTTGATGTGCAGAGCCTGTCCCCAAAATGTGTTTGCGCCTGGTTCATGCAGCACAAGGCACAAGGCAGCCACATTTCACCTCCCTCTAGCCCACAAAGGGAGAGGAAAAGGGGCTTTTTTTGGAATTTCCTATGGTTTCCACATGGCCTTGCAGACCCAAATAGGGCTTCTCCCATCCACACAGGTGTGTCAGGGAGCTTCCAGAATCCTCCTTGGCTAGCACTCACCAGGGCCCTGGCAGCTTCACCCTGCACCATGCCAGATGTGACAATGCTTCTAATTAGTTTCAAACCCTGCCAAAAAGAGGGAAGAGGTGGGATAGGATGACACAGAGGTGGCTCAGTTGGAGCAGCCATGCTCCCAGCAGTAACGAGGCACTGAGGCCGGAACAAGGAGAAGCTAGGAGATAAAAAAGGGCAAGAGGGGAATATTTTGCTGTCAGAAAATAAATATGCTTTAGACTAATATCTAGTGCCAGTGATATTTTAATCTCATTGGCAGGGAGCTGCTCTTCCAGGCAGGCAGAAATAGTTTGGGGTTTTTTTGGTGTCTTCCTTCAGGTAGAGGGTCAGATGAAGGGACATGCTCCATCTGCTAAGTACCACCCCAGCACTTGGGATGAAGCATATTCCCTGACCTAACAATCAAGAACTCATTAAGAAAAAATAAACTCAAGGCTTTATTCTCCCTCAGGGAAACTTATATTTTGGTGACACCAGTAATTGCAGTGCAGTGGCTCTTGACCACTCTGGTGCAAAGAACAGAAGAACCAAGCATGAAAATTCCTGGGCCTTCAATCCTATTTAGCAGCAGCAATTAATGAGGCACCACTATGGCTGAGTTGTACACTGCAAGACCACCTCCATGACCCCTTTGTCTGTCAGCAGCCACAGGAGCACTGGCCAAAACATCCTTGGTGCTACCAAGAAGGCTCAGCACTGAAGTATAAATCCATCATCCAGAAGGGTCCAACACCAGAAGACTGCATTCCTGTTTTATGGTCTGCAAATAAAAAGCACCATGTGCAGGACAGAAGAGATTTTCTTCTTTCGTTGCCCCTTTACTCCCAGATACCCAGTGGAGCCACATACATGCGCAAGGACATCCCTTGGAGAGCCATCCACGTCACACAGACAAATGCACTGTCACAGCCACAACAGTGGTTTTCCTACATCCTCACTTGCAAAACACTTGTTCCTTGCAATATCCGCATGTTATCCTTGTGCAGCATTTCCCAATGACACAGAGATAAGAGATCAGCACCCGCTTCTACTGCAGCAGGTCTGCAAGCCCCTTCCCCAGAATAAACCTGGATTTTCATACAAGCTAGTTTTCTACCAGGGAGATTTTACTAATTCCTGTCTTATTCCTGATAATAAAATAGCTCAAAATATAGGGTGTAGGAAAGAGGAAGTTTTTGACTGCGTTCATACCGCATTCTGTAGTTCCTAATTAGATGACTGTCTATCAATTAAAAAAGTAGTTGCATAACTTACTTGTGATAGCTGCCTGAATTAGACCTGGCACTATTAAAGCAGCTCAGTTTATCTAGGGTGGTAAGAGCCATTCAGACCACCCTTCTACATGGATGAGTCAGTGGATGAGTCTCAGTGCCTGATGTTGACACCCAGTTCAATCTTTATGTGCACCTGCAGCATTCACCCAGAATATTCACCTAGCACAGCTAGAGGAATTCTCATTGTGAATGGACAAGAATATGATTTTGCTCTAAAATCTGGAACATCAAAGGGTGACCCAAAGTAAGAAAAAAAAAAAGTTCGATTTACTCTTTGCAAGGAAGGGGACTAGGAAACTAGACCTGGAGACTTACTACTTAATTTGTCAGTGTATCACATGCTACTCCTGAGAGCTTTCACTGTAAAGAGCCTCCAGTGTGGTCCAAAACAAAAACACAGTGTATGTCAGGCAGGAAGGAAAATTCACAAGATTTCATTATGCCAAGGGACACCAATAACTGGAGAAAAGACAGCAGAAAAAACATATTACTGCAGCTTGGGAGCAGAGGTCTGCCAAATCCAGAGAGTGAAAAACGAAAGGGCTGTAACCTATACTGGATAATATCAGAGACTACAGTAAAAAGGTTAAAAGAAATCATCCCTTTCTACCACATGTTTATTGCCTCCCTCTGTTTAGGCTTACAAGCCTGAAGGCTCATTTTTCCCTCTTGATCACTAGTCTTGGGGACTTCTTTGTCATCATTTTGTACAAGATGTTGCTTTTCTTCAAAGAGCTCACATAAACTATGCTGCAGAATTAGGACATTGGTCATTCCAGAAGACAAAACACCAAACAAGCATACAAACAGGGGGAGAGAAATGCACATCCCAAAAGAGACTGGTCTAGCAACAGAGGTGTACATAGGCTCTCATAAAATGTGACAATCAAGATAACAAAGAAATTAAATCCCTGCCAGCCCTCTGATAGACATTGTGCATGCTGAGCCTAGATATTTCTTCCTCTTCCTCTCTGCATTAAGAGGGGGCATTAGTTGAGCCAAACATGAAGCTAAGGCTGTCAATAAAGATTGATTGGCTTGCTGACAAAGTCTGCCAGTGGCCAGCGACATTGTCACACAGACCAAGTGAAGGCAGGAGTATAAGAGTTGCTCAAGAAAGCATCACTCAGACTGATGGGGGCTAACCACTGCCTATGTCTGCCTAAACTGCCAGCTAATTGAGGTGGGAAATGACTTCTCAAGAAGACAGACACTCCTTCTGATCTCGATTAACTCCCTTTGTATTGTGGTTTACAGAAATATGTCAGCGTTCTCCATCAATCTGCCAGCAAGTCTTTTCTCTAACATATTTCAGCTTGCCACTTGGCCTTTCACTGTGGATAGGTGCTGCCACAGCTGATATAGCTCCCACATGACATCAGGGAGCAGTGCTACCTCTTCCTGCTGGTGCTGACCTTCCTCTGCAGCAAAAATGAAGCAAGACAGGAACTTCAAGGAAAAACGCTATATAGGAGTAGTTGTATTTTTGTATTTGTTAGTGAATATTTCTCAGGTATCTTTTCAAATCCTTATGACTGAGAATAGTTTTAAAAAGTAAGATTGGGGGACAATGCCATCAAAGAGTAATGGTGCTGCTTTGATGTATCTATGGCATCATAGAAAATGTGGCTTTGAAGAAAAGACAAAAACAACCAAAATACCTGCTGTGTAAGTTGAAGGAGATATGGGGAAGTGTTATTAAATTTGCTTATTACCTATCAGAAATATATAAGAAATAAATTTAGGAGAAGGATAACTGAGTCTGTACATCCCTGATGTTCCTAATAATCTTGGGACTACAACACAGATCAGGTTCAGGTTGGGGTGTAGATGAATGGCTCCTTGTGTATGTTCTGTATTGCTTCTTTGGGAAAGACCTCTTTTCACTGTGTCTCTATACAGCATCTAATTCAGCAAGGCAATGCTCCAAAATGAAAGCCTACAGGCAGCAATACAGAAACCCACTTAAGAAACAATTACCCAGCATTAAATAACTGGAGTAATTGGCAGGAAATATTCTACTTGCTTAATCTGTCATTCAGTTATCACTGAATACATAATCTACAAGTCTACATAATATTCCAGATCCAAAAGCAAAATTCACTTTTTTTTTTTCCCACTACCCTGGAATGTAGGTGGTTGGCATTTGAATTTCACATATATATGTATATATGCCGGATCATTAAAAGAGGTAAAGGCCAAGAAAGCTTCTTTGTTAATTTTCAGAGTGCTAGGAAGCTATAATTTTTGCTAAGTTTATTTTCTATTTTAGGTTCATAAAAAGAAAACTCTTTCTCATTCCTGTATGTAGCTATATATCTAAATATTTATCTTTTACCATCTTCACCACTGCAGAATCCGTATGTTTTCCATCTAAGCCATGAAAGGATGTGCATGAAAAAGGTCTGCGTGAAAGATACCTGATGCAGTGCTCCAGAAGTCAACATTAGTTTGAGGGAGGAGTGTACAGAGAAAGGTAAACACAGAAACAATACATGAAAACCAAATGGAAAGGTCTCTAAGCTGGACATTCTGTAAAACTTCTCTGTGGTGTGTAAACTAACAGGCTAGTTTCTCTCAACTTCTCAGACTAATGTTGTTCTTTCATACCTTAGGCAGGATTTTTTTTTTTTTTAATAAATGCCAGTGTTTCTGTATTTTTTGCTTTCTTATAGGTGACAAAGAAAAAGATGCATAAATAATCATCTTCAAACATCTTACAACCTTGAGGATCTGCACTGACAGTCACAGAGAGGAATTCTCATTTAGGAGTAAGAAATGAACTTGAATTGATTGTGGACCAGCCTGTGAATGCTGTCTTCTTTTTCCTTCCTTTTATTTATTTATTTATTTATTTATTTTTTAGGATAGGATGGGTTAATTTCCCAGTTCTACACAATTTATCTGTGCTGAGCTGGAAGAGTGTTGAGTGGGAAAGGGTTTCATTGTCCACTAGGGCCTTATGGCTCTTCAACACCCACCACTTCTGCCTCATGTCAAAGAAAAGCAAATAGGTTTATTAAATAGCTGTCAGGCCAAATGAGGCTGTACAGAGAACAAACAGAAGGGAAATTGGATTAGAGGCAGAGTACATGCCACACTAAACAAGGGTACAGATTTACAGCTTTCTTGGTGTAACTGGACAAAGGACTTTGAAGATGAGTTTTGGGGAGGGGGGAGCTGAAGTCTGGGGAAAAAGGGGCAGGTGCCCACACAGCCCCAACAGAGTGGCAGTCATCCTCCTCAATAGCTGGGAGCACAGAGGTGAAGGTACCCCTCTCCTCTTTCAAACTCCTAGCTGTATTTCTCCAGCACATTCTCTCAGCATGTGAAGATGAAGAAAATCCAGGCTGTCCCTTGCCCACCTCCCTCAGGGAAGTAGCCTTCACCCTGATCTTCCCAGGCGTCAGTCCTAAATCACACCATCTAACCCAGCAGAGGCAACAAGAGAGAAAACGAGTCATGGCAGAGCTACAGAGAATTAAACTTTCCCTGATAAAAGCTTTGGCTCACAGGCAGGCTCAGAGAGGCTGGGCTCTTTTGCAAGCGGCTGATAGTTATTCCCAGAGAGACCCCGGCCAAATTCTCACCATAGAGGAGAAAGTGCCAAAATATTTTGAAGTCATTTTTACCTGAGAGAAAAGGGAATGAAAATACAAACACACTCACTAAAGGGACTGCAGAGGCTGGTAAAGTCAGAGGGATGATAATGGGCCAAGCACTGGAAGGAGCTATGTGCAGCTATGTGCAAGTGTAGTACCTGGAACTATGATCTGTGTTGCTAGAGCAGCCTGAATTTTTCTTGTGTTGGATGAGGAGTCTATATCACATCAACTACAGCACAGTAACTGACTCCACCATGAGAAGAAACAGGCTGTGACCTGTTGACCCTTGCACCCACCTTCAAAACCTGTGTTTTTGTCTCCCACATCCAAGCTGGATAGCAAAGTGCTAGATCCCAGGTGCTCCTCCACACTCAGATCCAAAATCAAGCACTTTTTGGATCTTCACCTCAAACCACATCAGGCAGTTTGGGTTGCTTATCATCCACTGAGTTATTCAAGCACGTGGTGGGCCTTGGCCTTTCTTCATCTCTTGAATATATTACATGCTCCGATAATTCTTGATCACAGCAAATTCTAAGATAATTTGTCCTCAGATCACTGTGCATTCGGAGCTATTCTTGATTACTTAACTTGCAGGAATTTGAAGATCAGTTGTCAAGATTGACACAAGGTGTTAAAATGGTGCACACACCTTGACATAATGCACAAAAAGAAGGGTCTTAATTCCATGCATGGTCCATGTACCATGTTCTCCAATCCAAGTTCATATAAAGATTTAACATAGCATAACAAACATCAGCTGATTTTCAGTCACTAACATTCAGCATCCAAGACAAACTTTGGCTTTTCTGTACTCCATACAAAAAAATCCTTAATTTTAGTGAATGGGCCAGTGAAATTCTTTGACTAATTACTGTATTAGCATCTGTTAAATGACAGTTGAGACCGTGAAGAACAGTTCAGATATTCTGGTAAACAGAACACAGCAAAATGTAGAGTTTGGGGGTTTTTTGAAGAGGGAAAGTGCAATGAGGATGGCTTGTGTCACTCTGCTACTAAAATCTTATTTCTCAAGGTCTTGGCCTGAAAACATCAATAGCCCTTTAACTGTTAGAGGCTGGATCAAGACTAGTATTCCAAAACATGAATTAGCTTAGGTCCTTTGGTAAGCACAGCATCTGACCAATAAGGTCATTGTAAAGATAACAAGGTCAATTGAGGATCCTGACAGTAAGAGCAACAGTTTCAGTATAAGTGGGACTACCCAAACAAGTTGGCCTGAAAGGAGAAGGGAAATGCCCCAGCTCTCTGATCCCACAGTGGGTCTTGGCATCCTCTCCTCATGGCCATGCCAGAATGGACAGGGCTGGGAGACACCATACACCCAGCCTCCAGGGTGCTGCTGGGTCAGAAGGAGGACAGAGATGTCAGTGACAGGCATCTGGCATCAGCGGTTGAGCAGAGCAGGCACAAGTGCTGATCCTCCTGCTCCAGGGACGGCGTGTCCAAGGCACCCATTAGCTTTGGCTCACTGTGAAGGCCAAGAAATTTGCTGCTGTGCTTCAGGCACAAGTTGCAGACTCTCTGAGCTTAGTAAGGTGCTATCATAAACCACAAAATTAGGTGTCATGGTGGAAAGTGCTTTGCACAGCAGTCACATGGCAGTGTGTGGTAAGAATGGTGTGCTATACCAGCAAGAGAATCCAGGCAAAATCCACCTCAGGATGCTCAGGGCTAATCCCACTTACAAGAAATCATGTTTCTTTTGTCTCAACACTGAAAATGCAAAGGCTTCCTCTCCTCCTTCCCATCAGTTTGTCAGGAGCCAAGGCTATTGTTACCAGCGAGCGGTTGAAAGTTTCCCTGATGTACTGCAAGACTTGGAAGCGAAATCCTGGTTTCAAATGCATTTTTGTGATGATTCAACCAGTCTGGTTTGGGATGCTGTGGCTGTGCTTAATTTTATGGTCGTATTACATGCTGATAGATCTTACTTTTTTTTTAATTTCACTAACAGAAAGCATCAGTATCTTGCCCGTGAATTATCTAAACAGTTTCAGCTCTTTCGATAATGAAACATAAATCAGAGGGCAAGTTGATTAGTAGCATGCTTGTAAAATATTGCACATATTCCAGCACTAGTAAAAGAGCATTCTAGCCAAATGTGATAGGCTCTGGCTTGTTGGCTTGAAATAAAACAGCTAGAACTACAGACACATGAAGTATTATTTGTACCACAAGAGCACACACAGGTGGTAGCTGTGAAGTAGTTCAGTACTTCATAGGAGGTTGGCCCCCCAACTTTATTTGGGGTTGAGAACAGGATGACTCTATATTTATAACAATAAAGATTTTGAGGAAGTGATGACTGTTGGTAAAACTCTTTCCTCATCATCAGAATTGAGACTCATCCACTTCATTAAGAACAGGTTTAAGACTACAGAAGCTTCAACAGGAAAAGGCTTAGAGTAACAGCAGTCCCTACTGAAAATCCCACCCATTATGCATAAACCAATGCTGAATTACAGAGCAACATGGTAGAATCACAATAATTCAAATAATGATGCAGACACAGAAATAAATCTGGTGTTACACATCATTATAAACAGAAGAGGTTTTTAATTGAGACCACAGTACAGAACTGTTCAGAAGCCACAAAATGGGTAGTATTAGTGTTACAAAACCAGGCTCTTCATAAGAGCCATCAGGCCTTGCCTCTTCTGTACGGCCAAAAAAAAAAAGAAAATCAGCAGATGATGTACCATTAAGTTGCTTTGTGGCTATGTCTGACCAGAGATTTTGCCTTAAGCAAGTTTCCTGCACAGTTGGGCACGTGATAGGCCTGCAGACAAAAGTGTCATGCTAGATAGGGAGACCAGACTTGACTGATTAACACATACTACAATGTAGAAGCAACTATTGAGGTGTTTGGAACGTGGCAGAAACAGCAGATTGATCAGCTTCCAAAACAAGCTGTAGATGATGTCCAGTTTCTGGTAAAAGTATGGTAGAGACAAAACTGCCAAGCCTCAGAAGCCACTGAAAGCTTAAACCAACCAACCGAAAACAACCCATGGATTGAGGTAGTCAAGTTTCAATAATCCATGAAATTACTGAAGCAATAAAAAGGAAGCAAGTGAAAACAATGCGTGCCATAAGTTAAAATCCTAGGAAAAATGAAGAGCAGGTATGCACTAGCAAGCAGTTACACTGCAGTAGGAGGGGATCTCCAGAGCAAAGCAAATGGTGGAGAGCACCCAGTTTCACACTGCACTCAGCTGAAGGGGTGCTTCAGCCTGGCACTTGCCCAGCTCCCCCAGACTAAGAACTCATTAGCTGAAGCACGTTGGTCACACATCCTCTGCTTCCAGTCCACACAGAAGAAACAAGGTTTGTGACCTCCTGGACTGCCCCACAACACAACCCAAAGCATGTTAAGTGGGGATGTGTGGGATACAGACTTCAAAAGCGCTTCTGCCCTACAATGATACACTTACACAGGGTGGAGCCTTGCTTATCTAAAAGTATACCTGCATTGCAGAGATTTTTTGTTCAAATTTTGTAACACGATATTTTTCATTCTGTGATGGAATTTCTTTTGGGGAGTGTATTGATTGCAGTATTCTCCAGCAAATACTTACTACCACCAAAAGAAAGAAAAAAAGAAAAAAAAAAATTAGCGTGATGTTAAATATCACACAATGTGCTTTAATTTTTGTCAGTCCTGAAGTGATCAAGCGGGTATACTACACCTAGGGATCATTGGAGATCTCACTCAATGTGAAATATTCTATCCTAGGCTTCATGACCATGCTTGAGTGTAATAATGTGGAGACAGAAGATTTGTATTATTATGTCTCTCTCAGAAAAATGCTCCAATGATTCATTTGACTTCAGCATATATGAGAGATGGACTGGTGTGTGGACTGGTGTCCTGCAAGGCAGGACAGGGCAGGCTGCTGTAACACTGTGCTGAATATAACAGCATGGATGTACATGTCCGAGATCCATCACCCAGAAATATTAGAGAATTCTTTCTACCAACATGCACAGCAAAGTTTGCTCATGATGCTAACCAGGCTGCTCATGCTAGTTTACCATTTCCATGGCATCTTTGAACTACCACATAAGGAAATAATCTAAGAGCAGCAGCAGGAAATATCTGTGATCACCTCCTAGTTTGTGAAGTTATTCTACCCTCCACCAACAGTTCCCCTCCCCATCTTTTTCTGAAGACAGATTGTTGCTTCTGAGTAAGAAGTACATACTAAGATGCAGTCAAGCTTAGCCTTGCAGCCCATGGGTTCATGCAATGGGTTTGCAGATAATGTGCAGCCTGTTGTTTCATACCATCTTCTATGGTTCAGGTAGATGGTATCAAAAAAGCTGTATGGTCACACCATTTTCTCTGAACAGACAGACTGTGACCACACCAAGAAGTCTAAATTCACAGCCATGAATTTCTGAAAATGAGACCCATGCAAACTACACTTAGTTCTCTTGCAAGTTTAAGAGCAACTTGCTCATCCAGTGGCATAGAAAAGATGTAATTCTGAACTAAACTGTCTGAATGTCTCAAGTAAGGTGGTATTCTGTCATGCAGAGAGACACTATTTTTCTGTCACCCTTGGGGCATGGCCTATGGGTCATAGAGGCTAGGTAAGTATTGATACTGGGCTGCTCTGAAACCTCTTTCATAACATAGTGATGAAGGAAAGTTGGTTAATGACAAAGGAAGGCTTTCCTTTGTATTATGGTTCCTTCTTCGCAAGGATCTCACTTCAATAAACACATTTTAAAATAATCACCACTGGTCAAGGACAAAGTGAATCTCTCAAGTCAATTTGACATAATTCTGTTTGATTTGAAGTTTATCTACTATTTGATAAATCGTGCCCTGTCATCCTTCAGGGGCGGCTACAGGAAAAATAGATCCTCAGCAACAATGCCCCCTGTCCTTCACCCTCTCACCTTCTGGGCTCTCTGGACTTGAAATTTTGATTTGAGTCCCTTCCGAGATGGTATCAAAAAAGGCAAAAGGTTTTTTTCTCATTCTTGATAGGCGAAGTCCCAGAAAAGCGATACATTAAACACTAACCTGTAGCTCCAGAAAAAAACAGGACTAGTAGTTGTTTGGCAAAGCCTGAATTAGAGACCAGCGACTTGAGATAAGATAGGCAATCAGCTCTGACTCTGCCACTGCAGACTTCTGGTCTACTTGCAAGAGAAGACATGTCATCATTTCTCTTGACAGTCGCCAGGATCTCAGGGGGAATGCCTAACAGACACAGGAGAAAGAGGGAAATGAAAACAGGACTCTTAAGGAAGAATGAAGGACTTTAGGAAAGAAGGTCTTAGCTTTATTTTTAACAGAGTCTATGTCAGCTCTGAGTAAGGTTATATATGTTTGTGTATGTCATCAGCCTTGGGCGGGGAGACTGCAACATAGTGATGTAACAGATTTTGTTGTTGCATCCATCCCTTACATAAGAGTCAAATCATCAGAAGAGGTCTGAATATAAAAAAGAAAGTCAGTTTATTCTTCGCACTGTTCAGTAGTTACTTGAATAACATCCTTTTTTAAATTAGAATTTCTGTTTAATCTGCCTATTTCTCATAGGCAAATAAATGGGCCATCTTACCACTGGAAACACATTTTCCTAGACCTTCATGTAGAAAATAATTCATGTACTACATTGAATTTACAGCTTCTGTCAAGAAAAAAAGGGATCAAAGCTATACACTCCACTTAGTGTTCAAACACTGAAGTGGTCGGACCGAGGTGGTCAGTCCATGGGACTGGTTTCCTAGGCATTCTTCTGAGGATCACATTTACCTCCCCAACACATTAGCAGTATGGCAGAACCCTGGATAGCAAGAGCTAAATGTGAGCACTACAGACATGCAGCAGCTGCTTTTGCTGTCAGCTGTGGCAGGCTCTATTTCCTACAGCTAGCTAGGGAGGCGGAGAGGAGAGGTGCTAGTCTATAAACAGTTATAAGCTAGGAAAAACTTCTTTGATATTATTTCTTTTCTGAAGTGTAAATTCATATACAAGCATGTGTCATTAAAAAAAAAAAAAATCTGTTCCAGTTTCTCAGGAAACTACAAAAGACTTTGCATGCACATCTAGTTATATAGAAATGGTACCTTATTCCATCATGGAGGAAAAAATGTTTTAGTAAGGAAGTACAGAAGTTTCACTTGCCCAGTTGTTCTTGCCTGGTTGAGAGGGTGGTTCTCAAAAATGTTCAACTACTGTCAGGGGTACCCAGAGAAATACAATACTGCTCAAGCATAGCCAGATAATTCTGTGGATTGGTACCAAAAATAGCAGATGAAAGTGGTTATGGATCACTTTGGTGGAGAAGGGAAAAGGCAGAAGGGCTGTTGGAAGGACTGTCCCCTATAACGGCACACAGTCCCTGTCACACAGAGCATATGGGTCCTTACCTGGCTGTGTGGGCCCCACCACTTCCCAGGCTGGTGCTCTCCCCAGTGCAAGTCTGGGCTGGTTCTATGACCCATACTTATATGATGGCTCTGACTAAGCCATTTGACACCAAACCCACTCCAGGTGTCCCCTGATTTCTTAGTACCTACCTCAGCCAACACTAATCAAATCGGAAATTCTTCACAGGAGGGTTCTCCCTTCCTCCTCCAAATGAAACATCTCCTCCTGCTGTACATGCTCTCTTTAACTCTGACACTATTCAGAATAGAAACTTAGGAAGATGGTTATTGCAGTAGGGCCTCTTCTTTCTTTTCAGAGACAAATAAAATGAAAAGTTCAAAAGCCTCTTGCTTTTGGTCACAACCGTCAGGCCAGTTTGCCACGAGGCGTACGTATGAACATTTGTATTTTACACACCCTTTCTTCTTCCTTTCCTCAAAGTAGTCCTCTAAAGACCACACAGTAGGCAGCATTTGGAATTTTCTTTCTTTTTTTTTTCCCCTCTGGAGCTCATTCTAAAGTACTTCCACAGATATTTTTCTTGCTTTTGTTGCGTTTCCTCTGTAAGCTTTAAAAGACTTGGCAACACAACTTCCCTGGCTGGTATAAATACAGCCCTAGATATTTTTAAATCACAGAAGCAAACCTTCCTACTCCCCCTCCCTCCTCCCCAAAAGCCATATCACACAAGAATCTCTCTCCTCCTTCTGATGGAAGTAATTTCATTATTTTAAAAGCACTTATGCAACCAACAGAGGCGACACGATGTGTGTGTGCATACACAAGCCTCCTCAGGAGTCAATATGACTGTGCCCTCTCCCTACTTTCTCCTTTCTCTATCCTTTATCAATATTAATTTTTTTTTTTTAACATTTTAACCAGGTACGGGTTGATATCCACTGTATCTCTCTTAAACACAAGTTTCCAATGTGCAGTGTTAAATCTGAGTAGGTTGCTATATTTTGTGGAAAAGGCATAGAGAATGCCCTTTTGATGAATTATACAAGTCCAGTTTCATCATGGAAGTTGCTTCCTTTTGATAGAGGATTTTAACAATTGTCCGTCCCCTGACCAATAGGTTAACTCTAAACACCTCCAGCCCCTGTGTGTGCTTAGGGATCTTCATTTATTGCAGTGCTTTCCCTTACTCTAAAGCAAACTAGCTGCAGTGTCACTTCTTCCCAGTGTTTGGAAAACATGTTTGTCAATTTTTGGTTCAAATTTAGAATTCCTCACATAACTTTGCTTGCTACTGAAGGTATCTATTTTCTTGTCCATTAATTTCATTTTCCTGAAATCTGCTTCCAATGATACACTTCTGAATAAAAAAAGCATTTACCCCCACTACATATGCCTAGAAAGCCAGCATAATAGACAGCTAAAGACAATGTTGACATAAACACAGTGAAACACTCCCAAAACACTGAACCAGGGCAGCCCATCAGACAGCCTGGACTGAGACAGTCATTCAGATACAGTACTCCCACTTCAATACTTGGTTATCTCAGACAATACATTTTCCCTCTCATCTCCTGAAAAGTTAAGCAGCCCAAGGCAGGAGAGACTTTGGGGGGTTTTGACCCTTCTCAGTGACTTTTATCAAGAAACAAATAATCCCTTTTTTGGGATGTAAATAATTTGTACAGCCTTTCTTCTGTTATAAAGAGTTACACTTTAATGTACAGCTAAACAGGAACAGTGTGACAGGTGGAAAGGGAAAGTGTGGTGTTTGACAATCCCACCTATGTCTGGTGGGCCATGGGGAGGAAGAACTCTGCCGTCCTCTCTCCAAATGTTAACATCTTCTAATCAAAACTCCTTCAGTCCCTGCAGAGCAGAAAGATCTCTGCCCATGGTGACAAAGATGGCAAATAAAGGCCTTAGCATCCAGTAATACTTGAGCTTCTCTAGACTTAGTAACTAAAAAGCCTGAAAATGCCAGAGAAATAAAATTAGGATTTTATTGGGGTGTTAGAGAGGAAAAAATGTTTATTTAAGTATACTGATTCCTCATGCAATTCCTGTTCTCAGATGTGTTCAGAAGCAAGTTCCTGGAAGGACTCTATAGAAGCCCCTGTAACCAAATCTCACCCCCTGGCTTTGTAGCACTGCACTGCCTGGAGGGTGTGATCCTCACCAAGGTAACTGAGTGATGTTTCTCCAAGAGCAAGGGCCTTAGACTTTTTGGTGGTTGCAGTAACCTTAGGAGTGAGAGAAGAGCCTGTGACACAGCGGTCATTCAGCACACCCTATCATACACGCTCCCCTGCCCATCTCATTGTGCATTTTAATGTCCATTAAGTGTTAGAAAGTCCTGTTGTACTCTGCTTTGCTGCCCTCAGAGTTTCTACTTCAGCCAGTTCTCCCCAGTACTGGTATTAATTGTCTATTTGTATCCCCAAGTATCTGAACTTCTTCTCTCCCTGCAGATGGTTCTCCTACACCCATCATCTGTATTGTGTATTTCCAGACACATCCCCTGAGCTGCCTTGAAACACATCTGAGTTTCCCCAGCTCCAGATCACTGGAGGAGGCAGGGTCCAGTAAGGGGCAGGCTTCTCCCAACGTCAGGCTTATGTGGAAGGGTCAGCCTTAGGAGACCAAAACTCAAGTTTGACTATAAGCAGAGCCAGCACAGAGCTATGGCAATGAATCACGCGCACTGGAGTGTGCTTTTCCCCAAAATGCATGCAGCTTCTCTGCGGCAGAAAGAGCCATGGCTGCAGAGGACAAAGGAGGCTGTCAGCAGTTTAAAAGTCTTGCCATACATCTGCTAACTTTTATTATTAAGGTTGATTTCAAACAAGAATATTCTATTTTCTTGGGAAATTATGGATTCTTTTTTTATTTTGTAAGACAAAAGAAAGTCTCTATACACATCAGTGAAAGAATTAGTGAGCACTTTTTACCCTGTCAAGGAAGAAATAAAAGATACTTCAGAACAGTCATGTCACTGCCACCCTTAAGTATAATTTACTCAGTTTCTTTGCTTCAACTTATTTTTACGTAGCTCAGTGCTTAGAGGAATGAATTTAGTATTCAGGTTACCTTACAAATATTACAGAAGACACCTGCAAATTGTACAGTAACACCTTATTTTTCTAAACTCTTGCACTCTCCAGCAACATTTCTTTTGTCTATATGTCTGGTCAACTGCAAAAGTAACACTGAAAAGACAAAAAAAAATATTCGATGAGAAAATACTACAGAAAGTACTTGTCAGCATGAGATAAACTCCATTTGGAGAAACAGCAACAGAAGATCTGTGGTGGACCTACAGAGAAACAAACCTGTAGTAGATTATCAAATATCACAAACCTTTACCAGGACTCCCATAAAGGCAGCACAAATATGGTGCTACTCCATGGGGCAAGTTCCTTCAAGGAAAATGAGCAATACTGTGCTGTTAGCTAATAGAACAGTACTGCTCATTTTCCAAAGGCATACTTGGCAAGGGAAGACAAACTGTGGAATAAATGTCAAGAAGAGTAAGAACTGGGGAAGCAATGGCAAAACAAACATAAAGAACTGCCTCCAGATGTTCGGGCAGATCCCCTTTTCCTCTGATCAGAGTGGTGGAGCAAAACTGCAGCTGCTCTTGTGTCTGTTCAAGATTTATATTAAAAATGAAAGCATCAGCATTTGCCTGTCCTGCTTCAGGGTGTGCTACAGTCACTCAGGCTCCAGCAGAATATAATCTGCACATGGAGGTTAACATGGTTGAATCAATCTGATCATGGATGAAAATTCAGCTGCTATCGATTCCCTGCTTACACTGATTGCCCTTCCCGGGTCAGAATGGAAACCCATCCCATTGTTCAGTGAATACAGTATTCTGTTCACTACATCAATTACCCTGACCCCAGGGGGTCCAAAAGCCTCCCTGCTCACCCATTTACAGTGACAGCTGTCATGCTAATGAATCCACATTGACAATATAATTAAACCATTACACAAAGTGAGGCCTCACTCTCAGCTGTACAGCCAACACACACAAGGCCACTTTGGAGAGGCTGCCTATTAGAAATGTAGTATACTAAGAGGATGTATCAGTCAAGTTTTAGAAGATGAAAAATGCAGGCAGAAGATGCAAACTTAAAGAGAGTTTAGAAAACAAGGACAACCCTTGAAGTGACTTTTGTTTTCTTCTTTAGGGTGGCTTTTGCTGAAGTGGTTTCATGGTGGATTCCTGATAAGTCTCCTTTTGGAGTACATCTTCTAGAATAAGAAGCACTGCAGGACAATAAAGTTCACCAGCAGAGTCAGAACCACAAACATCCCCACATCCTCTGCACTCACCTCAAGTGAGCTAGAGATCTCACATATCACAACCAGACCAAGGATAAAAAGCCAGCTGAATATACACCAGCTGATGTGTACATATGACAATTGTTCAAGAGGAAGAGGGAGCTGCTAGGTACCACATTTCCATTCCACTTAGCTGAAGCCTGCTCCACAGGGGCACTGCAAATGCAGTCAAGACATAATCCTCTGATTTCCTTTACAACTTTGGCCACTGCTGACCAACAGGTTCCAAAGGTTTTTTGTAGCAATAGATTGGGTGGATAGAGTTCCCTATCATACAAAGGACTTTTGATCTTTGCAGACTGAAATGCAGGTAGATGGAGAAGGCTGGAAGAGAAAAATATTGATGTTTAGGAAAAGAAAAAATGCTCTTTTGCCCTATCCTGTGAGTACTGATCTTCTCAAGTAATACTTTACAGTTATATAGCAGCCTATTACATAAAACCTAGTAGTCACAAAAATATTTTGCTCTAAAGAAGTATGAATTACATGTGCTCATCTAGATGGAGAGTACAACCTACAGAAGGCAGTGTTATCTGGAGCATGGAGGTCAATTTGATAGTCTGAAGTCACACAGTCTGGCCTGGACAAGACAAAAGGGTCCTCTACCCATATTTAGTTTATCAGGAGTCTCTCACTGGAGACTGAGTACCAAGGGATTTAAAAACTGTGTTTTTATTATTTCAAATACAATGCCTTCAAATAAGTGATAAGCTTTGGGTTATTATTCCATGTTGTTGTTTGGGAGCAAATTCTCGTATTTAAGTACCAAAAAGCACTCAGTGCTTTATCTCAGGCTTTCAAATTTGGTAAATTTAAGGGCATGGCTGTCATTCAACAGAAGAAATTACCTGAACTTACTTTGAGGCCTTTGTGATCATCGTGAAGTGATGGCAGATATATCAGAATGAAGAGGAACAAATGAGTTCCTAGGACTATCTAGAAGCCTCTGCATCTATATTGTAAATCTTCAGCAGAATTCAGCTTTCTTGTAACCCAGTGATTCTTAGTGGCAGACAATTAAGCTATGGGGGGCTTCTCTGCCCCTTCAGACCATTAAAAGCTGCCCAAAATGTACCGTGTTGGTTTCTAGTAACTAAGAAGCTCATATGGCTTCTGCGCAGATGTTAAATCTGTTCCTCCCAAAACCCATGTCAAAGAGTCATACACACCATTCCTGCCCTTCCCACTACCCCCACCCCTTCAAAAAGCCCAAACAAACAAACAAATAAACAAAAAAAAGCAAGCTGGACTTTGTTTTTAATTACTTGGACAGAAATTTAATTCAAATTTTAAAATAGAATATAAATTTAAGTGGAAAACTTTTCTTTTCCCTAGAAAATTCAGATGTCCTACAATAGATGGAGATGTTCCAGTCATTTTCCCTATTGAAAGAGAGCATGCTTCACACCTCTAATTCTTTCTAGAGCTACCTTCTCCAACAGATAAGCCTGCATGTTTCTTTCCTCCTTTTATCCTCTCTCTACAGAAGTTTACCCCACATCCTAAAGTGAAAAATAGAAAGGAACAGACATAAAATGCAGGTCATGGAGTTAAGCACTCACAAGTTGGGAAGTGCCAAAATCATGGCTACTCTGTGACCCTTAAATCCGGCTATGGGTGGTGAATTGTGTTTAACTCTGTTACCTTGCACAGATCCCATTCAGTACACAAGGAACATGCCCAGCTATTCAGCAGCCATCAGTAGAAGAACAATGACAAATTCTTATAAATCACAGGAAGACTCAAGGGAGCACACACTGGGAATATCATGTGGCATCATGTGGTCTTCCACATAAATATTTAGAAGAGCAAAAAATTCTTAAATCCCTCATTATCATATTAACCCAGTCCAAAGCAAACATTTAGTAGTGGAACGGGATATAACCTGGTAAAGTTATGGGCAGTTGGACCTAGGTCAACAATTTCAGCAGCAGGCTACTCTTCTGGTCCTACTTATAACACTGCATAAACAGAACAAGACCTTAGAATTTTTTCTTTTTTTCTTTTTTGCTTTTTTTTTTTTTTTTTTTTTGCTTTTAAATAAGCATAGTTCCTTTGCCTTCCCGAGGGCTGTGCAAGTCTACAGAAGCTAATGTATGCTGCCTGTAATGTATGTTGTGTTATTCTGGTTTCCTAAACTGTACATCGAATGATGGATGGGAGGCTGAGGCAGCTGATAACAATGCTAAATGGTGAGAGACCAAATATGCACCAGTAGCTCAGCTAAAATTGTGTAGCTGGCATAGAGCTGGGCTTGGGTTGAGAAACAGATGAAGTGTCCTGAGAGTGTGTCAGCCCTGGAGTCCTTGAAATGTGGTTTTCTTTTGCAAAACAGCTTTCTCTTGGGGGATGGTGTGGAGAGAAGAGTGTGACTTTTAAAAGCCATGAACATGAGGGCTCCTAATCAAGGATGCAATCAATATACCAATAACTGTTATGGCAAACAGATTAAGGGTTCAGGCTGCTGGGATCAGCTTGCTCCTCTCTGAAAAAGGAAGGTGGACAGATAGGGAGGGCATCTGCACATTTTGTGCTACTTTCTTGTGCCCAGGACAGGCCCAGCTATATGCCTCAGCAGGAATTTAGATCTTTTTAAAAGACCTGACATTTTTACAGTGGAATTCTTCTCTCCATGGTCTGCATACTGCACCTCAAGGAGCCCAGTAAGGTGCAGCTATTCTCTTCTGAAGTTAGTGTTACTCTTGTGTATCTATGGGATCTGTGGTGCCTATCCTCCGGTGTAATAGTTTGCTAAAGTCATCCCAAATCCACAGGGATTGACAGACCAGGACATTAATGTTTTCCCCATCAGAACCTTTTTACATGTGGATAAAATCCAAAACATTTTTGCCAAAATAAGTACTCACAAGGGCTGGAATACTGACTAAAAAGTGTTTCCTCTCTGCCTTGGTATATTTAGCAAATTCTAGTGGTAGGAGAGACATCAGTGACCAAGACAATGTGGTGTTCTGCTGTGAAATAGCTGGTCTCAGCTGAAGCAAGACAACTTGAAGTGAAAGGCAAAGTTATATGGAGAAAAGACTTAATAGGCTCCAGAATAAGATACTTCAGAAAATAAATCTAAGCATGATTGTAGTCTTGCTTTTCTGTTCCTAATATTTTAAGAACTAATATTATTCAAACACAGCATTTACCAATTCAGCATGTTTACAGAAAGGCTGAAGCCTCCAGACATTTCCAAGCTATGACCAATCAATGATGTTTGGATTTGGGCATTTAGTCAAGACAGAGGCAGAAAAGGGGGCAAAGAAGTCAGTAAGTCAAAAGCCTCATTTTTGCATATAAGTATTTCTCCTCTATTCATCTGTGCCAATCTTAACAAAGAGGAAAGTTGCTTTTCAGTGCTCTGTCCCTTTTTACTGATGGGTCCCAAAGATCCCCCCAGTGTAATCCCTACTGCCTGAAATTTTACAAGATCCCCACAGCTCTTCAATTACCTTCGTTGGCCTGTCAAGACTCCAGCATCTCAAATTCAGTTAGCTGGTGTTTGGACCTCTGCCAAGGGCCAGCCTTTGCTTCTAATGACAGCCAGCTGAGGGGACACTGAGAGGGGCTGAATTCAATTTGCAGGCCCTCTAATCTGATTAGGGGAGCAGGGTTTTTATTTTCTCCAAAGTTTGCAGTAGCCAGGATGAATGATGGCCAAAGGATGAGCTGTCAACATCAACAAAGACTTGGAGACAAAGGAAAAAAAATGAGGGGGTATAAAAAATTTTTTTTAGAAGAGAAGCGAGTCTGCTGTGATTGACAGCATAGCAAGCTGTTGAGTGAATTGTTCAGGTGACAATGTTGTGTTTGCAGAGTGTCACTCTATGTGGGCTGTTAAACCAGGAATGGATCCAGCTACCAGGCAGATGTCAAATTCTAAGGAGAGTTTTTCTTTTTTTTCTAAATAGATCCACTGTCCAGCCTCTAATAGATATTGCACTGTCCTTTCATCTGGGTCTAAAATATGTAATATTTTCTCTGTTTTCTACTTTATGATACTCTATTACAACTACTCACCTGCAGCAAAAATTTATTCTATAGCCACACACACTGTATTTTTCATTCTTCCACATCTGAGCATTTTGTCTTCTTGAATGGACTTGAGAAGCATTCTGCAAAAGGCAGGTATCCCTTCACATTTAAGCCCTCTCCTCAAGCATGCAGGTTTTATTTGATTCACTTCATAACACAGTTATGAGAGTCCAAAACCACTTTCTCACTATGGTTTTCCTAATGCTTGAACACCTTGCCCACTCAGTTAATCTTCATTTTTCATATCACCAGAACATGAACCTGGCAGAAGCCAGCAGAGCTATGGCAATACTGTAGGCTCTGCTCTTCCTCTTAAAACACCTACTGATGGCGTACATTTATTTCTACTCACTTAAGTCAGATCCTGAGGACAATTATTTAAAGAAAAAGCGTTCTCTGATAAACAGGTACAGAGCAGGCTTGGACACCAATCCAGCACAAAAGGCCCATAGCACAACACAAGAGATATTCATACACTCAGGATTTCCATTTAGAAAGTTTTTGTGGTCTAGAATCCATCCCATAAACCATGAGCAAAGCAAGCACCTTTGGAGAAAGAGAGGCTAAGGGAGAAACCCGATTCCTGATCCAACCCTGCAGTATCACAACATCCTTGGCTTGGATAGTGGAGTGATTCAATACGTTTCACAGCGCTACAAAGACCATGATGACTTTAGCTATCCATGGGAATCACTGAGAAGGATACATTTTTCAGAGAGAGTGGCTTCTGAAACTTCCAATTGGAAAGATAAGATTGTGCCAACCCCTCATAATACCTCCAATGCAACATAATGGTTAGCAAAAAACCTGGTTCAAGTGACACATAACACCACCTTTTCTCATCACCCTGTAATATCCACCACAAAAATTCACTCTCATCCTATGAGCACATCAATTTGCAGAGCAGAATGAACAGACAATTTTGGATATCAGACTTGATAGCAGCAAGGTAGGAACCAAGTCACCACCACCACAGCTTCACCTGTGAGTAGGAAGACAGGCATGCTCTCAGAGATGACCAGGCAGGAGCTGGTCATGTCCCAATAGCTGTGCATCAGCCACAGGAGAAAGGGAACCCAACATTGCTCCGGCAAAGTAGCACCATAGTCTTGTGAAGGGGCATAAAAGCAGTTGCATCATTTCATTAGTGCCTGAAGGTCTGAAACAGGGGACTGGTTTTGAGATAAAGGTGTTTCAAAAATAGAAACAAGCAGAAGAACCAAGGAGTGCATATGACAGAGAAGGGGCTGTTGTCAAAACCACAAAGAATCAGAGAGGATTAAAACAAAAATTGTAATAATTCTCCTCCTATTCTCCCATAAACAATGTCAGGAGTTGTGCACAGGCTGCCTTTCTAGCAGGGATCTCACTTTGCTAGCAAACTTGACTCACTTGCCATCCTGAAATACTTCAGTGCACTCATCTCAGGTAAGACTTCTCTTACCTTCACAATTTGGTGATGGAGAGCTGGTGAAGAGGTATCTCTCAGCCATGTGCAGAGCTCTGAGGTCTGCTGTGCTCAAGAGTGGAAGCTTAGCTTTGGGAAGTAGCTTGTCATCTCATCAAGAATGTGCTTTCTGCCTCTGCCCATATTCAAAGCCTCTGCAAAAATAAATTAATGCTCACAAATGTTCAGCTGGAACATATTAGCTTGTCTGCAAAGATCCCTGATGGTCCCTTGCTCTAACCTCCCTCAGTTCTTGCATTCAACTGGATTAGGCTGTCTCCACAGAACATCCCAGGGCTAAAGGGCCAAGTGAAATGCTTGTTGCAATTATTCTTCTCTCCTGTCTATCTGGGGTCTCTGTGGAGCCAGACAGGAGAGCTGACAGCAGCTGCCTGTGTTGTGCCCTCTGCTTCTCTTGATAATGTTCTGGCAGAGAAGAATGAGAGCAGCCTGACAAAGCTGCAAAGGGGTGAATAAGCAGAGAAGAGGAAGGAGATGGGAAGATGAAGCTCAGATGAATGAGAAAAGTGCATAGGAAAGGAGATACAAAAGCAGATGTGGACACATAGGCAGGAAGAGCAGCCGCTGGGAAGATTAAATTTGGAACAGGAGGTGAAAAAAGACACACTGGCCTTCTGGAGCATGGAGTCAGCACAGAGGATGCCCTTTGCAGTCTAATAGCAATAACAGAACTCTGACCTCCTATAAGTTACGTCTTGAGCTTAGCTATTGCATGAACCGTGGTCCCATTTTACTATTCTCAGTATGTTGCAAATGTCACATGGGTAGGAAATTACAACCCAAATGTCATAGTAGTGGAAAGGAAAGGCTGTAAAATGAAATACCCTAATGTCAGAAAGTAGCAGAATTAGCCACTGATGTCTTTTAATCTAAGCTTGTACAACGAAACTGTCACCTGTGCTTGCAATTTGCTTTACATTTTTATTGAGAATAAAGTGACCAGTATGGATGCCTTGCCTTTTTATTGGCACCCATTCAAAAGCATTAAATTATAGAACATATCATCCTATCAGTAATACTACAAGTTAGATACCAAGTGTGCATTCCATATTCTAAATCTATCTTTATAGTCTAATAAGACTCCAAAAAGCCAAGCCAGAAAATGAATGGAGATGGAAGGGCAAAAGCATTGAACATCCTAAAAAGCCTATGGATGACAAAACTTCAGATGATGGTGCATCTGTTTACATCTTATTTGAGATCATTAATGCAGTTACACCATGGGAATATTTGGTCCATTATTCATAATATCCAGAAGATGAAGAAGAGTATCACACTTAATTGAAACCCTTGTCAAAATGAAAAATTAATTATCCCCCAAAGATTCTCTGTCAAACTGTCTCTTTCTATTTGCTGCACAAGGGTAATATGAGCAAAACAATTCTGCAAGTCCATGCTACCAAGAAGTATATTATATTATGTACAAGTAACAAAGGCAGGAGCCAAGTCAGGAATTCTGCTATGAAGAACATTTTCCTGAGACAATGCCTATTCCAAAAACAAACCTGTTTTTAGCAGGGTATTGGATAACCATCAGGCATTGCAGTTGGAGCATGGCTGAGTCAGCTCAAAAGAATTTTCTCAGAAGCAGAAAGAATCATCTCAAAACCTTAGGATGGTTCAACAGCCTGGTCACTGCCAAATATGGAAAGTTAGGGCTCTGCTTTGAGTAAAAGCAACAAAATTCTGTGCTGAAAGAAAGGACCAGGAGGTCATTGCCTGTTTTGGATTCCTGCTGCCTCTGCAAACAGTCCAGAGACCCTCCATGGCAACAGAAACCAAGGACAGGGACTTCCACCTCTGAAAAACTACTGAGGGATGGTACAATCATTTCATGTACATCCCTCGTCTTAACCAGGAAAGCAACAGCAGCCCAGGCAGGACTCACACACCTCCAACTCTGTGACTCCTTTTCCAAAAGGATGCACAAGGAAAACTAGAGAGAGCACTTTGACAGAAGGCACAGATAACAGGACAGTGGCCATCTGCCCAGACCCAATCAGAAACATTCAGTTTCTAAGTCTTCCTCGAGCAAATGCCTACAGTTTCCATTTGCCCAGATATTTGCTTTCTCCCCTGCCAAGCACTAACCCTGAGACAGAAAGAGCAAAGTTCCAAGTGTCTGTTAAAGGCCCCAGTCTACCAAACCTAAAGCAGAGAAAGACCCCTGGCTTTTTTCACTTGCGCCACATTATCACAGAAAGGTGGATTAGAAGTTATCTCAGCTCTGCTTTCTTTCAGAGCTCCTTGGCAA
This sequence comes from Picathartes gymnocephalus, assembly GCA_013390045.1. NCBI lineage: Eukaryota > Metazoa > Chordata > Aves > Passeriformes > Picathartidae > Picathartes > Picathartes gymnocephalus. The sequence continues at coordinate 94,690 of WEKY01041648.1, forward strand.
CACAGCCACCAAGATATAAATATGCACACACAAAAATTTGCAGCAGGCATATGTGCGCACACACACACAAGCCAATAGGCAAAAGCATTTCAAGGCATGGAGCAGATACAGCCAGAAGGGCAAAGGACTTAATGAACTTCTGGAGAGAGGGGAATATATTATCCTCTTCTTGAAATTTAGGTTTATTTAAGGGTTAAAAAAAAAAAAATCAGAAAACCAAAGCCCCACCTCAGAAAATAAATAACTTCACAGTTGTCCTACCTACCACCAGCAAGCTTCACACAGATTTGAAGGGACCAGCAGAAGTTTCAGACCTCCATTGTGTAAAATATAACTTAAATTAAGGAAACTTAATTTGACTGAAGTAAGGTTGACAAAAGCCCAACTTAACCTGAATATTCAACAGCAAACTAATTAAAGGGGGTTGTTGGCAAGAGAGTTACCCATCCCTGAGGGTAGCAGGAAAGTAACATTTCATGGACCATTTATTACTTTGCTATACCTTATGTGCCCATTAGCACTTGCACCAAGAATAGTAACACACTGGTGTTACCATTTCCCTTCAGCCACGGTAACAGCACAGGACAACATAAACCAGGCATGTGCACAGTATACCACAGTGTCCTGTGCAAACAGAAGCCCAGCAAACAAACTGCTGTCACTCATGGTGCTCATACCCAAAAGGGCACATGAACCCACCACACCAACTCCCTGTGCACAGCAAGTGACAAATATCTCACTGTCCAGCTCCACAGAGTACCAATAGCTGTTCTCAGCAAAGGACAAGACACAGGCTGCTCATCCCAAGCTTCTTATAGCCTTGTTTTGTTCTGGGCCAGCACTTGTGCAGGGGAGGCCTTCCCCATCTCTTTGGAGGGAAGATTTCCTACAGGTGACAGGTGTTGATGCAGATACCTGGAGCAGAACCTCCTTCTCCTGGGTCAGGTGGGACACGGGTTTGGCATGGCATTTTGGTATATTCTAGCACACAGTTGTTGTCCTCAGACACAGGAATCTCTATTTGCTTCCTAATAAGCAGCACTAGGTTGGGAGAAGAAGCACTGATGTCAAGAAAACAATGATGGGACGGTTTCTGGGCTTGTGCAAGTTCTTCCCTTGCAGCAGATAGCAAGGAATTTTTTATTGTTACGGGTGCTTCTGTATCACTTTCCTTCTTTCTGGGTGTGCAAACTCCATATTGAATGTTGTGCAATAAGACGAAGAAATATTTATTCTGAGATGTCTGTATTAACTGTCCTTAAGCCCAGAGCACAGCTAATTGTGATCCAGGTTCTGGAAACGTTTCTATGACTCAGCTTCATCATTGTGAGCAGTATTTCTGAAGTCTGCATGGCTCCTGTAGTCTTCAAGGAAAGATCAAATATAAGAGTGTGCAGTGGAGCATGGAAGTACTGCAAGTGAAAGACGTTCTTTAGGAAACCTAGGTTCCAGGAAAACAGAGGTAAGGAAAATATCACGGATCTGGTCTACTGACAGAGTTTTTAGAGAAGAAAGTTTATAATAGAACCAAATTTATTGTGAAGCACAGGGACTCTTGGCCCATCTCTTGAAAAAATGTACCAGCCCCCCAATTTCTCTGCTTTATGATTTCTTTTCTCTCTACAACTTTAGAAACCTCCACTAATTCCAAATTTTAAATGTAGTATTCGAATCCAGGTATTAATATTGATTTTTAATTTGATAAGCAAGAGGACAATTTTTTGGGAAAAAAGAGTTTTACCTTGACAAATTCCATTCCCTGCCCATGCAGACATGTCAGAGATATATGTATCTACTCCTGGATGGTTTTTAGGCAGACTTTTAGACCATCATCCATCTCTTCTGAGATATCTCCTGAACTGCCATTCCAAAATGCTATTACTTGCCTCTAACATGTCTCTTTTCAGTCCTCTTGGTCCCCAGGGTCTCAGTCAACATGTGACTGGGTGAGCAGCCCTGCAGTTCCTTTCGGTTTGTTTTCTGGGAGCTGATATCCCACAGAGTTGATACTTCGTCGTTAAAGAAAATCAGACTCTTCTCCTTACATGATTCTTCATTAGTGAACTGCTATATCATGGTCCTTTTATGTTTAATCTCCTCAATTAGTTCAAATAATGAATTGACTGCCAGGAAAGTTTACAGAAGAATATCATTTTAAATAAATGTGCAGTAAGTAAGTAGTGACTAAGTGTGCTCCAAACCTGCATGTGCTCACCCCAGCAGGCTACAGCCAAGGAGCTGTTCAGGGGTGTCACTACAGCCACTGCCACTATTTCTGTGCTACTTAAGGGAAAGGAGGGCTCCAAGCTTTGGGAAATCCCCAGCTGTTATTTGGGGGTGCTCTGCAATAGTTCCAGATATCTTCTGGTATTAATATCCAGGCATTAGTAAAGAGCTGTTAAATAGTTCTTTTCTAGGAAAGCTACAGGTTAGATATTTAAATCTCATCTTCCTTTAAACTCTCACAAAAAGTAGAATACATTTACACAATCATCTACAAAGGCAGAATGATTTGTATAAACTAGGTACTACTGTTTTTCCTTAAAATAGCAGTTACTGGCAAAGTGGTGCATTTTTTGTCAGTGTTTTGTACACAAATCTTGGAGTTAAGCCATTTTCAATAGTGTGCTTTCCTTACAAAACTGGCTTTAAGTGACAATGAATTCTTTCAGGAAGTATTCTTTATTCAGTTAAACAGTTCATCTTCCAAAAGCTCTGAAATTACTTGGTATTTTGAAAGATGTTCATTCCATGGTATTAATTAAAGACACTCTTGCCTTTCTGCAGGTCTTCACTTTGATTATTATTTTTAATCTAGAAAAGCAGATAATTACATAAAGTTTTCACATAAGGTTTCAACAAAGAAACTAATATTACCAGTTTTAACATCTTCTTTGAACAGTTAAAATGTTTTCTCTTCAGGGAATCAGAATTAATACTCTGAGACTTCTTTCAATGAAAAAAAAAGAAATAAAATGAAATAGTGGAAAAATTGCTTTCATGCTTTTTTACTCATCTCCTAGACTAATGCCAGAAATCCACACCAAGGTAAGGGAAAGAAGATCTTACCACAGTCTAAATTGTGTTCATTCTCTTGTGGGGCCAAAGAGAAAACCACCAAATGTTCTATATTGGGATTTTTCTAATGAAAGCTCCTGTAAGCTCTACTATGTCTAGTTCAGGGTAGGGTCTCTGTATCTCATTATTACCATTTTGAATGTTAAAAGTCTCCAGAAGAGACCCAGTGGGTAGTTTTCTATGTGTGGCAAGACCTCCCTAATTACTGAAGAAAGTTTGAATGTCTACAAATTCTTTAGACCTGGACTCACTTGTAGGTTTGATCTGATTTTTTTCAAACAGGAGTCATGTTTTCAAGGAATTTTAAGAAATATATTTTAATTATCATGGTACAACATAGAGCATTGAGGCCTTGACCATATTAAACACTCCATGGGAGAGGATGCAGAGTCCCTCAATATCTTGGTGGAACAGCTGTGCCCTCCAGAATGGCCCTGTCCAGGTGTCCACGCACAAGAGCAAGAATCAGGACACAGCTTTTATATCCTGTGTTTAAAGTCTAGAAAGATGAGCATGGATTCAGAAACAAAGCAAAACTTATCTCAGTAATACCATGGATTTTAAGGATAGATGTTATCCTGTGGATTTTCTTGATTTTTATTGAAATTCTAAAGCTGAAAACATTAGGAATCCTACTTGCTGTCTCCTAAGCACTCCTTCCAGGCTCAGAGGGAAGGTCAAGGTTATTATTCCTTAGAAGCCACCACGAAAAATGTTCAGATATCAGCAGTGACGCTTTGGCCATTTTTTTGTGACAGCTTAAGCCTGAAAACTGTGTATTGTTTTCCAGGTCAGGATAGCAAATAAACCCCTTAGTCTGAGTTCCTGCCACCGGGGTCAGGAAAGGCTTCTTCCTAAACAGAAACATACACATATATATGTACATAAATAAGAGAGAGGGGTGGGGGAGACAATTTCTCAGCTGCTCTCTTAAGAAAGCTCTTTCGTGATGAAATTTTTACTTAGGAAAAGCTCCTAAATCAATTCCCAGGCTAGAAGGGGAGGAGGGAGGACGAGGAGGGCCACATTTCCCCTGATCAGCAGTTCTCCATTGCCCTCCCCTCCTTCCTTCCCTCTCCATCAGCAGGTTGCAAATAGCGTCTGGGGTCTGAAAAAAAGCTGACCCCGTGGCCAGGCACCTATGGGTGCTTTAATGGGCAGTGATGGCCTTGGCTGGCAATGCCAAAATATGTAGTCCTTGTCCCTTTCCAATACATTGGCTTCCAGCAGAGTGAGAGCAGGGCTCCCATATCAGTTTAGCATACCAGAGACTTAGAGGGGCTTACCAGACTGCTCTGTTTAGGGGATAAAAGATGGGAGCTTGGCAGGAATAAACATGTCACTCGGGGAGACTGCTCCACGGGGCCTGATTTCCCTCTCGCGTCAGCTCTCTGCTGGCGCAGCTCCCCAGATGCTGCAGCCCTAATCCTGATTTATGCTGAATTTTGGCGGGTGCAGGACCAGCCCCTGTGTAGCCCCCAGGCATGCTGCTCCCACTCATCTGGGCACCCACTGGCACTCAGGAGGAGGGAAAGCGTGTCCTCCTTGTGCTGGCAGAAACAAAATGTGTAACTTAAGCAATTTTCTAGCTTCTTGCTTTGCATATTTGTGAAGCATTGTTTAACACTGCTGGGAGTCGATGCATAATGGGAGGGAACCTGGAGATCCCAGTACTCACTGGGATCAGCACTCAGGGGAGTAAGTTCTGCTCATCTTCTGCTTCCAATGAGGCTGAGTTAGAAAAATTACCTGTGATTTCAAAGCTAGAAATACATACAGAGCACAGGCTTCAGTGAGTGGACACCTGACTCTATCAGTGGGGCGGCTCATGGTGACTGCACCATCCCTGGGAGATGCACGTTGTTTTGTGAGTGAGTGGAGGGCTGCTTACAGGCCTTCCTGATTGGAGTACTGGGAGAACTTGGTCATTTATTTATGGTGGCTCTAAGATACAAGAATGCAGATCTGGCCCTTAGCAGTAAGTTTGCTTTCAAATCACTATTTTTCCATTTTAAAATGAAAGGCTGGCACCACTGTTTCCATGTTGTTTCTCACACATCTCTTGGCTTTTTGGTCTTTCTCAAAAGGTAAAAGTGGGGGGAAAAAATCCCCAAGACTTTACAAAGGCACTTAGTGGGCTTTCCAAAGATACCTGCTCAACAGGGCTATTGTGCAACAGGCTGGGATAGCTAAGCACACATGAACACTTCATCCCACCATCTCCATCGCACAGTGCACAGGTCAGCATCTCCCCCAGAACTCAATGGGAAGCCCATCAACGGCAAAACCCTCCTGGAGTTTGTTTTGGAGGTAAGTTATCACTCTTCCCCTTCCCCACCCTGTGGCAGCAGGTTTCGGTTTGAGCCCGTGCTGCCCAAGAAACTGCAGGGTCCCTCGCAGATGTTTGGTAACACATCAGCAGCACGGCCCAACACAATGTAATGAAATTCCCCCCCAATCTCCCCCAGACATTACCTAATTGATAAAGTGGCCGCCCCGCGCCACAGCAGCTCCCTCCCCAGCTCGTGCGACACAGCCGGGCTCTGTTCCCTTTCACCATGACCTCATGCCGGCACTCGCCGCCCATGCATCATGCTGCCTGCAAGCTTCCTCTTCCACACCAGATAAACACGGCTGAGACAAACTCCCTCAGCAATTCAAGAAAGAAAAAAAAGAATTAAAGTAACTCCTAACCTTTCTGAAGCTCCTGCCCTGGGCCCTCATTCCCGGTGAGATCTGCTGGCGGTGGGATTCCATGTGGAGCCTATCTCAACGGCCTCTAGCCTACTGCTGTTTGCTGGCAAAATCCAGAGAGAGAAAAAACTAAGAAATGCAAAGGTTTCTGCTATAACTTCCACACATGAATACTAAAGTTACTCTCACTTATACAAGTGCACATGCATAGGTGAGTTTCTGTGGGGTCAGGCTCACTGGCAAAAATTTGGCATAACTCAGTGGGGCTGTAGCTAAGTTTGCACTGAGTTTTATCTACTATGTAGTGCACCTAATGTGGAACTGGAAAACTAAGTTGTGCATAGGGGAAAATCTATGCAAGCAGGTTTAACAGCAAAAGAGCCATTTTCTTCTTTTTTTTTGTTAGTAGCTCCTAATTTGATATTGCCTCCCAACATTACCCCTGCAATATATAGTCTACAACGTCTTTTTGTAGTGTGATCTTCCCTGTGACCTGAAAGCTGAATTCAATTACCCTTCACTACCTTGTCTATAGATCTGTCATGGAAAAGACAGCTGTTAATTCCTTATCACCCTTATCATCCTTACCCATGGTGGGTCTTAGCAAAGTCTCCACATGAATGCCATTACTGAAGCTTGCAATCGTACATTGACCAAAACGATCTATAAAACCCTGTGAAATTTAGCAAATAAGATCAGAAAAAAATGGATTCAAAGATCTGAAACATTTTCTGAATTACATATTTTACAAAAATAATTTTTAGGGGCTTTTTTAAAAACTTGTTTCAATTCAAAGTCACTTTTTTAGTTATAAAAGAATGCCCCCCAAAATCATGCAAAGATCACCCAAAGAACCTGTATTTGTGCATGTGTGCACATGCCCACACACATATAAAGCAGAGAGAGACACAGAGAAAGTTAGAACCGACAAGGATATTATCTCCACTTAACATAAATTAAAGCTAATCCTGAAAATCTTTCATTCTGGTTTCTCAGTTCAGATATCAAATGAAAGATATAGAGATCAACTACCAACTCCTGATGCTTACTTACAATATCCTTTATTCCTGCCGTGGTGAAAACCCCACAAGGAGCATGTAGGCTCTGAAGTCTAAATCAGTATTTATGAAAGACAGGAAATTGGAAATTTTTGAGTCCAAAAAAAAAAAAATAGTAACAGAGGTTTTCTTCTGTTAATGCCGATCATGTAATTAACATCCATGCATTAACTACAGGCACTAACACACTTAATGCAGGACACTGTGGGCTTTTGTGGGATGCTTAAAGAACTGGTTGTTCAGTTGCCATAACGTTCCTCATCCTGCCATTTCTCTGGCTGCAGGAAATGAAGGACTGTGAAGCCCCCAAATATGAACGCACTGTCAGGAAGAGCACCGCATCTGCTCACATCCTAAACCCCTTGGCATTATTCTCTCCCACTGCAAGAACTCAGGACAGATCAGATAGCTACAAACAAGATTTTATTTTCCTCCTCTCTTTCTCATTCATGGGGAGAACATGTCCATAACTCCATCAAGAATAAACAACCCCACAGCTAATCTTCCCACTCTTTGGGATGGTTTGTTGAAATTAGTGAAAGGATGTAGACGTTGCACAGACTGCCTGATAAGAGTTATAAGCACTGTTTTGTTAGTACTAAAGAGAGGGAGCATAACTTTTCTGTCTCCAATGACTTTAAAACACAACATTCTCCCTCACGTCTATCTCCCGACCGACTCTATTTACATTAAATATTAAGTAAGCTTGGGGATGTGCATACGGAAGGAAAATAAATGGCTTCCAAGGGGAGGGTGTTTTGCTTATTGTATACATTTTTTGAGGATGTGGCAATATAAACTACAAACCCAAAAATGAGAACAACTCAGAAAGCACCACCAGAACTCAAAAAACCCTCAAGCAAACAGCAGCACTTGTGGTGATGGTTATTTTCTTTGAAATACCAATATGGATACATATTGGTAAGGAAATACAGGTATCCATTAGCAACATGCATCTAGGATTAGATATAATGAATGGGATAGGTAAGTTTACCCTGATTCTCCTCAGGTACCTCTGATGCTAAAATCAGCCTGCTAACTTATTTGGTAGTTGGACTCAAATATTAGCTAAAAGGTAGCACCAGCAGCAGAGTGCCGCCAGTGCTGCTTTAGCATGGAGAAATCAATGTCTGTTGGGGCAGGTGCCCCACGGCGCCCCATTGCGCCCCACTGCCAAGGGCACCACCGGTGCCGATGGTGGGTGCTGGGTGTGTGAGCACTGGCGTGATCCGTTTTCTGCAGCTTCCTGGGGAGTGAGATACATGACATGTATTTAGGCTGCAGCTGCTCTGAGGCAGACCAAGAGACTGTCTCTACATTTTGTATCAACCCAAGTGCCGCAGGATCCCTGACTGAGGCTCCTTGGAGCTGCAGCAAGAGATAACGGGCTGTCGTCATCCCTGTCGGCTAGAATAGATGTAAGTGGAAAAATCCTTCAGCTAATGTTGATCTGGCACTTGCTGAATGTGCAGGGAAGGTAGAAAGATGGAGAGCAGTGACTAACGACAGGGGGAGATAAAAGTAGGATTTTCCATATCTCCATATCTGATTACACAGACTCTTGATGGCCTTTTTCTTTCCCATTGGCCTGTGATTTTGCTACATTTATTTATGCTCTAAAGAGGCAACTTCTCTGATGCCATTTGTTCTTTGACCAAACAGCACCTAAAAAGGAACTTCATGCTGCTGTTAAAATTACTGTTTAATTAAGCACCAATTCATTAAAATAGCTTTATTTACTGTGTTATATCTTTGGAGATAACTTTAGGCATATGTGATTCCAATTTATTTTAGGCAAATTCAGCACCAACTCTAACTCCAATACAGTTGAACTTACAAATATCAATCTGTAACATAAAAGTGAAAATGACATAATGATGTTTAAGAGAAGTGTATCTGAATGGCAAAATATTTGGAATGAAAATCAAGCAGTAACATATCTGCCTTCAAAATCCAAAATTTATAATTAATGGAGTGTGTGCAAATCTGTAGTGGCTGTTATTCTTAAAGATGTATAAAATTACTGAAAAATACATATCATTCTGTCCAGCAGAGCGGTTGCAAAAATATTGCAGTGCAGTCTTTATAACCACATGCTTCCGTGTGGTTTTTGCTGGTATGGCAGTGTGGCAGCTGGACAGCAGACACTGTGTACCTCACTGCACACCTTGATGCAACACAAACCACTAACACAGTATTTCTTACTGTGTCACACAGCAAATTATTGTTTTGCTCTTATTATTTGCTTGTTTTTTGAAAAGTATGCAAGAAAACAATTGATCTAAATCATATGGGGTTTGACTTTATATATTAAAAAAATTATGGCTAGGTAATGAATATCAACTCTGAACATTCTGAAAAGCAATACAGCTTACGTAGCAATGAAGTACATGAATCCTGCCACAGTTGCTGGGATTTCACTTAATGGACAGCTTGACTTTTTTCTTTATTTCTTTGATATATTCTAAACTATTTCTTTCACACAGGCAGGACAGTTTGGGCCAAGTCCTGTACACTGTTTAGAGAACATGACTAGCCTTCTGCATGTACTGGTTCCATAGAAATACATGCAGGTGTGTGAATATATATCTGTATTTGTCTACACACACACTGTGTGTACATACACACAGACTCCCATGTACTATTTTAATTTGCATTATCAGAAAAATTTAGGATACCAAGGAAGAATGTGCTATTTCCTTCTGTGCAGAATTAGATGCAAATCCTGGCTTTTAAAATTTTGCTGTAGTACTTGTCGTTTGCAGTGTTTTCATCTCACAGAACTGTACAACTGGTGATATACCTGCAGCATAATCCTGCTTTCTAACCCTGTCAGATTTGTATGTCATGCAGTCATCTGTTTGTAATCAGAGGTCCATGGACCTGGCAAGAAAATCACTCCCTTTCCAGCTGTTCTGTCCTTTCACCAGCATCACATTTGGAGAACAAACTGTAAATAATAAGGAGTTGATGAAGCTTCCACAGCTAGCAGATTTCCAACTTCAAAAGATTTTCTGCTTCTGAAGTTAATGGTTGATTCCCTCTGGGTTCGCTTTTCATGTTTTACTATATGCTATTCTAGACCATTAATAACTATCGGTGTTTGCAGCTATTGAACAAGGACCCAGAAATATATGACCATTCTTCATGGTTCAGTGTTGCAAACCACAAATGTGTTCATAGATAAGGGCTACATAAGTGCTTCACAGCAAAATCTTTATGTTACAAAAACACTCGCAGGTTTAGAAGGTGCAATGAACCTTCCTTTCCAAGAACTGCCAGAGATTTCTGGATGTTTGTGAACTTTTGAGATTAATATATCCAGAATCTGTGATAACCAAGATCTTTCAAAATCTGAACCACTTGGGTCTGCCCCTGCAGCAAAAGCAGGTCCACCTAGAGCAAGTTATCCAGGATTGTATCCAGCTGTGTTTTGAATATCTTCAAGGATGGAGACTCTACCACCTCCCTGGTCAATTCATGCCAGTTCTTGGTCTCACTCAGTGTGAAAAAGTGCTTCCTGATGTTCAGGCAGACCGTCCTGTGTTTCAGTGGATGCCCATTACCTCTGGTCCTGTCAATGGGTACCACTGGAAAGAGCCTGTCTCTGTCTTCTTCATTCATTCATGCCAGGTATTTATGAGTCAACCTTCAAGCTGACTCATCACTGAGGAAAATGGAGAGAAAGGTACCACTTGGAGAGTTGACCACACTGAATTTGGTGGACAAGGTCCTGCTTATGGACACCAGGAGTTTATCAAAAGTTCTCAGTTCTGGAAACCAGACTCTCATCAAACTCAATTCTGGAAACCAGACTCTCATCATGGTTTCATCTTCAGTGTAGAGCAGCAAAAGAACAAAAACAAATAAAAATCTCACACTGCAATATTCTTAAAGTGGACATAGTCTTTAAAACTGAGATCACCTGAGAACCTAGATGTGGGTTGGCACTGCAGGCACAAAATTGGAGGAACTTGGTCCCTGCCCTGAACTCTTACTACCAAATCATCAAGCTAGTTCAGCATGTGAGCTGACATCCCATAAATATTTGCTTCTTTTTCTGTGATAAACAAATAACCTTCTTCCCCTTTGGTTTCTGTTCTCTCTGATCTTAACAGCTTGTCCAAGTGTATCACCCCCCCAGGTGAATATATTCACATCCTGGCGATTCTGCCAAGATCTGAGCATGAATCCTGCCTCAGCAGTTCTTCTAGAACATCTGTAGAAACTGTTTACCAAGATGAGTCTCTTGATTGTGTTTTTTCTTCCCCACACCCATCTATGTTTACACAAAGAATTTCAGCACTTAATATAGAAAACCTACATATTTACAACTCTAAATCAAATTGGGACAAACAGCATAACAAATGCTTTCCAATTTGCTGTTTTCTTACTTATTTGCAATTCTGCCCACAGAAATCTTCCCACAAAGAGGTAGAGTCATCCCATTGCTTATATTATGCAAGCATAGTGAAAAAACTTAGGCAACTATTTTTTTTGTTGCATTGTTCAAGACAAATTAGGATGAGAAAGAAAAAGAGGTAATCAAGCCCTAATCATCAACACCAAAGACAGTTGTCTTCAAAACTCAGGAGACAGATGTGGCCCAACTCAATTGCCCCTGTATAGGCAATCAACAGATATGTCCCATGACACCTGGGACATTGGCACAAGGCTGGCAGATATTACAGAAAAGTATGGGAGACCCAGGCCAAGCGACCAGCAAATGAAACCCAGATGTGGTGTCCTGGGAACATATCAAACAGCACATATATACACACCTACAGGTGAACAAATGAGTCAGGGCTGGCCTTCCCCCAACTGCCTATAGCCAGGCAATGTGGGCAAGGAATTTATCCCCTCAGGTCCAAGAGGAGTCTTAAAGAAAGCGTCTGTCAGTACCTATCACATTACTTGAGCACATTTAAAGGGTTTAAATTCAAACCGCCAAATTGCAGGTCGATGTAGGAGATTGTGTTTCAGTAGTTTCTACAGTTGCTTTCCACTCTGTATGAAAGAGTTATAGTGTGTACGAGGGAGGCACCAAACAAACACCTCTGGCAAACTATTCCACATGTAGGTGAGTGCCAGTTCCAAAATATTCCAGGTGCTTTGTACACAGCAGAACATGGGCAAGGGACCCAACCAGAGAAAACTTTCCCTAAGCATGTCCCAGCCCTTCAGCTGGGGCAGCTGCTGCTCTGCATGCCTACATCCCTTCTGGTGACAGTGACCATTCTAACCACTCTGAGATAAAAACTGCCATTGCCATGAGATTTCATATTCTTCTTATTGAAGAAGAAAAGGAAAAAAGAAAAGAAAAAGTGACTAATTTCTTCAAGAATAAGTTTGAAGCATTTTTAAGAGAGAAAAATGAAAATATATAAATTCATCCTCATGAAACTTAAGTTGTTCTCAGCTTTGTACTCAATAGTCAAAAACCATAATCCAAAACAAAATAAAGAAAATTGTTCACAGATCCCTTTTAAATGTAGATTAAATTAAATTAAATCAACTTCTGATTTAACTAAATTGGATGAATCTTCTAAAAATGGAAATGAAACAAAGAAAGCAGAAATTTGACCACAATTACAGGCAAGCTATTGGTGGTAAACATGGCTTCCAAAGATGTTTGGGAATCAGATATCTACAAAGTTTCATATTCAAATCTGTGCCAGAGCAACAAGCTCTGACCTTGATAAGAGTCACTTAGGATCCTATCTGTTCGAGACAGTCTTTTAAATACAAAGGTGAGAAAGAACAGAAGCAGAAAGTGGAAGAAACAACCCTACATATTTTATTGAGCAGGTCATCTTCCAAATGTTGGCAGTTCATCTCTGTGGACTGACAAAGAAATTTACACAAAAATATGTAAGTAGGAGGTCTCATGATGACTTTTGTGGGGAAAAGCGTACATAACAATAGATGGCAGGATCTGCTAGTATACAGCGCTGTCAGCAGATATTGCCAGCTCAGAGGAGGTATTTCTCACAACGACAGAGCACACATTTGTGCGTTACAAACATCCGTGAGCGTATCTATTTTACATACAACACAAGATTTGTACTTCAAGACACTCTGGCAGACTAAAGCAGATATTCCAGTAAAAGTATATTTATCCAAATAATACTTTCGTGTATCCTGCCACATCTTTGCCTAACACCATTTATACAGCAATCACAACTAAATTTATATAGCAGTTATTCTACACAAGCATGTCAGGCATTCTGCACATAGGTGACCAAAAACATCGATGCATTAAAGTAGATTTCCTGCCTAGATGCCATTGGATGTGACAAGACCAAAATAAAACCATGGACCTCTTGTAAACTTTAATCACCATATTAACACCCAGGAGAAAAGCGCTGGTTGATCCCGATCTTGTTTAAGAGTGTTCAGCTGTAGATACTTACAGGATGTTCTGCCCCTGCTGATTGCTCATTACCCAAAATTAGCTCTCAGAGCAGTCTTTGCCATAGCGTCTGGCAAAGTGGAAACTGGACCTGTTTTCAAGAGCTTTTGACATTCTCAGGACCTCCGCTCTTCCAGGAATGCATGCCTTCCCTGAGCAGGACATTACACGACATTCTGCAGGGAGAAGTCAAGAGAATTGTTACTCAGCGTTGAAACAAATCCCTGGAACTGTGGGGCAATATTGATTTTCTGCTTTCCTGATATACTCACTTGATCATTGGGGATTTAGCTCCAGCTTAATGGCTTACAACAAGTTCAGGATCTGTACTAGAATCAATTGGTCTTGGACACAATAGTTCCAATTGTGGAGGCTTTTTGAAAGGAAAATCTTGGTGATATTCTTCCAGTATTCAGAGAAAAAAGTGAAACACTTGTGCATTCCTCAAAATATATACCTGATGTAAAAACCTACCGTCTTGCCGAAAACCTTAGATTATGAAAATACCCACAAAATGTAAGTACACATATCTTCAAAAACAACAGCTACTCAATCAAGGCAGAGAAGAAAACATATGTCTTTTATATATATAAAACTTCTTTAGTGCATCTTCTATAAATTGTTTTAACTGGTAATTCAAATTCCTGTTAAGGTCAGGCTTACAATTACTAAGCCCTGAAAGCCTATAAAAACAAATTACATATTGAGGCTCCATTCAAACTTTTCCTTAAACAAAAGGAGGCTATAGTAGCTGCCGACTTGATTCTAGTAAGATGATGTGCTGATGTAGTTTATTGGCTGTAACTCTTTTCAGTAATTTTTGTGGTAACTTTGAGCTGATAAGCTGCTGGTGGGGTTTTTTCCTTACAGGAAAATGAATTTTTTTGCCACCACCTGAGTTATAGCACAAACTTACCCATCAGAAGAGGTTTGATTATTTTGTGTCAATTCTTATTTTGCTGTTGTAAAAACATTTACATTTTCATGTGCTTTTCATTTATTGCTATATCATAGTAAAGCATTTGATTTACATGTTCTATACACAGTGCCTAATACATTTTAAAAAATGCAACCTGATCCAAAACTGAACAGCAAAGAACAGCAAAGGGACCAAAATAATAAAGTTAAAACCAACATTTCTCACCTTTTTAAGAATGAAGATCTGGTTTTCTAGGTGAAATATTTCAATTCTTTCATAGAATATTTTTTTGCAATTCCTCATGAAAATTTCCTGTAGAACGGTGTGCTTCCATTGGCTTTGTGATAGGAGTGGAAATGTACTCACTTTGAGAACTTAAAAAAAAAATCACATTCTGTTATTTCATTTTTTAATTATTTCTGCTTCTTGTCACCCCATACTATTCATTTTTTTTTTTTTTAACTTTGTGGTAACCATTATTTGGTATTGCTGCATTTTTCCATATGAAAATTTCTTCTAATGCAGCCATTACATAAATAAATATGTCTACAGTATACTTTGCTATGTTACAAAAGGAAGCATTAAAACATATGCTTCTTATAACTCTTATAAAAATTAATGAAACACTCATTCTTATACAATGGGTTTAGCTTAACTTTGAAAAACTATGTGAAAACACTAAACTAAAATAAAAGATATTGCTGTTAATGTAAAATATCCATTTGAAATACTTTGGTATTTAAATTTAGCTCATTCAGCCTCTGGCGTATGAGTTTGGAGGTAAGCCAGCTTCTCTTAAAAATAACAGCACTATGCAAATCCAGAACGGACCGTTTTGGGCTAAAGTTGTGCTTTTTTTTTTGCATCAACTGTCTTTTTGTGTGAGGGGAAAAAACTTCTTAAACATTAAGATCGCAGTGTGGGAATGCCAACAAAAAGATTCATGCTTTTCCAGTTGATTCTGTCTGGCATTTCCCAAATCCTGGTAATTTCTCCCATGGAAGATGTAGTCTCCACTAAAATAGCTGTAATTAAGAACAGCGATTCCGTACTGGTGCTGGTCCCAGCCTGCGGTCGTGGCACAGATGGATGGCAGCAAGGAGCTCGAGGCAGAGCCATTGCAGCTGTGCCCACATGGCCACGCCCATTGCTCGTGAGCTACACACACACAGGGCTGTTCATCCAAAACACAGAAGAGGTGATGGGTCCCAGTGGCACCAAGAGGTGGTTGGTTTGGGCTCCCCTCGACCCTGTTGAGCAGGGCCAAGCAGGCAGGGGAGGGGAGTTTGGCTTGGGGAGTGGAGTTTGGCTCGGGGAGCAGGCATCAATCCTGCTCACAGTGGGTCTGTCTCCCTGGGCAAAACAGGAAAACTGATGTGCGTGTCATGGACACATCATGGAGTGTCTCGAGAAATGCCACTGCCATTCCACATTTTGGACTGGACATGAAGATCTGCAACAGCTCTGCGTGGGACTTGCCTCTAGAGACAAGTTGAAAATACTGTGGCAACCGTGCAGGTGATGGAGAAGCCATAGTCGTTCATTCTGGGCAAAACTAGAGGGAGAAAGGTGGGAGAGAGATGTCTGGCTCTCTAATGCTAGCACTAGACAGAAGAAAACCCTCTCCTGTTCATAAGTGAGCAGCACTCTCCACAGAGAGTCTTTGAGGCCATGTCTTTGTGGTAACCTGTCCAGCAATCCTGCTACACCAAGCCTGCTGTCTGCCTGAGTGGGCATTGCTCAAAAGAAAGGATAGCTCACAACTCAGCAGAGAGGTCATATGTGTGGGTGAAGCACCCTATACAGCATCTGTCAGAGAAACTCACTTCAGTAATGCATTTTTCTCCACTTCTACCAAAAAGTCGACATAAGCAACACATTTGTTATCCGGCAACTGCTGAAGGAGCAGGTACATAGGGAAGAGTTCAGGACCAAGCACACGAAAGAGAAGCAGAATGGCACAGCTCAACTTTCCCCGTGGAAGACAGACCTCTGATTTTTGACTCTCAATTAAGACAAGAAGTGATGATGCCTGATCAAAGGGCAGTTTGAACCTTGTACAAGTTCCACTCCCAGTGGTTCAGAGCTGGCCAGCCTTTTCCAGGAGCAGATCAATATTTGGCATAGGCCACTACGGTTTGCTTTCAATTTGAGTCATTAAGAAAGACCAAAATTTTTCAGGTCATATGGAGAACTCCTCCCAGAAGGAAAAGTGAAAAACATGAGGATTTGCCAAATTGAGGGATATAAAAATGATATAATATTGCAGTTGTTTTACAAGAAGCAACTTTTCCAAACATTACACAATCTTATTAGGAACAGAATTAGCCCACTTAGAAACAGCACTCTATATAAATGTTCAGGCAAATTTATTCTTGACCAGCCTGTTACTATCTAGGATACTTCCCAAATCAATCAAACCCTCCTGTAATGGAAATATTTCATAGCAAAAATTGTCATACCTTGTAAAAAGGGAAATCCATTTCTCTGCTGGATATATCACATCAATAAAAAATCACTTATTTGAGAAGAGGATAGATTTTTTTCAAAGTGGCTGGGATTATGGGGGGGAGGAGTGGCAGAGGTTAATGTTATAAGATTAGAACCACTGTTTGCAACTCACCTTTTGAATGATGTATTATGGCATCCAACGAAGCAAATCTACTGTGGCTTTCATCAGTTTCTCTTTTAGTACTAACAGCAGCAGGGATGAAACTGGATTTTTGTATAGAAAAACATCAAATGAAAAAAAAAACAATTATAGCTTGCACATTTTTTTTCCCCTACTATTTTTGTTGGCATTTTTCCTCCAAAGGGCCAGAAATACCCATGGATCAAGGTTGTGCCTTGGGGATGGGGCAACTTCTCCTTGCCTTTGCATTAGAAATGGAGGGATAGGGATAGCTTAGGTTCTGAAAACCAGTTTCTTAGAAGTGATTGTGGAGACAGACTACGACTTCCCTTGTGGCAGCATGGGTCTGGAAGCATGGAGATGGGAAGGCTGGAGGAGTCTGGCTGGTAGAGGCATGCTGAAATCCAGGTCCAGCTCTTAGACGACAAGAAGTTGAACAAACCCAAGTTAGCAGTTCAAAAAAGACCTGAGACATGTCAGAGTATCAAACAAGTGCTGTGCAGTAACAGCTGCTGCAGAAGCAAGGTATAGACGGATCTGGGAAGGGTAGCACTGTAATTCACCCTGACTTGTTGCAACCACTGGCAGAAGAGACAAAATGTGATTCAGGATAAATAATATCCTATTTTGATTTAGCCCTTCTTTCAGCAAAACAAGGCAGATATTGCTGTGGAAAGTTTGAAGCTGCTGTCAAAGTGTACAGATCATCTGCCTAGGATTTGCCTAGCTTTTTCCAGCTCCTTTCATGGTAAGGCTAAAGGGAAAAGGCTGCATATATGTGGTTACTTCTGGTGGTGGGGACTTGCCTGGCTTGCTGCTCATCTTCCTGGTGTTCTTCAGAAGGAGCAGGATGGCAGATATGTGCCAGGACAGGTAGGTAAGGATAACACACCCTCTGCAGGCAGTGGCAAGTGGGTGGTGGGAAGCAAGCAGAGGTTCACATGGGAGGGGCAAAATGTACACATTGATAAATTATTCTGATAGTCAACTGTGAACAGCTAGACTAAGTATTGGAGGGGAGCAGGACCACCAAACTAGTCCCAGTTCCTCCAACATCCCAAAACTCAGATGATGATGTTCTGCTTCAGTGCTGGGCATAAAGAGGAGTGGAGGGACCCAGGCATGGGAGCCAACCATGCAAAACCCCTTCTGTCTGGGGACAACGATACAGCTACAAGTCATTTACAAATGGTACGGGGACAGATCTCCCTGAAGAAGTTATCAGTCCCACAACAAATTTATCACATAGCATCTTTTTAATCTAGAGCTCCCCTGCTTCCATTTTCCCCCACATGTATTCTTCTCCCTGCTTGCCTCCCAGCAGATCCTGTGTGTGCACAGAGTTTGTCCCATCTCAGCAAGAGTATGCTGTCAGTTCAGTGTCTGCATCAAGGGCAAGCCTGGCACCTGGCAGGCTGTCCTCCAGCCCTGGCACTGCCTGCCTGGCCCATGCAGGAGGCCTTGGAGAGGTCAGGTACAATACCACACAGACAGCTGGGAGGCTCGAGCAGAAAGTGGGCTGCTCTAATAATAGGAAAATAGAAAGCTCAGTATGTGGACCCAGCCCTAAGCAACACCAGCTTTTGACTGGGGGCCTGTCTTGCTGGGAGCTTGGCTGAGAGGAGCATTTCTGAGTGCTTCAGAAATGAGAAGACTGACACAAAAGTCTCATCTCTTTGATGGAGAAGCAAAGCTGAGTGGTAAAAGGCTGGGTTGGATTGGGCTTTGAGCAATCTGGTCTAGTGGAAGGTGTCCCTGCCCATGGTAGAGGAGGCTGGATCTAAGTGATCTGCAAGGCCCCTTCCAACCCAAACCATGCTGTGATTCTATGAAAAACTCTCCCACAGGCCTTGCATGGTGATGTAGAAGTGGTTATTCCATTAGCTGGCAAAGGTTGCCTGAAACCCCATTCAATGCATGTGGGCATGTCTCTGAAAAAGGGGTGGCAGAGCACTGCTTTGTGTCCTTGCTGGCTGGCAGAGAAGGACAAGGGAAGAGAGCCCAGCACAAAGTTACACATATGAAGTTAAGGACAAGCAGGGTTGGTGTGAAATACTATTAAAAATTTCATGTCAACCCACAGAAATAATTTGACATATAAAATTATTTTTATCTATAAAATGATCTATTATCATGAATTCGCTCCTAAGGGCCTATATTTTCTTACATCTTTCTTTCAGTAACAACTGAAATTCACATATCTGTTCCCACAATTGTAATTTCAATAAAACCTTTTTTACTGTGTTTTTTTTAAACCTTATGTAGTCCCATAACTGGAGAGTTAATTCAGGGGAAAACTGTGGCAAAACTGAGTATTATGGAGAAGTACTTTCTACAGAAAGAGATAATTTAAATTTGGCTCCTCCATGGTTACAGAAAAAGCAAGAAATTCTGCAGAACATCCTCTCACAGTTCTTTGCTCTCCCTAACATTTCTAATTTTTATTCACTCCTAAGGTTAAAAAAAGCAATTTGCGGGAAGGGAAAAAAAGAAAGCAAAACAACAAACCACATGCATACATAAAAATTCACCCAGAAAAATTATTCTAAAAACAAACTTCTCCCATATAAGAAAAGAATGCAATATCTTTTTCTGCAAAACTCTCCCTGGAGCTGAAAGAAGGGCAGGACTGCCCCCCAGCCATGGCACAGCAATCCGCCCTACATTTAATACTTGCTGCATCATCTCTCCCCATTCACTTTAGGACCTCAGTTCTTTGGTGGTCTTCTGTTTTGACATCTGCTTACCCTTATCTCTAATATGTTTTGCTGATAGACATTTCCCCTGAGAGCGGAGACACTGCCTAACAGATTTTTTTTAAACCAACTACTACTTAGTAGTCATGAAATTATCTTTGTGGCCTGCAAGGGTGAGAGACACTGTTCCTAACATTCCCATGCAGACAGCTAAGTCTCACTCAACTTTATCTGATTTGCTCTATTTTGCTCTTTATACTCTCATAGCATAATGACATAATGACCACAATATGTTTTTGTTAAAGCTGCAATTAGGCACAATATCCCAAGGCACCAAATGATCAGGCAATGCATTGTAAGTAATTGTTAAATAACACGGTAATTTACTACAGCTTGTATCAAGAGTTGCACTGTCTGCCAGAGCAAGGAACTAAACTTGGACCACGCAAAGGAGCAGTTGTGCAGTACGTTGATGCAAAATCCTTCAGAAGAAAGCATCACACATCAAAGTGCAAGGTTTTATAGTAAGAGAAATGGGTGAAGTGAAATGTTTTGCCCTCAGCTGATACAGGTGCTTACTAGAATATGATAGCAGCCAACATTTTGCTCTTATGATTATGCAAAAGAAGGTGCCTCTTCAAGAGATATAAATGCCATAGCACCCCATAACAAGGCATGAGTTCTTGTTATTTGGCCATAGTACATTGAATTTCCAGCTAGACAGGTGGTGTGCACAACAGGTAAAAATATCAAACAAAAAGTGGTCTCAAGACCTTCCAATGCCTTAGAAACCAAAACGTTAACAGAGCACTAGAAAGTATATTGTGAAAAAATTATTGTAGATTATTATACAAGATGCTTGAGAAAATCCCTGACAGACTTCTTGTCGTTGATTTTAATAAAGGAAAACAAGTCACACACATATGAGGAACTGAGTCCTAGGTGATTTTAATTTTAACTTTCAGTGGGAGTGGGATAATAAAGAATGTCTGCATCTGGACTTTTAAATGGTAATCTTTCTTAAAAAAATCGATTTTTTTCTGGGTCTACCAAATGTAATTTTTATTGAATTTCCTTCTTCTGGTTTGTTTTTTATTCTATTTCTGTGAAAATAAAGAGCACACACTTGCAAAAACATGTCTGGGTCCAGACGGTCAGTGCAGGAAATTCCTGCAGTTCTGGTGAAAACTGTGACTGGAGGAACAAGGAGGGCATATAGTCAGCACCTCTGCTGAAGGATGAGCTATAACGAATCCAAGAGACACCTGGCTGTTTTGGGGCTGCCCTGCCATCCATGAGCACACAGACAGGTCAGCCTGCCAGCTGGAAAGAGGTCAGGTGTGGTGATGTGGGCTTTTTCCCGATTCTCCAGGTGAACACAAAAATACTGTGTTGAGAAGGGGAACATCCTAGCAAATGTATGTGGGGAGTAACCTGGAGTTAGGCTTTGAAGCAGCACTGATGCAGGAATCCATAGGGATCTGTAGCCCCCAGTTCCAGTGTTTCAGCTTAACTTTTTACTAAAGAATCGTGCAAATCTAAATGCCATTTATAAATTCATGTATCCATATTCTTAGCTCAAGCAAACTGCAATGTGGACTCACACAGCATCCCCTACATGACTCAGACTGCTCCTTTCCCTGGAATGGGTAATGACTCTATGCCTTGCTAACTATGGTTTATAAGCTAGGGTGATTTAAGTAAGTAAATACAGCAAAGCCAGGAATGCAAAGTCTGTGCTAGACATTCATGTTTTGATGGCTCTTCATCTCTGGGCCTTATCTATAGTCTTACCCCAAGCAGCTGGCAAGCACTGTCTCCAAAGTGCTGATGTCTCTGTGCAGTTGTGGATAGGGAAATAATATCAGATCTGCTCCTGGGAAAATGCTATGCAGAGCCCCAAATCATGCAGCCAGTTTTCTTGTCACTCCTTGCAAAGCAGTGATCTCATCCTTGCTGCCTCCAAATTTTCTATCTCCAGTGTAGGAGAGGGAGGCAGCAAGGGACAAGTGGAGAGGGAGAGGGAAGCTCAGAAAAGAAAGATCCCATTGTTAAAGTGCTCTTTTTTGTGTGAATATTTGCCAAGACAACAAGATTGGGTCTGATGACATGAACTCAAGGGTCAGTGGGGAGCTGTGCAAGAATGCCTGAACGCCTTGTGCTCATGATCCTTAGGAAAAAAGCAACTTCCAGATGTGACTGAGCCTTCCTTCAGCCATCAAGTCCCCTAAGTATATCGGATTTTACAGCCCGAAGATGCCTGCACCCATTTGCATGGCTGAGAAATTGCAATATTTGCCTTGGAGGAAGAACTGTGTCAAAATCCCAGATCCAACAGTCAAAGCACTTCAGGTGTGTTGGTAATGAATTAGAGTTAAATTAAACTTCAGGAACATGGTCATAAAAGACAGGATATATCCAGGATCCACCCTTAAGACAAGGTTGGGAACAAACTGCAAAAGCCCAGGGCTGTGATGCCTGTCTTGCATGAACTCTGTGCAGAGATCAAGACTCTCTGTCTAAAAGCAAAACCAAGACTGAAATATTCAGGTACTAACACCTGTTGTCAAAAAGTCACCAAAAAAATGTCATGTGCAAGCCCAGTGTCAGGCATGAGTAACTCTCTTCCATGCCATCACCATTTAGGAGGGGATTTATTCTGAATCCAGGTCCATTTACACTCGCTGAGGACATACCCACTCCCACATCCATCCATCTGGGTCTCACCAAAAGCTGCCAGGGGATCTTTGTGCTGAGGGGCTGATAGGATGCACTAACAGAACAGATGCAGCACCTGCAAAAGCCAGTATCACAGTTGCACCCAGGAGGGATAACCCAGCTCTTTTTCCAACTAAGCTGGCTGGATACTGAGTTCAGAGTGGACTGCTGACACTTAGTCATTAAGTTTAAAACAACTCTGAAACTTACAGAGTCTCAGAATCGCTCATCCCTGTGCAGCTGGCAGTGGGGTGCATCTGCGTTGGTGTGACTGGGGCAGATGGAGACCAGTTCTCCACTCAGAAAGGCCTCTTGAAACCTCACTTTGTCCTCTGGAAAATGATTCACTTCATGCTTAGCATGGGCAGGGCAGCTTCATTGCCCAAGCCTCAGGCAAAAAGAAAAAAAAATAAAGGTCTACACATAAGCATAATTTAGTGAAGGGAAACAGTGTTGGATTCTTTGTTCCTGGGTTGTTGAGTTTTTCTGTGGTAAAGCAT
This sequence comes from Picathartes gymnocephalus, assembly GCA_013390045.1. Classification (NCBI taxonomy): domain Eukaryota; kingdom Metazoa; phylum Chordata; class Aves; order Passeriformes; family Picathartidae; genus Picathartes; species Picathartes gymnocephalus. The sequence goes on from WEKY01041648.1 coordinate 117,397, forward strand.
TTTTCCACAAGCCGCTTTTGCAGCAGGTGTCTATGACTGCAGTGGATAAGCAGCTCTGGGTCCAAGCCACCACCTTTCTGCTCAGCCCAACACCTCCTCGTTTTCTCAGCATGATTAATTGAGTGCTTTTGAAGGTTGTAAGCACTTGCTAATTCGGGGTTTGTCTGGTAATAGGCCAGTGGGTCTGAATTTCCAGCGACTGTTGAGCCAAACTGACGGTTAACTTGTATTCCCAGTTTTCCGCTTCTCCTCTGCAACTTTTTCCAGAGACTGCTTCTCGCTGAC
>WEKY01041648.1:117816-186022 GCA_013390045.1 Picathartes gymnocephalus
CCAGAGACTGCTTCTCGCTGACATCCCATCTCCCCCTCCCCATCCCCCTCCACCCCCGCTCCCGCCCTTTACTTTTTCAAATCGACCTGGTCTTTGTTGTACTAATTAGATTATCTCTGCCTGAGGGACCCAGAGAGCAGCCCCAACGGAGCACAGCCTGGAAAGACAGGACACATAATCCCTGTTATCAAGGGGGCTGTCATTTGGCATGTAGATCAACTAATTCTTTCAATACCATGGGAGCAATTGTACATCTTAATATTGATTTTCCCCCCAAGATATGATCTCCTGCATTCCTACATCAGTCTCGCTTGCCCTGGCTAAAAGGTTCCATTTATTACAAGGCAACACAACGGGTGCACACACCCCTGCCAGCTTTTTGGATTTACAAATGAGAAGGTGCTTTGAGGGAGGGTAAGAGAGCGAGCAAACACTGACGAGGAGAGTTAACACAACAACTTCAGGAAGCAAAGGGGAATAAACCAAACCTGCTACACTTTCACTTTGCATTATGAAGTAATTAATTCAGAGCTGATTGACATCAAAGGCTGAAGGCCAGTCATGGGAAGGGGCATTAGCAATAAATCATGTGCTAAAAGCAGTAATGCTTTGAGTCAAGCCACGTTGCTACCGTTCAGCAACCAGCCTGTTAAATAAGTTTCTGCTTGTTTCTCTTGTTCTTCCTTTCCACCCACCTCAGTATTAATTTCAAGAGATGCTATTCATGTTTTGTGCTCCATACAAATTGCCTATAGCTAATTGCAAAAGGAAAAACACAACAATGGGCTGACCTTCACCTGAGATATCAAAATGCTTTAAATGCTAATCAACAAATCATCCTGTATAGACACAGATGTTCCCCCCCACACTTTATCATGATGTTTCTTTCAAGGATAGACATTGATAACTGGATTCTCAAAGTATTTATTTCTGTCAGTCTGGAAGACTTTTTCTGTTCGCACAACAGAAAATTTCTTAGGTTTAGCTATTCTACATTACCTTTCTAGAAATGTATGTCACTAGACAGGCTATGTTCAATTGCTTGCATATAACCTTTTTTTGGTACCAAACTAGATTCATATCATAACTCTTAAAAAGCAGGTTTAAATAACATAATTGATTTTTTTATGCTCAGCCAAACTTATGTTAGAACCAAAAAGGAAAGAAATAATTTCCAAGCAAAGGAAAAGGGAAAAATTCCTCCAGTGACACCATCTAAGCAGCTCTCCTGAGTTAGACCAGCTGAGGACTATTGCAGCTTTAACAAACAGCCTGTAGAGCCTGATGTTGGCACCTGTTAATACCATCCACAGAGCTGAATAGATTTTATTGCCAGACAGGAAACTTTATCCACAGCACTGGGATCATGTCCTTTTCTTCCAAAAAGTGTCATAGGATCTCTCACTTCCTCCTGGACAGTCACCAGAGCCAGGAAAAATAGGACCCGGGTCCAGTGTCTCAGCTGAAAGCAGTCCTCCAGCAGTGCAGAGCTTCCTGTAGAGCCTGTGCAGCTCTGTCAGCATCAAAGACAAATACACGTCGCGGTTTGAGGACCACTCTCCAAGGGCTCCCGCTTGCCTCAGTTACCTCCTCTCCCCTCCCTACAAGCCTTTCCATTCCTGCTTCCCAAGTGTCTGACTTTTCCAGCTAAATGTTGGCCTTTTTCTTCCAGACTGCAAAGATCCAAACATCTAACTTATATTCAACATGTGATCAACACATGGACCTCTATAAAAAGATACATATGATTTAAAAATCACCGACATTTTTACTTGTGTGATGCAGAAGGGTGATAAATCAAGAAAACACTTTATGTCCACCATCATGGTCCACAGATACCCACAAAAGACAACTTCATAAAAGAGCGTAATTCCTTCAAAATGCAATTCTGGGCTTGATCCTCAATGGGGAAAGAAAAATCTTGGCAAATGATATTTAAAAGCACCTGACTCACCTGGATCTTCTGGTTAGCAGTATGTTGGGGGTATGGGCCTATTCTGAAAGATGTGAGGTCTCCCTGCGTCTGTGCCAGTGCATGGGAGTGTTAGCAATTCAACAGCACCCTGTAACACTAGAGTACAACAGATACACAGGCAAAATAGAGGTCCCCAAAGGACTTCCAAATGCAGGGCAAGAGCCAGAAGCAATATTGATGGAAAAGGTTAGACATGTGCTGGATAGTGCAACTGGAGAAGAAATGGGGAAAGAAAAGTGAGAGCTTGTACTGTCTCCCCATAGCATTACCTTTGGAATCTTTGGTGTTGTTGGCTCCTTCCCCTATCCCAAACCACAGAAAACAGCACTGACAATAAACAGCTTCCACCAGCTGTTAATTTCCCCCCACTGCCTGAGCAGAGAGATAGAAAGCACTTTATATATCACAGCAGAAACTCAATAACAATATTGAATGAAAGGCATCGTTTTCAGAAGGGATTTCAGGCAAACAAGCACTGTTACTGAAGAGCGCTCTTTAATCAGTGGCTTACGTTTCACCCAGGAGGAACAAGAAAAGGCAATGTAATGGAAGAAGGACCTTCCTGTCCTTTCTCAATGCACGACCACAACCTCATTCATTACAGATTCCAAAAAAGAGACGGAAATTCATAGGCATTACGGATGGATCAAAGTGCATGGGGTTTTCTGGGAGCTAGTATCTTGGGAAGTTGTAGCCCTGCAAACACTGGGACAAGAGAGAACTGGCTTTCGGAAGTTTGCATCTTGCAGTTAAATTTTTTGGTGTTTAATATACAGAAAGTGTTGACTGAAATGGTTCTTAAAGCCAGGGATGTGTACACTTTCAAAAACTCTGGTGTTTATGATGGGTTGACTCCTCCATATTCCTCAGCTAGGGCATGAATAGGTTGTCTATCCTCTAAACAGATATTTACTGCCATGAAACCTATGAGGATTAAACACGTCTGAACTGTTTATTTCCTGGTGTCCAATGATTTTAAAAACTATTTTTGGGGCAAAGGTAGCCATACATACAGGCTATGCAATGTGCACCGTAAGACTCCATGTACCACTTCTCCTTCGGGGTTTGGCCTTAAATGGGTTTTGCATAAGGAAGCCCAGCAGCAGCTGAGGAAGATTTTCAAGTTTTTCCTCTCTTGTTTTATTCTGGAAACTTATCCCATGCAGATATTTGGGATATTAGAAAAAAAAAATTAAAAATGCTCAAAATCTCTGTGAAACTTGAGAATCTGAAATCCTTAAACACTGTTGTTATGATGGCAGGATCTTGCTGTGCCTTTACATTGTGTCTCAAGCCTGCACAATTTGTGCATAGCTAGAGAGTCTCTGCAGCACAAGACAGAGGTGTCCACCTGTTTCGAGACTCCACATAGTGCAGGGTCTCTCACTCCAGCCCTGGAAGCAATGATGTTTCTGCAGGTGCAATGCTGTGCCTGACTAATTAGGGTTTGTAAGAGGAGAATGGTTATCTCCATCTCCCAGTGTGGTAAAGGGTCACTTGGGGACCTGTGTGTTGCACTCCACAGGACTGCACAGATACACACCCAAAGTTTCTTTACAAGACCTCTTCTCCCCACCACAGCACCTGGTGCCCAGAGCTGGGCAAAGTGCCAGGGAAGGTCCCTGGAGAGCTGCAGGGGAAGACAGCTCTGCACTACGCCTGCCAAGTCTGCGGTCCTAGTGCAGCTCTGCCAAGGAGGGAAAACCTGAGGAAATACGTAACGGCACATTCTTCAGCATCATCTTTCCCCTCCTGGGCTTGCACCTACCATGGCCCAGTGCCATGCAGCCATCTGGGGTGGGGGAAAACCGCACTGCACCTTTTGTGGGATTCTGTGCCTTAATGCCCTCCTTTCCCTTTGCCACAACCCAGTTTTCTGTTCCATACCTCAGTGATGGAGCCAGACCCAATAATTACAATCCCACAAGTCTTTGCTACCTACTGGGTAACCCAGCCTAAACTCAAGCTTATCTAAATATCTTCAATAATTAAAAATAAAATAAAAATTCTACCAGCTGCCCATAGCCACTAGGCCAGAAAAAACAATTTCACACCATGTGGGGGAAGGGACATATGCAGGCCCACTCCATGGAGGGCTCCAGAGCTTATCTCGTGCTGGGAGGAAGGTCTGGGATGTATTCTGTGCATCTGTCCTGCAGCAGAGGAATGCAATTGGCAAAGGGCAGCTGCTATCAAGCCCAACACATTCAGCAAATTCTTTGGCTGCTGTCACCTACCCAATGGCTTTTCCTGGTCTTAACAGCCTGGTTGGCAGGGACCAGAGGAACAGGGGAAGCAGCAGGCAAAGCCGGCCAGCACCATGGTTTTTCTCAGGTTGGCAGCCAGCACTAATGCAGGGTGTCTATTTGGGAGGTGTTCCCCTGATAGGGGCCACCACTCAGGCCAGGGTGGCAGAGAAGATATTGCCCCAGATTAGAAACCATACCCTCACTTTTCTTCCTCCTCCTTTTACATGGGCCATCTAGTCTTGGAAAAACAAGCATCCTGTGCACCCTGAATTGCTGCTGTGACAAGTGAAATAAACTCAACAGAAAACTAAGGCCAGAATAAGGCTCAGAGGCAGGCACTGTTCTAGTCACAGTGGTAAAGTTAGGTTTGCTAAAAACCTGTTAAAGTTTCACTGCAAATTTTTGAAGGAGGTTTCTTGTGTTCTAATGGATTTCTTTTGGGGGAGTATCTATTTCTGGCCAAACTTTCCATTTTGGGAGTAGAAGAAGGGTGAAGATGAATACACATACATGAAACAACTTTTTTTTCCATCCAAACTTCCCCCACAGGAATGATAACAACCACCCAAGAGATCAAGTTAAACAGCTCCCACGAGGTGTCTGAAAGATTATTCCCCTAATACAAGAAAGCATTTGCACCAGATCAGACAAATGGTCTTCTCTTCCAGTCATGCTAGAGCAAAACAAAAAAAACCACCTTGCATAAAAATCTTTTAGATGTTTTTCACATTCTCCACTGAAGAGAAATTCTCAGCAGAAGGAAGAAAATATTCTTTGATATTGCAGTTGTTTTTATCTTTGACAACAGGAGTATTTCAGTGCAGATGACATGACAACACATCTTTGGATAGGAAAACAAGGATTATATGAAACAGAATTTAGATAGGATAAAAGGAATTAAGTCTGTAACAATATTTAGCAATAGAGTGGTGGAAAGGAAAACTCCCATAGCACCCAGGGAGTTTCACAAAATATCTAGGAATTCTCAGGAAAAAAAACCTAACCAAATCAAAACAAGGAAAAGACGCAAAAACCCATCAGCCACCCTTTAGATATAACTGTATTTTTCCTGGCAATTGCTAAAGGTCCCATATCACAAAGCAAAATGAAAACATAACAGAGTGACCTTCCAAATTGCCATCTGAATGCAAACAGTGCTTGACAGGGAAGGGATAGAAAGGTGTCTTTTCTCAGATCCCAGTTATGTCACACAACGGTAGATCATGTCCACCAAACAAACTGCCATATCAAAAAAACATCCTCAACAACGGCTTCTTCTTAGCAATCCTATTGCCTTCCCCTCCTGAGCATAGGAAACAGAGTGGGAAAGCTGGGATCTCCAGCCATCATTTTGTCATCTCAGCAGTGTGTGTAGACACATCACAAAGGTTTTGAAAACAAGAGGAGCAATTTAATAGCTCAGAATTTATAGGTGTAAGTAGGACAGTTTTTCTGGAATCCCTTTCATTCAAAAAGTTCATTCATATTCATTTAATCAGGTTGTTATACAAATACTCTGATTTCTGTTCATGAGGCTGAAAATCTGGCAGCTCCATGAGTTCCCATTGCCAAAGCACTAACCACCAAGCAACAGTCTGCTATTTAAGCTCCCTGACTTTTTTCATCACAAAATTTTATTTTCATCTGACTTCCAAAACTTCAGGATGAAGCTTCCATGGCAGATGTCTGAGGCTAAGCACATGTTTACTGAAAATTCCCATCAGGGTGGTCCTTGCTCCTCTTGAGAATTTCATGAGAGAAGTATGCTGTGTATGTTGTACCTCTGCATGTACAGTACAGCTTTAAGGCCTGCAATCTTTCAAGAAGCAGCTTGAAAATTTGGAGAAAACTCCAAATAGTGTTTGCAAACAGTGCTTTAGGTAAGGTGAGAGTTGAAGAAAGCCAAGGCAAGATCCGGTGGCATCCAGGGCAGGGACTCATAAGAGTAAGGCTTCCAGGTTAGGGTAGAAAGCGCTGGGATGTAATGAAAAGCAACAGAGAAGTAGCTGGACTCAGTTGTGGAAGTGGTAGAGTTAGAAAAGGGAAATGGATTTCTCAAACTTTGGAAAAGGGCAAGGAAAAGGGATGGGAGGAATTGCAAAGGAGGAGTAATAAATATATCAAGGAAGGTTGAAGGGCTGTGCACTACCAGAATTCTCCAGGAATTCATGCTGAGGAAGGAGAGCAATGCAGGCCTTGTAAAAGGAGGATCTGATGTTTGCAGTTCAGTATTCTGTCAAGCTGGATAAGCTAGAACTGTTCCTCTTGGAAGAGGATGGTACTGAGGGAGGAGATCAGGAGTCTGATTGGATTCAAGAGCATTAATGTTGTGAAAACAGTAAGCTCAGGAGTTCAATGGAAACTATAAGGTCTATTTCTTAAAATGTGAGACTTGCATACCATTTCAAACATTGAACAGACACTTTTCTAAGCTCTTCAATCCATATTCCTGTGTGTGAGTGTTCAGTGATACTCATCATTCCTGAACACTTGCTTGGTTTTGTGCCCAACAAATTACCCATAGAGTAATATGTTAATCCTCCCACAGAGACAAAAAAAAAAAAAAAGCTGTTCCTTTGTATACTCAGAGCATGCCCAAGTTACCTATCCTGGTCAGTTGTAAAGCAGAATTCAGGATTTTACGGCTAAGTTTGCTAGATTATTATTACCAACACAGTGTGGATGCTTTTTCTTATACCTATCACAAAAAAATACCCCCAATAAAAAATAAAGAACACAAGTGACACTGCGTTATACCCTGAGAGGCACTACATCATCTCAGTCTGGTGTACATCAGTGGATTTTGATTCTTTCACGTGCTCTATCCAGAGGTTAAGTGAGGGAGTGATTTTAACATACCCAAGCTCTAAGTGTCAGACATTTGAAGCAGATTAATGATGTCTGTGTAAAACTGCCCCTGATAAAATGCTCCAGTTCAGACCCCATTTCCAGTCTGATTACAGGACTAAACCAATCTTCTCTCTTTCAAATCAAGCTTAAACTGCCATTGTTTATCTTATTCTTAGCAAAGGTAAAGCTGAATACACTTATAAACTAGAGCTAGAGCCCTCTTCACTCTCTCTTGACTGCCTCAGGACTGAGAGGAAATAAAAGCAGAAAAATCCCCGCTTGTTTCTGCCACAAAGGCTCAAAAGATTGCTCTCAGATCACACTGAAGCTCATAGAAAGTAAATAATCATCTTGTGGGATGTTGAACACCCACAAGATGCTGCCCTGTAGGAATTATGGCTTCTCATGATTGCTTTGTCAAGATTCAAAAAGTTTACTGAAGACATGGCATTGATCTGAGTCCCGTATTTTTCCCTGGTTCTCCCACTGACCTGGGGTGTGGTGTGGAAAGGTCATTTTGCTACTCTGTGCCTTTGTCTTGCTTCAAAGTCCCCACCTTCTCTGTTTGGCTCTCACCCTGTTTGCACACTGTCTAGGAAAACCTCGACTGGAGCCTACACATTCAAATGTAACTAAATTACAATTAGTCACCCTGATGCCAGTGGGGTAAATCTGGATAGTCAGTACTTCATTACTCATTCCTATTTATTTGGCTAAGGTAGTGCAAAGCCTATTTTTAAAATAAAGTAATAAAAATGTTGACAGAAGGCTTCTGCTTTTGGAAGAAAAAAATAATCAGGACTTTCCCAGACTCAAAATTGTTTAGGGCACTACTCTCATCCATCACTTTTTACGGCTCTGTGATAAGTCTCCTTAAAATTGCAAGTCATTCTCTATCAACATACATGGACAGCTCTCTATCAGGACACAAATGAAAACAGGCACAAAGCTACTTATTGGTAAATAAATCAAAGAAAAGAAATAGGGAGAAGGAAACAATACAAAGCTCTCTCTGTCAGGGTAGGAGAGATTTATGTGAGAGATTTGCTGATGCTTCAGGCCACTGGTGCCATTTTCCAGGGTATGAATGGGTGGATCTTTTGCATATGTTTTGCTGGGTTGACTTAAGTAAGTCTTGACAACTCCCTTTCCCTGGGGACTAGACTAAAAGTATTGTTTAGAAATCTAATATATGGTTTATTTACTCAATTTGTGCTGAGCACTACAGTTCCTTCAGGCCAGCTTCAGCAGTCCATTACTCCATTAATGCTCCATTACTGAAATTAGTGCTGTAATTGGAAGGAGGGAGGATGATGGGGAAGGGGACACTTTTTAAAGGAGCAGGTCCCACTTAATCCCATCACAGAAGAAAGCATTAGAAAAATCTCAACTGCTCCCTCCCAAGCCCTTCCCTTAGGAAAAGGGTATTGAAGAGAAACTTCTCTCTGGTGGATGATATGCAATAGCTATGCAGCAAAAAGACAGGTCTGAGGAACTCACCAGCAGGCCTCCCTTCAAATGAGAGGACACAATGACAACATCAAGAGGCCTCCACACAGAGCTGCCCTGTGGCAGAAACAAGTAGGTGCTTAGGTTTCACCCTAACCTTCTGGTCCCTCGCAAGATTTGGCACTGCTAATGGGATCACTGGTACAGTCTCTGCTTCCACCGTCCTCCACACTGTCGGACTGCAACGAGCTCTTTCATAAGCCTGAGGAGAGGAAAGGAGAAGGCAGCTTAATCATGGAGATGGGGCAGAGAGCTGTTTGATTCCCACCATAGGTCTTCCCTGAAGGCATGGAAGATGACTGTATTTGGGGTGACAGAGACTCCTTTACGCTGCTTTTGCTTTTGCTCATCCATTCCCCAAAATACTTTGCAGCATGAAGGAATTCAGGATTTGTGTATGAATATTTACTAATTATTCAGCTTAACTACAAAAAGGTAATTCCATGGATGTTGTACCCAAGAATTTCATAGCTCCATACAATTCCATAGTTTGCAAAAATTTTCAGTATTAACTGTAAGCTAGTAACTGAGTAACAAATCCCCTGTACAGTTATTCTGGATAACTGAAATGTATGTTGCAAATATACATATTTATTGATTTAGTTAAATAGAAGACCTGTCACAAGTCTAGCAGGAAGATAATACAATAGCCCTAGAGAGGTCATCTGTTAAAAGAGATTGAAGAATTTACAATAAGAAAAAATGTCAATGCTTTTAGCTGGGATGCTGCTGATTCCATCTTCTAGCTTGTGACAGGATTTGTTTCACCAAGGCTGGAAGTGGAAAGTCCCAAAGAAACGAAAGAATTCAAAGATTTTTCGCTATGGGGGCGAGACCTGTGAGGACAGGCACTACTCCTGAATTTATTCAGGAGGAGCAGACTGAACAGTGACAGACTTTGCTGGAGCGGTCAAAATAGTAAAACAGCTATTTACACTATGGTAGGACCTATGGTAAAGTTCACATCATAACCTTCTCTTCTCATGTTTGGCTTTGTTCTTCTTATTGCACAGACTCAATAAGATTTACTCTGGAATAGATGTTTTATTGCTGGGATAAGCCACTCCTCTGAAAATCTACCTAGAAAGAAATTGATTTGTTCACCCAAAAAAAAAAACAAAACAAACAAAAAGAAAACCAAAAAAGCAAACAAACAAACAAAAAAAAAAAAGTAAAAAGAAGTACCAGCAAACCATGCATCTTACATGCTTATAAAAAAGAAAGTTAGCTCTCTTCCTTTCAGACCTCTGTGTTTTGAGGAAAGCACTGCACCCCTTGAGGAAGTAAGAAAAGACACTACACCTTTAGGCTGTCCTGCTGATCAAGGTGGCTTGTCCCTAAACCTCTCTGAGGCCAACCCACAGGGGCAGGCTAAGAGTTTGCCATGCCTTCCTTGTCCAAAATCTGAGCCATGGGTGAAAATTAAGGGTGTGAAGGAGAGCTGCATTATCAAGAGTCAGCAGATAAACTGGGCATCTGGCAGCATCTCAGAGACCTGTGTGTCTCTGGTGATTGCTAGCAAGCAGTCAGGTACCAAGTCCTTGGCTAAGAAATGCATCAACATTCAGCAGAATACTAAATGTACTCTGTCGGTGAATGCCACTGAAAGAGGATTTTTTTAGAAAGTTGCAGATGGATATTTCAGGGTGGAAATGGACAGGATACAGTTAAAATAACATTTCAGAAATAATAAAACCTTGGCACTTCATCTAACTTTCAAACTACCCTGGATTCCTCAACTAGGGCTTCAAGAGCAGAGAGAAAACTGGGAGGGACAGGGGAATGCCCCCTCAAGAATTAAATCCCAATTAACACGCCATCAGTGACGAAGGATACATTTTACATGGTCGATTAAAAGACTCCTCCCTATTGATCTTTGCAGCTAATCATTGTCCTACCCCTGCTTAGGGAGTGCAGACACAAACCAGCGATTTAAATTTATTGAGACTCCTGACAATCAATAGGTCAGACTCACAGAGAGCATTACACAGAAAGCATCTCCAATGACTCATCATGGGCCAGCAAGACCCAGGTCTCCAGCAGGTCCCTAAAGCCATTCCCCTCTCTGCTCAGATGGTTCATGCAAGGCCAGAGCTGCTCTGTGTATGCTCCTTGTCAAAGTCCAGACAAACATCCTGTGACAAAACAACAGTCACAGTGATCCCTCTCGCCTTCGACTCTGCATCGTGGCGTGAGAGCTGGATACCTGGAGGCAGCAGACAGCCTACCACATGAGCCCTGCAGTTTTGATTTAAACAAAACAAAAGTGAGTAGCTGTAATTTCACAGATGGGAGCAATTCATTAGCTAGGAAAAGATGTGGTCTCTCTAATCTGGAGTGACTGGGGAGCTTTTGATGCAAATAGCCGTTTGCAGCTGCCTCTCACCAGGTCAGTGTTAGGCAATAGACTGTGAGATGGAGAAAATCAAACTGTTTATTAATTGAGAGCCTGCAACAGAGAGACAGCATTGCCAGGCAGCATTTCTGGATCCTGACATGTGCCCAGGTGATCTGCCACTTCTGGATTTTATAGTACGTGATAACAAGAGGATCACACACTCCATTAAATCACCCAGATGACTGGTGTTCATATGACTGCAATTGAAGGGTCAGAACTAAAATCCCTGTAAGTCACAGAGGTGAGCATCCAGACTGTCCAGGACCGAGATAGCAGACAGGGGAAAACAAGGCTTAAAGAAAAAAAAACAAAACCTTGTCACATTTTAATGTTACATTTGAGCTTGAGTGTCTTACACAAAACTGATAGCCTGAAAACAGCCTTTCCTTGTTCTCCAGTTAAACTACAGCAAAGTATGTCCTCTGTAGCACTGGTCAGAATGGGTAACCAAAGGAACAGGAGCATTTTTAGTCTAGAAGGACTTTTACTGGTTGGCAAATGTTAGAGAAAGTGAGGAGATGTGGGGAAGCAGCTGTAAAGAGGAACTACCTACAGCAAAACCTGGTATCAAGAATGCTGGTGCTGGGAGTGGAAGGAAGCACATACTGATTTCTGTGCATGATGGTGTGGATGGCTTTGGCCTGGGTTAAGGCTTCAAAAGAGAAGGCTCAGCCTGGGATCCACAGGAGTTTGGGATTTCAACACATGGACATTACAAAGAGCATTTCCACCTTTGACATAAAGCAAGGTTTTCCCCAGTAACCTTCTGGGAAAAGCAGACTCTTATCCTCTTCAGCTAAGTTAAATGAGTAGGGTCAAAACTCAGGTCACAGCAGGACTGGTCCCAAAAGAAAACCACTGAAGTCTCTTGCTGACTGCGGCAAGCTTTGCAGAGAGTATTCACTAAAGGGGCACAAATAATCCACTAATACACTCGTGTGCTCAAGGTGAGAGAGGAGACAGAGGAGGGATGGATGTGGCAGATGGTAACCTAGGCACTGTGGTGCTCTCTTCTTTTCTGCAATTATAAACACCACCTGCTATCAGGGTTTCTACAAGAAACAGAGCCCCAGCACAAACCCTTTAGAAGGCGCACATGCAAATTGGTCAATAAAACCATCTTAACATTCCTCCTTCAAGTAAAAGTGCTGTTTATGGAATAAATGAAGGACACATCCTCAGTAATCTCCAAGAGCACCTGTGAGATGTGGCAGTCTGGTAAGAAAATATATGAGTGGAAGATTTAAAGAGAGAGAAAGAATAACTCCAAGAAAGTTACATATTGTTTCTTTCTCACCCAACACGCAAAGGCATCACCACTATTGTTACATAATGTCTTCCTAACCCCCTCTCTGGTGAAGTGACATCTTTGGGAACAAGCATACAGGCATAAAAGGGGTAAAACTGGAGAATAGGCAGCGTCATTTTAATTTAGATTACTGAGTGATGCACCAAAACTGCCTGGGGGAGAAGTCATCAGAGAAAATGGCAAATCTTTATATTACATGACATTAATTACACTTTTACTCTGAGCTAACCCTATTACAGTACTGTGTATGGACACAGAAGATGGTCCTTCTGTAGTGTCCCTCGCAATAAAGACCTGTCATTGCAGGGGCCCAGCCATGTGGTTTACTGTGCTCTGTGTCACTGCCCATAAAAGCTGCTTAATGCACTTCTTTGCAAGTAGATTTTTTTATGACTTTACCAGATTAGAGGAATGGTGAGGAGTAGCATTTTCATTAACTTATTCTCTAGTGTGAGGTCCTCTAACAGGAGTTCCAAATGAGATGTGAAGTCCTTGTCCCAGACGTCTCAGCTAGACCTCTATTATAGGACTGGAATAGTACTGCCAACACCAAGGGGGCAGGGTGTCATGACTGCCCAGATCACTTGTGCTGACTTATCCTCCAGCATAACACCTTGGAGCACAAATCTGAGCAGAGCTGGGGGGCATAACCCTCAGCCTGCATTCAGAAAAGTGACAAAAGTTAGTTCTTCATTGTGCTGGATTGCTATGAGACAAGTAAAGACTTCTGTGGGCTCAGGCAGCAATGGACAACAGCAGGGGTTCAAGGCTGGAACAACATTGCTGGGGTTTTGTTGGAAGCATTAAATGTCAGAGAAACAGAAAGAAAAAAAAAGCAATGGAAGACTAGAGGACAAGAAAAAGATGATTAGTAAGGCTCAGGTAATACCACAAGACAGAATATAGTCCAACCTCTATCACATAAGGGCTTCACACGGTGAGCAAGAGTCTCATAATAACTGATCCCTCTTTCCCTCGGGACAGTAGGGCTTGGCCAACACAAATTAAATTACACCATGTTTCCCCTCTCCAAACAAAATCGCTTACAAACACCCTAAGCACTATTGTACTTGAGGCAAATGGTGTGATAGAGATGCCAAACGAAGTGCTCAATAGCAAGATGCAAACAGAAAGAGCCAGGAAACCTACATCAAAGCAAGTGTTTTAACAGAGACCTCAAGGTGCCCATGATTGCAAATCTCTTCCTCACCAATAGCTGAGGGAGCTTCTAACAGGCTGAAGATCAATTAACCCACGGAGGTTCTAGATATAAGGAATAATGTGTGAGCTGCTTCAGGAAAGAAAGAGCAAGCCAAAGATTTGGGCTGGTCCCCAATATGGATGAGGTAGCATGAAAATCTGTCTGAGCCTCTTTCCAAAGCATCTGAAATGGGCTCTCCCAAGCAAACAGGGATCTCTGCAGGCAAACCACCACAGCCAGCAGTTGGCACAACACAAAAGGCTTTGTCCAAACAATGATAGGATGGATGAAAGACTGAAAACCAGCCATTTGGTACTAGAAAGGCATTGAATCTTGTAGATCCAGCTGGGCTGAGCTGGGGACTATCTGTGCACTGCAGGGGTAACCCTTGCTGGAAGTTTCTGCAACCCCGACTCTACCAGGTGAACTTCATCAGGGAATTCTCTAATCCGATGTTTCCTGGACCAAGCTAGGCCTCTCATTTTGCTGGAATTGAATGAATGCTGGCACAAATTATTGGGTCAGTGTCTGCCAATCTGCAGAGAATGGCAGCCATTACTGGGGACATATACTGTCCTTTAGGCTTAGCTAGATTTGAGAACAAGTCTTTCCACAGGGTCATACTGCAATTATTTGGCAAGAACACTGCATTAGCAGTGGATTTTTCCTCATGTAGGACAGACATGCCATGCTGGTTGCTCAGCAGTGCAGCAAACTCATGCTCTGGCAAACTCCTCCAAAAATAACTTCCTGTTTGCTAGAGATGCTTTGTGCATTTGCATGCCCAGTTGCTGAGTAGCAATCAGTGCAAGCATATGTACTTGAGGAATTCAACCTGTGTACAGCAGTGAACTTCAAATGTGGACTTTGCAAATATGTAATGGTTTTCAAGGCCAAAATGAGACCTGGTCACTGAGAGCTATCTACAAAATTCCCTGTTTCTTACAGGTAGAAGGAAAAAATAATATCAGCAGAAGCATTGGAAGTGAAAAAACACTGATAAAGTGTAATTTTTCTTATAATTCAGTGCATTCAATTAGATTAAAAAGGGGGGGTGGAGGGGGTGGTAGGGAAGAAATAAATAAGCCAAACCTGATTAATTCATTTTGGAAGCTGCTTTTTCTTTTTCAAAACCAAAAACAGTAGAACATAGTGTAGGAAATGCAAGAGGCCTAGGAATGAGGAATGTACAAATTAGACATGCTGCTCTGAATCAGTCATTTTCTATAACAACACTTTCTCAAAGGTGATTAGAGAGAGGAAATGAGAAAAAATGAGTAGATAAATATGTAGGGTAGTTTTATATTTTGTAACTATCAATACTACCATGAGGGAGAGAAATGATTTGTAAAAAACCCCCCAAAAATTAAAAAAACTTGATACATGTCTATTTCTAGTATGAAAAACCCCCTAACCCAAAATGCCACCTAACAGTATGTGCAAGTCTCTGCGGCTGTTTCACCCATATTTAAAATCCTCTGCAATCCCTTCAGGGAACAAACTAGTGGGAAAAGAAAATACTTCCCACATGGGAAAAACAATGATACAGAAAAGAGCCATTTATGTTACAAAATTATTTGAAGTTTATGTTGTATTCTTAATACCACAATTTCACTGTCAAAAGGATAGCTAAATAGTACTTTTCTTTGTTAATCCATGGTATTTTTCTTCTGAACAAGTTTGGCAAAAAGAAGGTACTTAAGCAGCAGGGCCTCAGTTCTATGTGGCCCTCAAAGGATAATAATTTTCCACACCATCTCCTGGGCATCTCTGAAAATTCTACAAACATTTTTAGCTGTGATATTCAGCTCAAAAGAGAGCATCAGTAGAGCAAATGCCACCTGTTTTGTTACATGTGCATGTTTCATAGTCAGGTTCCTGGGTACCTCATTGTGTGCCTAGACAAGGCTTTCCCAGGGCTGGGACCTTGATATCTCCTCTATATAGAGAGGGCTGGTCATCTTCTCCAAAGGAGATTGCTGATGATGTCTCCCCTCTTTGGGATTGTCTGCTTCCCCCAAATTTGCAGGAACAACTTACCTCTGATATCTAGCTTTTTCTAGCTGGGTAGCCACCCAACCTACCAAGTCCTGGAGTTACTGTGAGTGTGAGAAGGAGCAGACACCCATCCTCCATCCCTCCATCCTCACTTCCTGGAGAAATGGTGGAGAAAAATTACAAATGCATGAGCAAGACAAACATGAAATTATCAAAGGAAAGAGAACAAAAAGATGTTTTAGGAAGGGGAAGAACAGCTCAGGGAATGTTCAGGCTCCTGAACTACAGAGAAGCTAAGATAGTAGCTCTGAATTTTATTGCCATGGCTCTCTCATCTGCTTGCTTACAGCTCCTCTGCTCCTGCCTCCCTATCCCCATCCAGCCCACGCAGAAGATGATCCATTATACACCCGGCCAAAAGTGGGCTTTTCGCTGCTCTGGGTGCTCCCGGGCAGGGGAGCCATAACCACACAATTCAAGGGAGGTTATAAATCCCCAATGCTGCTGTCTAGCAGGTTACCATGGTTTGGGGTTTTTTTTGCTTCACCGCTCTTGAAGGGAGCCCTGGGAGCAGAAGGATGAGAGGGAAAGAAGGAAAGGGGGGAGAGAGTCTGCAGGGGGAGGAGGGGAAGAAGGGAGTCATGCTCACAGCTTTTCACAGCTGAAAACAGACCCCACTGCTGGTAATGTGAGAGGGCTGGAGCAGGCGCCAAATGGATAAGGCTGTAGACAGTGGGACCAGAGTGCTGATACTTGCCAGTACCTGCAGATAGGAGACAAATAATTGGCACATGTTAAGAAAAGAAAAAAAAAAAAAAAAAAAAAAAAAAAAAAAAAAAAAAAAAAAAAGAAGAAAAAAGAAAAAAACAAAAGAAAAAAGAAAAAAAAGAAAAGACAGGCAGAGAAAGACAGAGTTGTTAGACATCCGTATTTTCTAAATTTATCTGGCAGGAGCCCCAGCAAGGAATTTAATCAGCAAGAGTTGTTTAAACTGGGCTTTGAAAACAAGCCCTGTGCTGCTAGTAATGAACTTCATATCATCTGCAACTCCTGTTTGCTGACGACATTCAATTTGTTAATTCTGCAGCTGGTGATAGGGGTCAGATATGAAAGTGACGATTGTTTTTTGACGTTCCAACCTCTGCTCACATCTTTCTAATTAATCCTTTTAGGAGCCACCAGCAGATCAAGAGAAGTGTGGGGAGGGAGGGAGAGTGGGGAGGAGGAGAAAGAGAGATGGTTTTTTGTGCCCGGCCTGTGGCTACTTGCCTCCCTCTGTGACAGAAAGGAAACACAAGGGCATACCTGCTACTTGGTCTTACAGTCATGAGCTTTTCCGGATGCCTTAGAAAACTTTAATGTTGGAAAAGTAGGTGACAAAAAATAAAAATAAAAATATAAAACGAAGGTTCACACAGTCACAAAATATATAAGGTTGGAAGGGGCCACAGTGGGTCATCTGGTCCAACCTCCCTGTTCAAACAGGGCCATCCTAGAGGACATTGCACAGGGTTGCATCCAGATGGTTGTTGAATATCTCCAGCAAAGGAGACCCCACAACCTCTCTGGGCAACCTGTGACAGTGCATGATCACTGCTCAGTAAAGAAGCTCTTCCTCATGGTCAGATGGAACTTCCTGTGCATCCATTTCTATCCATTGCCTCTTGTCCTAGTGTTTGGCACCACTGAGAAAAGCCTGGAAACATCCTCTTGGCACCCTTCCTTCAGATATTAATAGATATTGATGAGGGCCCCTCTCAGTCATCTCTTCTTGAGGCTGAACAAGCCCAACTCCCTCAGCTTTTCCTCATAAGAATGATGCTCCAGTCCCCCAATGATCCTTGTTGCCCTCCCATGGACCTGCTCCTGGATCTCCATGTCTCTTTTGTACCCTGGAGCCCAGAACTGGACACAGCACTCCAGATGTGGCCTCACCAGGGCTGAGGAGAGGGGCAGGATCACCTTCCTTGACTTGCTGGCAATGCTCCTCCTAATGCACCCCAGGATATCACTGGGCTTCTTGGCCACAAGGGCACACTGCTGGCTCAGGGGCATCTTGCTGTCCACTGGGACCACCAGGTCCTTCTCAGCAGAGCCAGAAGATTAGGCCCCAGCCTGTGCTGGTGCATGGGGTTACTTTTTCCCAGGTGCAGGACCCTGCATTTGCCTTTGTTGAATTTCAGACTTTCCTTCTCTGCCTATCTCTCCAACCTGTTGAGGTCCTTTCCCCTAAAACAGCTAAAATCTGGCAAGCAGTTCATATTGTCTATCTCCATGAGGAATGAGAAGGGTGATGGAATTAGCAGTGAGGTAGGAAACCATTCTCCCACTATATTATCTTGCTGATACAGGGCTGGTGAGATCTCCCAGGCGCTGGTTTAAGGAGCAGAGTGCATACAAGCCACACAGAAATCCAGCAACTCTGTGCAGGCAGGTAAGAGCATCATCAAACAGAGAAGAAATCATGGCCCCAGGAGGAGCCCAAGTGTGCACAATCATGCAGGTACTGCAAGGGAGTCAGGGCCCACCAACCAGCACAGGGGCTCACAATGCACAGATGGCTTTGATGAAAACAGCGAAAGGGCAGAAGTGACTGGCCTGTGGAACGTGAGCATGGGAGTGCTTTGCAGATGCCAAAGATGCCTTCAGGGAGTTTTTAACTTGGGAGCCTGAACTTCTTACCTAGAAAGTTATTTAGGGTGTTGAGCCCGCTGCAGTGACCACATGCGCCTTGGAGAGGGCCTGTTGGTACATCAACTTGTATGTGGTGCAGTGAAGTCTGTGTCCCTCTGCAGAGGCTGGATGAGCAAGCCTTGCAAGGCAGAAGAGGCAGCAATCAAGAAGGGAGAAATTTTATAAAAGGTGAAAAAAGTTAAAATGGAAAGTTGGCTGCATGACAAAATTTAAAGAAAGGAAGACCTGAGATTATGCACAGAGATTGCTGGCACTGGGGAAAGGTAGAAGGAAAAAAAACTTGCTCCGATTAGCACTGGGCTGAAAAAGAATTTTTTAAAGGAAGAGTTTGGTTTTTCTTTCCTAGTCCACCTCATCACTGAGGTTTGGACTTACAGGAAATACACCATTGCCAGCCTCCCTAGAGCAGGAGAGTCCTGGCAGAGGTTGCACCTGTTCTGGGTCGAAACAGTTCCAAGCGCCTGTCTCCACACAATGATTCCCCAGGAGAAGAACACTGGGATGCTGGCACAGCTGGGTAAACACGCCTACCCATTTGCTCTGTTCCAACAGGATCTAACACTGAACCTTTGGCTCAAATGCAGTGGTTGTGGTTCCTCTCAAGAAAATAGGGATCTACCAGCTCATTCTGGCTGTGTATCCATTGGACCCTGCTTTTTCTATGGCCAAAAAGTACAACCACTTGCTTATATGCTCTCAGTGCTCTTGTTTTCCTACAGAAGTTTTCACATGACTCCCTTTATTAACCAACAACCACTGCTCTCATCCATTCTCCTAATGGTTTACTCATCCAGTATAAACTTGCAGTATTGTGATGAGAAATCAACCACCCCCATAAATGTTTACCTTTTTTCAACAGACTTTATCATTATGTATTAATTTGCACACAGAAAGGAGGTCTATTTCTCTTTTACTCCAGACTCTAAAAATCACTAAAACACAGTTCTGCTCTTGGCATGTCTGGAAGAAGACTAGCTTCAATTGAATTGGTCTAGATTTAAATCAGTAGGCTCATGAGCAGGCTTTGCCCTTATGGTGTCTCTTCAGTTTGTTCCAAACTTTATGCAGAAAATCTAGGAAAATACTGGGGGTGGGGGAGAACTGAATGCTGTGATTAAGTTGATGCAAAGGCATTGTTAGAGGTGGAGGTATCTTCCTACTAGAGGATCACTGCTTTCCACAGGCAGGTAACTCACCATCGAAGCCTGCTTGTAAACAAAAAAGAGTATCAGAGGGCTGCCTGAGGTTCCTGGGAGACAACAGCCCCACAGAGGACAAAGAGCTCTGCTACATCTGCTGATAATAGAGGACAAACGACTGGAAGGATGAAACCGCATTGGGACATCAGCAATGAAACAAATTTTCCCCATCACTTAAGCTGAAGACAAGAAAACAGAATTATAAATGCAGTGAAAAATGAGTAGAGGAGACTGAATTTCTCAGGCTATTTAAAACATGTCTTGTTATTTTTTAATAGGCTTTCACCTGTTGCATCTGTGAACATGAGCGTATCTTTCATTCCTGCAAGATTTATAGGCTTAATTTAGCTGCTTATGAAAGACCCATTGGTCCTGAACATTTCTGCAAGTGGCTCATAGTATCCACTCTGCTTAGCCAGAAGCACAAAGCACTTCGTGAAAAACAATATCCTTTCCAGTGTTTATGTTCAGATCAAGTGCATCTTAGCCCTTTTACTGTCTGTATGGCTAAGTCCTACAGGTACCCTGTCACATAACAGACATACTGTTTATTATTCCAGTGTCAACAGAGTACTTGAGGGAAACAGTAATCTATTTCCAGTGGGAGGAAAACACAACCAAAACAAGTATAGCAAGAATTGCCAGCTCCAATAGCAACAAGAGGATCTTTTACCTCTCAACTCAGTGCAGGGGTGTCCCCACTCAAACCTTGTGCAGGCAGTTGTACTCCTCTAGCTATCTTAAACCATGGTTTTCAACTTGCTATGCTACTCTGCTCACCCTGCTATTCTTGCATGACATTTCTTTGAAATCTGAACAATATTTCCTTGTATGAAATAATAACATGCATGGTTATAAATTCTATGTTAGGGTGATAATTCTGATTTTCTCAGGTACGAAAAGCACTTTACATCAACCCAGAATACTTAACACTATAAAGAATCACTTCCATACATTATCAACTCTGTTTTCTTAAATATTTTGGGTTTTTTTACCAGATATGTCTCTTGCCCCAATATGAGGTTTTAATAAATGAAAAAATACATATTTTAAATAAACACACCCAGTCTCTGAGACATACATACAAAGAAAAA
The DNA here is from genome assembly GCA_013390045.1 of Picathartes gymnocephalus. Classification (NCBI taxonomy): domain Eukaryota; kingdom Metazoa; phylum Chordata; class Aves; order Passeriformes; family Picathartidae; genus Picathartes; species Picathartes gymnocephalus. Next base: position 138,293 of record WEKY01041648.1, read on the forward strand.
GCAAATCATGTCTAGATCGAAAACAGCTAAAAGAAGTAAAGTCAACAAGGACAGTGTTCAAGTTATCAGCATTCCCAGATAGGTTATGTCAAAATGGTAATTATCTTTCCAGAGCTGCCTGAAAATCTAAAGCAGGGGGAAAATGTCCAAAGAACTGTACTGCACTGCTCTCACCCAGTGAGAGTACAGAGTACATCTGGAATAACATGCTCACAAAATGGTGTTCATCTTCCAGAGCCCTCTGGACGTCTATGGAAAGGGTGTAGGTGGTCCAAAGGGACACAATGACAAGTAAAGGAATAAAATTTAACACAGTAACATTTGCAGCATTTATCAGAACAAATTCCCCAGCAATGAGATACTGCTGACATAAGGAAGTGTCCTTGAGGAATTAGTGGGCGCTCCATTAAAGGTTATGTTAGATAAAGCAGGCAGTGCTATAACTTGGAAGGCAAAAGTTTCCAAATGCTTTGATTTCTGCAACAGAGTGAAATGACAGAGACTCTGCTGGTCAGCAAAGTTTCAAAAATGCCTTTAGGTCTCTGGCTTGCCTGGGCTGCTGCTTGGCGAGCAATGCAAAAGAATTAGACTGTGTGAAAGCAGGATTATTCATCAGGTAACTGTAATCTTAGGCATTTTGGAACACTGTTACCCTCTAGTATACAGAGCTTAGGCCTTATGAGTAATTATTTACATCTACCCTGACCTGTCTAGATGGGGTTTGAGGATTCTGCTGCAATACAGGCCATCAAGAGCAGAGTTTGGGAGGCTGTGGTTCAGTAAGAGAACACAGGACAGTGAGAATAAGGACAGGTACATGAAGTTACCAACTGAGCTTTCTAGAGCCGTGTTGAGGAATCTGAATGAAAGCAGCTTGATTTATGAAAACAAGCACATAAGTATCAGACCCTCACAGTGAAAAGACTCCTTAAGGTATACAGTTCAGGAATCAAAGATGGAAGGAATAGCTAAATCATCCTTTTAACTGTTTGTAACATGTTAAAGGGGAAGAGAAAAGCCTTTATTTTCAGTGTGAGCAAACATATATTAGAATATATATATAGAGTATATAGAGGTAGTCCTTGCTGCCCAAATGCTGTCCAAATCTTAATAATTAACATTATTGATAGATATCAGTTTTCAATACTATTTTAATACTGCTGCACAGAGACCAGTTTTCCAGCTTTTATTTATTCATCAATTTCCATCTTGAAACCACAGAGATATCTATGCTGACAAGTAAAAAATGGAGGAATAAACAGAAAAACAACTTAAAACAATACCATTGTTGTGCAGCACCACAGTCACCAGATTAACGCTCTTCTCTCCTCCTGTAATGAGAGGTTTGACCTGTATTCCATGGGCTGAAAAGGGACAAGTGACCCATGCACCAAGAGGCCCAACTCTCTCGCGAGAAAGTGCCAATGCATTTTGCATTAGCACTTCTCACAAGGAGACCCTGTGTCCCAGTGCCAATGGGGCTACAGGAGTGTGAAAAACCTCCAGAAGATGCTTTCTCACAGCCTGACAGATAACTTGCCATGACACCCAAAGACTGTCATGTCATCCAGGACATAACATTCCATATTATATATAATTCAAAGGAACGAGTTGCTGCTCACAGGTTACTTCTATTGGAAAGTACTTTTTCTGAGGAACACAGCTTTGCTCCTCACACAGCTTATTCCCTAAATCCACAAAAAATATGGCTCATTCAGGTCTCTCTGGAACAGCAAAGTTCAGCTGGTTTGAGAAACAGAAAAAAAAAATACCTCCTTACTCAATATTTTCATTCTATGGAGTTCACTTTGCAAAACAGCAGATAAGGAGAAGAAAGCAGATGGAAATGCCTTAAAATACAAAGACTTCTTTAAAAGGAGAGGGTTAACATGAAGGAGGTTATTTTATCTCTAGATGTCCAGTCCAAGATGCTCTGAGCAAACAGTGGTTGGGGACAAAGCTAAAGTAGTAGGTTTCTCTTTAAAGAAATGCAGACCGAGTAGCAAAACATAGACTGAAAATTAAAGTGCAAAAAGACAAAAATGCTTAAATTAGCCTGGGGAAGTCCATCTATCTAACTCTTGCCTATATTAGACAGGGCTTGCTGAAAAAGGGAAAACTGTAAAATTGCCGGTGAGTTGCCCTACTGGAAGCACAACCTTATATTAGGAAAAAGATTTTTGGCTGCTATAGCCCTATAAAGTTTGTTTAAGCAAGTAAGCCAAGCAGGAGAAAGGATTCAGCTTCTGCTGAGCCATTTGCCTGCACCTGCAGCCTGATGGAGAATGGTGCTGACTTTGCTGAACTATCCTTGGCATTCTTGTACAGCCTGGAGAGGCAGTGTTTCATAGACTGCATTTCAAAACAATAGAGTGTCCTGGGTGACAGTATCTGATTTCTATACACCCTCCTTAAAAAAAGGGAAAACAAAAACAGAGAGAAAAACTCTTTACTTGAAGTTGAGGAGAAAATTGATTAGATGTAAAATACTCAGGGGGAGGGTGAGACCCTGGGAAATAGGGGAAAGTGGAGGCTGTAGCCATCTGTTCTTTCACATGGAAGGGTTTAAAACGCTGTCTAGAAAGTCCAGGTGCAAATTACCCTGTTTCCACTCTTGATCCTTCCCTAATTCACAGATATTGTATCTCAAATACAAATTTTGAGCACAGATCTGATACCTTAAGCCCTTCCACATTCCTCTTGCCCAGTTGGCTCAGCACCTTTGGAATAAGGTGACTATCTCTGCAAACCAGTCTCATGATTTTACACTTTTCAAATATGCACCTCTACCTCCAATACTTCCACAAACCCCATCTCAAACTCCTTTTCTAACTCATTGCAAAGAAGCTACAACAAATGCTTGCAGAATGCCAACCTAAAGTACAATTCTTCCTTCACCTCATTCTGCACCTTGTAAAAAAGTTTTCCTACATGGCCTCTAATTTTGAGTTTCTAATAGAAAACTTGGACAGGCAGACAACACCATTTTGTGGCCAGTTCAATGCAGATGCAGATGGCCAGGATATTGTATCCATTTCCTCCCAGTTATGTGTTTCTCCAATTCTCATTTTGCTCCTCCCAGCAGACGGGATGCCCAAGATTGGTTAAAGAGAGCTAGGCATCCAAGTCTCTGCCTTAGACTGCTAATGCACACTGCTTGCAATTTGCTTCCCCAGGCTTAATCTAACAAGAAGATGTCATTTTAGCCTCTTTTAGTCTCTTTCCTGTTTATAAGTAAAGAAATCTATCACACAAAATAAACCAGCAGGGCTTCCAACAGTAGTCTCCATTCAGGCGAAGTGGTAACTTTTTCCAGGACAATCTTGATTTTCTACTACCAAACTATGGGTCTCAGAATTATATTCTGCATTGCAGATTTCATATTTGTGGCCTGCAGTCATAGGAAACTTATCCTTCAAAAGTTAATTCAGTAGGACCACAATATGGGACTTGCTGTTCAAAACAATAGAAAGAGAACATTTATTCTTTTCCTTACTTACCACGGCTAAAATAAAGAATGAAAAAAAAAAAAAAAGAAAATCAACTTTATCTTCTGGAAATGTCACATTTGCTCTGTGTTCTTCAGAATCCATTGATATGTCTCTTCTTACCCTGGAGTAATTGTCCAAATCTTTTCTGCCCATCTACACTTTCTCTACCACAAGCTGTAGAAGCATTCACTATTAGCATGTCTCAGAGGTGCTAACCTAAAGCATATTAATGACATAAAAAGACCTGTACAGCCTCTTCTATCCTTTTTCTTTCTTACTTTTCAGGAGACAGGGAGCAGAAGAGGGATTTCCACAATGCTATTGTTTTAGCTTAGTATGAAGAAAATCCTTGATTCTTTATGTGTGCTTGGAAACCTATGGTAATCATATTATTCCAGGGTCCTTATTGCTGGTTAATGGAATTCTTTTAATATTGACCCAAGTTTCTATTAAATAGATTTGCATTGATCTGGTGATGTATAGAGCTCAAGTAAGTCTATCTATGTGTAAGCAAATTAAAAACCTTAAGCCTATACAGTCAAACCGTATGATCCCATGCTGAAAAATTGATCCTCTGATACTCTCCTGGGGACACTTTTTATTTTTTCTTTTTAGGCAAAGAGACACCTTCAATTTCTTTGACAGAAAGAAAAATATCACACATATTTCACATTCAACAAAATACAGTCCAAAGCCACCAGAATAATTAGAAACTGCACCTTGCATTGGATAACACAGCACTGACAATTCAGCAGTTATAATGAATATATGAATTATGTTGCTATAGCATCACTCATCGTTGTTTCCCAGCCTGAGCATAGAGTTTGATATTTTTGAAGGAAGATATTTACCACAGCCTTGCTGTCACCAAATTCAATACCAGCATCATCCATACCATTCTCCTTTGAAATCAAATTGGTCTCTGTGTGCCTTTTCCTTGTCCTGGAATAAAATCATCAAACATATAGAACTCAAAACAGTAAATAACACTGTTGTATATATGCAGTAGTATTGAAGATGCACCCTTGAAACCTGTGGCAATGGTAGTAAGATCTACAAATCTTCCTGAGAACCAGTCTCCAGCCACCACTATGGGTGTTCACAGCCACTGAATGTGAGGATGGGCACAGTGGAGTGAGCAGCAGGAGCTCAGATGGGTGGTTTCCCAAAGCACCCTGCTCCAGGGTGGCTTATCCCACCTCTAGCAAGAACGGCATTCACTTTGAAGTCTCTCTTCTAAGAGAAGGCACCAGTACTGTTCCTTCTTTCTCTCCCACCATGTCCATTAATTAGTTTCATTAATTAACCAGGACATAATCCATCTTCACTATCAGACCAGGCCAGTGGGTTCAGAAAGCACCTAAGGAGCAGGAAAGACATGCATGCACTTACACCCAAATAAGTGGGATGTCTTAAACCTTATTTCCATATGAAATTAGACTAAAATAATCATAAAGTTTAATTCAGTTTCTCATTTCCTATTTCATACATATTTTGATCCTCCAGCACAACTGCACTAGAGGTAATCTTTGTCTAACATATTACAGGCTACTAGCACAACTCCAGAAAAACCACAACCATATCCAAGGTGCCCAACTGCATATAAAGACCAACCCACAGTTTGGAAACCCAGACTGAGCACCTATAATTTAGAGGCCATTCTTACATTACCCAGTTAATACATGCACGTGCCTCTGCTGTGTGCTTACAATTTGTGAGCAAAGAGTGGGTAAAAAAAGCCCACAGAAGCCTGCCAAAAACCAGTGGTCAGGATGGCAGAGTTCATGCAGTGTTTTTAATAGGGATGAAGGATGAACGCTGTCTAGATGCTAACCTTACTGAGAGGGATCTGTTCAAGAAAGGATAGGTAGTAAGTAAAAAACCACCTTTTTAGAAATGCTAATTAGCATCAAACACTGATCAATAATCTTTAAAACCTCCCCATTATAAGTATGAACAACTACAGATTTGCACATTGAAGCAGGTCTTGGTAGATGTGAAGATTTTCTGACTGGAAGAGCCATATCTGCTGTTACCTTGTGTGCAAGCACTTCCATCACTTATTATCAATATCCAAAAGAGCATATCAGCAAAACCAGAATTTTTTTAGTTAGTGTATTGCATGTCATGAACCTTGCATGTATTTCATTGAGTGTTTTTACTACTTGTTATTCTGATTTGCACTAGGCTGAGACCTGGGACTGATATCTAGCCTCTATTCTGCCCATGCAACCTTTCTGCTGAAAGAGTTTTGAGTGCCAGGTCAGGAGTGATTTCCTTTTGATGGGCTTTCTGCAGGCTTCAGTAGGAGTAGTGCAACACCTTGCTTTCATAATGAAGTTGTGTGCTTACTTCTCTGTGATTTCTCAGACACACACAATTGTAAAGTGTTAAAACAATTTTCCTGTGGGTCAGCTGCATGAACTTGCTTTGGGTAACAAGAGTGAAATCCTCCACATCATCACCAGCTCTAGACAGTTAGCTGAACGAATCGAGTACATCCCTGCATCAAAGGAAACCCACTACCTATCAGGACCTCAATGCTGCACTATGACTGTCTAAAAACCAGTGAAAACTTAAGGGATGCTAAAGAAAAATTATTGTCATGGGTCTGTAGTTTTATCACAAAAGCAGTAAATTTCTGTCTGCACAGAGCAAAAGAACCTTGCCTCTCACTCCCTACTAATTGTAAGCATTATCTGCTATGTGGTTACCTGCAGGATTTCCAGGGAGTGTAGGATGCAAACAACCTCTCTTTCTCCAGGTGCAGGAGTCAAACTGAAAACAGAGGCTAGTAGTACACCCTGACTCCTTTGCAAGATGAGGGGCTACCTCAGCTGGCCATACAGCCCCTCAGGGCTGGAGCATGCTCCCAAGTCCTGCCTACCTCAATCTTCTGCCCCAGCCCCGATCTGGAAGGTGACCTGCAGGAAACTCACAAAAAGCCATTACTGTGTTGTGTCAGCTCAGAAAACCGCAACAGGGCCAGGCAGGGGAGGAAAAAGCCTGGAGAGGAAATCAAGGAAATTCACTTTGGCAGAAACTAGCAAAGCCTTTTTCTGAATGTTAACTATCTAATTTAATGAAGTCTAGAGATCAGTAGAGACAATTGTCACTGCCAGCTTTGATGCCAATCACAACTCTGGAACACGAGCCAGTGAATGCATCCAACATACAAAGGAGAAAACAAAAACAAGGCAAGGATTTGACCCTTTGCTCTCGTGATCCTTTAAGAAGAAATATCACCTTTCAAAACTACGGGGAAAAAAATCTTCCCAGTCAGGTCAAGTCAGCAAGAAAAAGGAAAGAGAAATCACACTGCAAAAGACTACAGAATTGTAATTTCTCTCTGTCGGCCTGTGGTGCCTTTAGGGCTGTCGGCGGGAACACTTGTGGGCAGAAAGTCTCTATGTGGGCTGGAAAATTAGGGAAGATTTCTTTAATCCCTGTCAGAGAAGCAGGCCTGCACGTTTTCCTTGCAGACAGCTTTAAATCTGCTGTACCATCATGGGAGTCCTATCACCAGGACATGCTGCTCCTCACCAGCTCCATGCTGGTGGGTTCCCAGTATCCTCAGCTCCATCACCCCCTTCACCTTATTCTTGAGATGGTATGTGTTGAAGGAAATGTTTTGCATCTCTGCTAAGTATATACAAACTGCAAACCTCTCTGCATCAAAGGCACAGCTAAGCAAATTAATATAGTCTGATTTCTTTCGAGCAGATTTTTCCACAGAGATTTTCAGCGGAGGAAAATTAGAACCATTAGGTTTGGAAAAGACCTCCAAGATCAAGTCCAAATCTTGAATATCACCATGGCCACAAAACCATATCACAAAGTGACACATATACTCATTTTTGAACACTCCCAGGGGTGGTGACTTCCCACTTTTTTTCCTGAAAATCTGTAGATCTATAGTTCTTGCTCTTATGGGTAAACATATGCTAACTTATAATTCTGGACAATTTGTTCCCTCCCAGGCTGAAGGACCGAACCCTTTCCTGTCTCATCCTCTTGAGGCATCCTTCCTTCTCTGAAAATGGACTCTGGGAAAGCTCTGTAAGGGAGAAGAGCATTTCATCCCCCCTCTAAAATATTAGGAATTTTAAGTGTGCCCATTTTTTGCTTTGCATGACTTTTGCATACCTACATCCTCCTCAGAATAATCACACCATGAGAAATTCTGATGGTACTAAAAATGCCCTTAGTGTGACACTATACAATCTAAGAGGTTTGCATGAAATTTCTACCAAGCATACAAACACAGAGAGTGATTTGGGGATGGATTTCCCTGAGGGTACTGTTCTTACCTTGTACTCAGTTTTGGAGGAATCCTGTCACAACACAGAAGGATCCATCCTCTCTCCTGCATTCATGAGAAATATGAGATCCCAGATTTTTCTGTTTGACTTTCCTTTGCTGCCTTCTCTGTCTTTTCACCTAAGCTGTAGACCTGAAAACTAAACCATATGATCAGAAGACCATGATCACATAGAAACTTATGGAGAGCCCACAACTGCACTGTGCAAAATGACCCATTTCCAACCTTTATCCAACAACCATCATGTCTCTTTTGAGCAATGCTGATGGCAGCCACCAAACTACACCAAGACTCACCACACACTGAATACCAACAGACCTTGGCAGACATAATTCTACCCAGGCCAGTCATATATTTTCCACAAAAGGAATTTCTACAAGGAATGACCCAAGCCTGGCATAATTTAGGAGGCTTTAGGACAATGCACTGAAAACCATACTTTAAATTTTGGTCAGCCCTTGAAGCTGTCAATCAGTTGGACTAGATCATCATTACAGGTCCCTTTTGGCTGAACTATACTATCCTATTCTATACCATTCTTCTTACTATCTCCCCCTTTCCCTATAAGTACACACTGAGGCACACACTGATGCCCCAGGTAGAGTTGCTGGGCATTCCTCACACCTCTTCTGCTCCCAGTGACTAACCTTGTGGTATTCCTCTTCTCTCAGGCCATGACAGAAACCAACCCTGCAGCCCAGGAACCACCCCTATTAGCTCTCTTCAGACCAGGAATAATTTCCGTGAGGCCATGCAGTGAGGACTGGGGATACAAACTCAGTTTTGGGGGGATACAAGAGGTGGTTTCTGCAGCCACAGCCTGGATAAAAGCCAAAGTGTAACTAGAGCCATGGGCTGGGCTGGCTGGAGCCAAAGGACTGCCATGTAAACAACACAGGATTTGAAAAACCAGTAAGTGGAGGTTATGCTGATGTGGTGGAAAGGTTAGCCATTTTCAGATCTAGAACAGTCATTTTGATGCTCCAAGCAGAGCCAGGCAAGCAACAACTCTTCCAAATGGCAAAAAATAGCCCAGTTCTGCTATCACTGTCATACTGCCTTTCCCCGCTGATACCAAGCTGCACAGATCTTCTGTTAAGCACACCAATCTATTGTGTTTATATGGGATACAGAAAGCACTTCAACCAAAGGGTAAAACTTCCACAGTTCACCTGTGCCACTGACCTTTTGAGGAAGAGAGGGAACGCAGAGTTCAGCTGGATGGGACATTTCCTAGTCCAAATGCCTGACCACAAGTTAAGGGCATTATCCAACTTCTTAAACACCGATAGGTTTAGGGCATTGACACTCTCTCCAGGAAGCCCGCACTAGGGTTTGGCACCCTCTCAATATATATGTTTCCTCGCATGAAGTCCAAACCTTCCCTGATGGACTCGTCTTTGGTGCCCTCCTCTGAATGCATTCAAGGACTTTCACATCCTTTTTAAGTGATGGGGCTCAGAACTGCATACAATACCCAAGGTGAGGCTGCATCAGTGTTAAACATTGTGGGATTATCCCCTCTTTTGACCAGCTGGTTGTGTTATGTTTGATGCACTCCAGGATGAGGTTTGCCCTCCTGGCTGCCAGGGCATACACTGCTGGCTCCTACTGAGCCGCCTGTCAGCCAGCACTCCCAGTCCCCTTTCTGTGGGGTTGCTCTCCAGCCACTCCTCGCCCAATTTGCACTTTTGTCCAGTGTTACTCCACCTCAGATGCAGAATCTGTCACTTGTTCTTGTACAGGTTCATGCCACTGATGATTTACCAATGCTCCAATCTATCCAGATCCCTCTGCAAGGGCTCTTGTCCCTCCAGAGAGTCAACACTGGTGACAGGTTGCCAGACATTTATAGCCACAGTCATTTCAACCCTTTGAGAGCTCTGCCCTCCAGTCTGTTCACCCAGTGTAATGTCTACCTGTTCACCTTACACAACACCCAGACAAGTTGTCCAGAAGGATGCTGTGAGGGACGGTATAAAAATACTTACCTAAAATCCATGAAAAACTATATCCACTGCTGTCCCTTCATATACTAGGAGGTTGACCTATTCATAGAAGGATATTAAATTAATTAAACAAGACTGTCCCCTTGTGAACCAATGTTGGCCTTGTCTGTTGATTGCATTTTTCTTTAAATGTCTTTCAGCAGCACCCATCATGATGGTCTCCATCATTTTTCCAGGTACTGAGCTTAGACTAACAGTCTGCAGTTTCCTGGGTCTTCCCTTACGCCTTTTTGTAGACTGTAGTAAAACTGGCTAGCTGACTCTCATCAGGACTCCTCCCAGACTCCCAAGACTTTTGGTAGATGATTGAGAAGGTTCCTGCCATAACATCCACTAACCCCATTACTCTGGGATGAAGCCCATCAAAACCCCATGGACTTGTAAACATTCAGCCAATACCACTGGTCCTTTGCAAATTCATTGTCCATGGAAGGAAAATCCCTGCTTCAACACTCATGGTCCTCTGGCAGCCCAAGGTCTATCAGTACTATTAGAGACTGAGACAATTAAAAGCATTGAACGTCTTTACTTTTTCTTCATGTCTATTAGTCAGGTGCACATCTTCAACAAAAATCTTGGCTGAGCAATAGATAATAGGCACCACGATACCTGCTTTGCCTTCCATGTCCCTGATCCTCACCCAGAGGTTCTCAATCACGTCATCCCTTACATTTAGGGCTGTGCAGTCAAACCTCTCCCTTACTGCAACTCCTACACCTCATCTGCTCTGCCTATCCCCCCTGAAGAGCCCAAAGCTCTCCATCCCATTTGACTACCTCACTTTGTGGGAAGATTCTCAGGTCTTATTTAAAACCCTGGTAAATCTTCTTTCCCTCTAGAATCTAGCATTTTGAATACTGAAAGAGTAAGGAAAATTTTATTCTTCTCATTTTGTATACTGATGAAAAAATTGGTATGTACATTCAGACTATTTAAAAAGGGCATTTATACCACATATATTTACTTCATTGTGGCAATGCCAGAAGCAAAAGAAAGGGGTTTGTTCCCTCTTCCATGAACTCCACAGAGATGTAGACAGCAAGCTGTTTATGGTGAGGTCTTCTTGGAGAGAAGTTCTGAATTTTTTTGTGCTCAGTATCTTTTGCTTGCACTTTGTACACTTCAACAATTATTTTCTTCCTTTGGCACAGAAAAACACCTGTTTCTGTGACATGTCCTTGCAGAACTCAAGTCTGTGTAAAGGAAAAGTTACAAGTTTTGCCTCTTTCATCTCAGGAATAAGGATCTGTGACAGGACTTAGGTCCCTCAGATTTGTTGTCCTGTTGCAGGCATGCTGTCCAAACTTTGGTGATGAGGACCCAAAACTCAGCATTGTGCCCCACCGAGGTGTGGAAATCTTAGCAGTCTTTCCACTCCTCTGCCTGAGTTGACCCACTGTACCATTGGGTAGTGACTTTGTGGGTCATGTCACCTGCACGTTGTGGATCACTGAAGCCACCAGTCTATGAGAGGAACAGAACTTTATTGAAGCAGATTTTTTCCATTGCCTGAATTCAAATCCTATACACATTTCTTTGCCTCCAAAACACCAGAGCTATCTTGGATCAAAGGGCAATTCTCCATATAATACGGGAATGCTCTCTTAATAAGAAAGTTTCTTATCTTAAAGAGATAACTGATGAAATATATACTGTTAGAGTACCCATCAGCCAGATGTCAGTCATTTCCATTACAAACCAGAGTACAGAAAATAAACTAGAATTAGGCTGTTATGTCCTTTGTATTGAAGCCAGCTCCAGCACGGAATGTATCAACTCATGCACACTAATTATTTTCTTAACTGAATTTGACCACAACATACTCAAATGAACAGAATTGAAATGATGGTGGATACAAACAAAACTAGAAAAAAATTAGCTCTAAGGAAGGGGAGAAAATTGTTCTGGCTATTCATATTGTCAAGAAATATGTTCAAACCAGCCAGGTTCACATTGCAGAAGTTTTGGATTCAGTGAACTTTTCTTATATATAGTGCTTCTTATATTTTAGGTTGTCAGGAAGAAGACTAAGAAGGGAGATAACTCTGTCTGTAATGAGAGCAGAACAGTATGCGCTAGAAGAGAGGAAGCTGAGTTATATCTGTTGGGTTAGTATATAAAGCCCGGCTTTGTAAAGTTGCAGCGGGATTTGCACACATTTGCTTTAGAAGTTATGTCAGTAGAGAGTTTCTGGATCAGTGATGCTGTCACAGTTGAACGTTGCAAATTTGGTCTTTCAGAGACTGACCAAGGGCAATCTAGAGAGCAGGTAGGTTTGCTGGTGTCCCTGCTGCCACTGGAAAGCCATGCCAGAACACCCCAACCTTCGACATCCAATTTCCAGCCAAACTCTTTTATGGTCAGCTGTTCTCATGCCAACCTTTTATTTTAGGCTAAACAACAATTTTTCCTCATTGCTCTTTGTTAATTTCATGTACACAGACAGTAATTATACCCTCTTCACAGATGTCTTTTTGCTAAACCCAGTAAATTCTGCACTTGCAGTCCCCTCTCCAAAGGTTTTTATTTTTCTGGCCACACTTCTGTCCTGTCCTCCTGTGCTCATGGGTGTATAGGGCCATGTACAATATTTCCTATGAAGTTGCACAGATGCTTTGCCCAGGATATTGCTTTTACCTCCTCTGCTGAAAATGGATCACTGGATATGAACCTAAGCTGTATTTCTCTGTATTTTCTGTTTTCACAGACTACCACATGAGTATTCATAAGTAATCTTATCTGTCATTAATTGTCACTATTATTTGTCCTCTGCATCACGTTTCAAGAGAGTTTTCAGGCACCAGGAAAGCCAAATTCTGCAACAGACTCAACTCCTAAAATGGGGTGGGAAGCAAAAATCCTAACTAGTTTTAAAACTCAGCCTGATAAACGAAGAAGAATATATGATGTGACTGCCTGAAATATCAGGAGTCTGGACCTCATGATCCATGAGGACCTTCCCTATCCTGAGTCCAGAATTACTAAGTATAATATACAATAAAGTCACTGAAAATCTCTAGCTAATCACTCACATGCCAATAGCATTTTAGGTAGAATTTTGAAAAGCAAGCACAAGATGAGTACCTAAGTCCCTTCAGCCCCTAGAGAAGTCTCAAGATGCTTTTTAATTACACTTATTTCTATTTCCAGTATTGGCTACAGAACTACATTCACATAGAAAGTTCTTGTTTCCTGGCATTTGTACACTGAATGAGCATGAGAGAAAGACAACAAAAGGACTATCTATGTTTTAAACACTCAGAAATTAGAAGAAAGGAGATATTAGAAATTCTGTAGAGTTGCAAAAGCCAGAAACTGATCTCAACACTCCCAATCCTCCCTGCAATGCCTAATTTGTGTGAACATCTCCTTTCCGGTGTTGTGCATCTACTGTTGAGTGAGTCAGAGGAGACTGAATCAGGAAACATATTTTCCATTTAGGTCTGAAACCACTTGGCTCCAAGGTAGTCAATCTCCATTGCATAAAACAGACATAGAAAAGAAGAACAGTCCTGAGGAAAGTGTCTCCTGTATTCATATTTTTCCTGCTATTCCTCAGTAGTCTCATTATTCCATTAGAATAACATAGATATTGTAATGAAAGAATCATTTAGGACAGCATTTTCTAAAAAGCCTATGTAGGCATTCAAACATTATTTTGAGAAGTAAGGCATACATGACTCTCTCCAGTGAAGACCCTGAAAACATTAATTATAATATAATTGTAATATAAAAGATAACTATAAATAGCAAAAATGCAATACAAATTCAGAACCAAACACTGCTTTTCCTCTTCAATCCCTGCCTGCCTTACCTGGGAACCTGTGGTTGATTTTCAGGTTTCTCAGTTTCATGTACAAATCCTGGAGCATCACAATATTGGCTTGATATCTGCCACATCCCTCTGGTCATCTGGGCTTCAGAAATGAAGTATTTGACCCCCTCCCTGAGGCCTTGAGGAGGGGAGGAGTGAGTTGCCCAGATCACACCTACACACACACGAGCAGTATGAGGCTGTCCAAGAAATAAAGAATTTCCATGGTAGCCAAGGGATTACAATAAGCAGGATGGCAACTCAAAGACCCAGTATAAATATTACAGACCTAAACTCAAATCCCTCCTCTGACGGAGGCAATACTTTTGCCCCAACACAGCATATCTCCCCCCAGATTTTCCCAGGTACCCCAAAAGAGGACATTTTCTTTCTTCAGATGTTCCGTTTAACAAAAAATCCTAATTCTTCAATTGAAAAACACAAAACTGAAACATGGCCCCTGCAATAAGGATGGTCTGTGTATTATCCAGCAAGTAGTTGGCTTGGTGCTTACATTTCTTTGTACATATGATCCCAAATTACTTCTGAAAACAGAACTTGAATGTTTTTGACAATTCTGTCTTTTTTAGCTACTTAAAAGATTTTTGAATTCAACTAAAAGTCTTTATTTACTGTGGCAGTGAGTTCCATAGATTAACTATATGTGACATAAAAGGGCATTTTCTTTACCATTTTAAAATTTATTGCCTTTTAATTTAATTAGGTATTCTCTTGTGTCTCTTTCACAAGACAGGATAAATAGGAGCACCTGCTGACCTTTTTTATGCCATACATTATTTTATATACCTTTGTCATGTCACTTTTTATTAGTCTCTTTACTAAACTAAATAGCTGGAATCTTTTTAATCTTTCCTATTATAAGATATTTTCCAACCTGTAATCATTTGCTTTGCCCTTTCTGAAAAGTTCTTGGGTACTCAGATCTCTCTAAGTAATCATTTAAAAGTAACATATAATTTACAATAATTTAATCTTTAGTAAGTCTTGCGCTGTTTACACAACTAAGTTCCTTCTATGATTTATCCTTTCTATACTGGTGCAGACTTATCAGGAAAACAATGCCTCTAGGAACAGTCTTTGTTGGCAGCAATATTTGCAAACATGAGAGAACAAGCTCAACCTCAAATGGTTTATGTATTTGGGACAATACTTCAGGGTGTACCCCAGCTCAGGACTGGTTTTATATTCACAATTAGTTTGAGAGTGTAGTCAAATCCATCCCACACGCACCTCTGCAACATTGATGCCCAGAGTGTACTTCAGGTGACCTTAGTAGGCCTTCCTGTAGCACCTTCTGCCAAGTTTCTTCTCAATGACTGCAGGCTGGTGATTTCATTTCCTCTTCATGGAGGTGAACCCCAGCCAGCAGCTTGCCACAGGAAGTCCCAGCACTCAGCATGAGCAACCCGCCCTGCACTCCCAGCTCAGGTCCCTGCTGTTGATGGAAACTAGAAGAGATAATCTTCAGTTTCAGTATCTCTGAGCAATCACATTTGCTAAACAGATAGAAATTTGTGCAAGCATTGAATGGATGTTTCAGCTTATCATCAGTGACAAAATACCATGTACAGTTCAGGAGCTTGAGAGTTGTCAGAGCCGTCTCATTTATCCCAAATATTTTTTGGTTCACACTATCATTTTTACCAGGCAGGCAGGCAGGCAGGCTAGGTGAGTTGCTAGCTCCACTGTAGCATAATTTCTACCACCAGCACATAGCACCACAAAACAAAGGCGTTCTCTGATGTAGCTCAAGAGCGGCTTTAGGAGGAATTAATGCCAAGTATTATAACTCCTTGTCTGCATTTAGAAAGCATTTGGTCTGCACCTACAAAGGTCTCATTGCTATCATTGAATTAGGTTTAGGGTTCAGACTCTCTCTTGAAGACCAAGATTTAAATATTACAATCCCTCTGTCCATTTGACTCACAAAGGCAATTCCCCTCTATCTTCTTCCTTACACCTCCCCAACAGCGGCCTGCCTTCTCAGGGTCTGATAGCTGTGCCGCACCAGGGCACTCAAGCTGCTGGGCCCAGAGAAAGGAATTCCAAAATCTCACTAAATATTTAAGCTTTGCTAACAGTGAGTAGTCACAATGCCTCTCCATCCCACACCAACAGCTTCTGCTCTACAGGTGCTAGAAAGAAAATTAGTGAAAACTTTCCCTCTCTTTTTTTCTTAAATGGAAAGACATTCTTTTTTCCACACACACAAAAAGCTGAAAACTCTGGTTTTACTTCAGTTACCTAACCCCAGGCACTCTAATATCACTGGAGATGCCATAGGTAGTGGCAAAACCCACGATAGGTTGGGAGATGCAACACAGAAATTATGACAGACCCTCATCCTTCTGAACAGTACCTTGGCACCAGCCGCTGCAGCCCGGGGCAGCTCAAGCAGCAATTATTAGGCACTCACACTGAGTCTTTGCCCTTAAATATAAGTCCTAAATCAAGAACCAAAATATATATTTTGTAGAAAATGACTGACTATTCACAATCCAGCTGTCTTCAGATCCAGAGTGTTAAAGAGCATCTGATCCCGATGACTGCTTTCTGAACACAACACCCACTGGAACAGAAAAATAAAGACACAGCTCAATCTCACTTGTGTGGTATTTCTAAAGCAGGAGCACTCCCGAAATTGTGTAGGAAAACAGAGCCATCTACAGGGGAAACTATTCTTGTTTGGCAAGAAAAGAGATCTGATGAAGCTACGCATGATCCTGCCCAGCCAACACAGGGGCAGGACCAGACAAACGCTGTGTTGCCAGCAGAGTGATGGAGGTTACACAAATATACTCTGTATAATAGAAGTTTTTTGAATCAGATCTCTCAGGCTGTCTTCTTTCATAGTTTTTAGCAAATTATTTTTACGAGTATCCAAGAAAAGCTACAACTGACTTAGTTTCCTAGTGACTACCTAGTAACATTACAGTTACTAGTAATTGCTGGAAGATACTTTTGCTGGTACACACCTTGCACATCTACCCAGGAGACAGGCCACAAGACAAAACAGGCTACTAGAGAAAACTAGTGCAACATCTGAGGCTGCAGTCCCACCCCATCTTTTGACTCCCAGCTCCTTTCCATCAGCATTCTGCCCCTCACTTACCTGGGCATGCCCAAGCTATATCAGAGACATCCAAGTTATACCTAACATAGTTGGCTACAGAAGACGTAAAACAGCTTATCCTTCCTGCTGTACAATGGAAAACAGAAACGACTGACATTTTTTTGGTATTTAATAGTGTGTGTTCAGTTCCCTGCTAGTGACAAAAGCAACCAGTAGCTAAAAACTTCAAGTTTCACCAACACCACAGGGAATGGGTCCTTATTGCCTTTTTGCCTCCATAGAAAATGATCTTGGAGTGGAAATCTTAACTGATTTTCCTATTGTTTGACTGGCCCACTGCTTGTTGGCAACCAGAGAGACAGGAAGGAAAAGAAGAGTTGGCTGAAAACGTGAATGATTGGCTCAGGGTATCTGGAAGTTTTAAAAAACTGTAGCAGAGCAGCTGCTTAGAATGCTTTAGTAGAAAATACAAGGTCTTCAGTGTCAAGGATTGCTACAACTTTGGGAAAGAGCTCTAAGACATTCCCCATGGCCAGATGATAAAAAATGGGGTTTTTGGTGTTAACACAGGAACCTCCACACTTAGCTGGATTAAGCCAATTAAAATGGCATGAAATCAATCTTTCTTTAAATACTTAAAAGCAGAGCAAAATTAGGTTGAGCAAACCCACCCTAATTGATATCCATTTCTGTAATGACTGATATATGTGATATATAAAGTCCAGTTTCATATCTAGTTGGACTTTTAAATGTTTGTATGTTCTTACTTATTCAATCATATTCTCTTTTAGAATTATTATTTTAAACTCATCCAGACTTTAGCTTTTTGAGTTATTAGAAAAAAATTATACAGACTTACCTTTGGCAGAATTTAATAATCATTTTAATTCAATTAAATCTAATTGAATTACTTTAAATGCATCCTGCAATTTTATAGGTACTGACTGAGCTGTACAGTCAATGGAACAAAGTCATCAGTGTAACAGTATAACCTTGAGTTTTAATATTGTTGATATAGGTCATAATATAGGAAACTAGGACTTTTGTGGGTAGAAAAGGCTTCCCTTAGCCTAGATAGTCTCATTTCTGTGTCAAAAAGAACAATGGCTGTGCCTTGTATTTTACAGCTTCCATCTGGTTCAGATATCATACATGGAGATACCAAGCAATGACCCCCCCATGGCTGTTGACTTCAGTGGGAGCTGGATGTTGTGGGAGGGTAAGAAATGAGTATCATGTGTATGGGTTGTCTGGAGCCCTGCTAGCACAGGACAACTTGGGCCTACCACTCTCCCTGGCCAATTATATCTGAAGACAAAACTAGTGCAAGATATTTTGAAACATTTTTGAAAAGATTTCACTGCTCTTTCTTCTGTTTTAACAATGAGTTTAAATGAAAAACACATGGCAATCAATTAGGCATGGACTGTAAGCTCTCCCAGACAAGGGCTGCTCTTTTTGTGTATACATATAGAGTGAGATACGTTTCTGTTAATTTTAACTATCTAGGAACTCTAAAGCAGTTGCCCAGGCGTCCGCTGAACTCTTTGCAGAGTCCTTGCTAGGCAATCCACCCCATCTATCTTTGATGACACATCCTTTAGGACTATGGAAAAGTTTTGCTGTGACTCACATTTATTCTTTTCCTTATACAAGTAAAAATACAGTTTTAACCCCAACTCTTTACTTTGCCACCCACTCAGCCCCAGTCACTCAGAACCTTAGAAGCAGAGGGAGGGCAGAGGATCTCCCCTGTGAGGATGGCACTCTTGCATTCCTGCTGTTACTCGTCTTGGTTAAAATCAGTCCTCCTGAAGAGGGAAGAGAGGAGAGGGAAGTGGGAAGAGAGCCTCTGGGACTAACAAAAAAGGGAATGAGTTGTGGAGGAAGAACACTGCAAGCAAAGAAGGTACAGATGTTAGAAGACAAGTATAGATCTCTAAAAGGGGAATGGTACCTGGAAAAGGAGGAGATATTTTGTGGAAATATGGTGCAAAATCAGATCTTATAAAAAGTCATGGCTAAAAGAAGAGCACTTGTGTAAAGTTTGGCAAATGGGTTAATCACTGAGCTTGTTACACATGCATTTAAATACTTCTCGTTCCTGTTCTCTGATAAAAGCAAGCAGCCACTATTTTAGTCACCACAATATTACTTCATGCCCAGAAATCTCCACTGAAAAAAAGGTCAGTTGGCTTCCAAAGGCACAAATGAGTGAAAGAGGTCAATAAAGCAATATTAAATACCAATAGCTGTTTCACTCTGTACCCTAAACATGATTGGAGCATTCAAATTCCCTTGACTGTTACTTTTTTCCTAAAGGGATAAATATAAATCTAACTTAAATTTCTAGTTTTTTATAGGATGTTGTGCCATTTTCAGCTCATCGTAAAATATTTTTGCAGGGAGAAACAGTAGACAGGCTTATACTTGACTATGACTTTCTGTGAGAAGAATAGGTAACTCCTTCAGGTGATGGGGAGATAAAACAAGTATGTGGTTAATCAGTTAAACTAGAAAATAAAAAGGAAATACATAAAAGCAGAAGTTAATAATAAGGCACATTGTCTTCATAAGAACATGAGTGTCCATTTGGGATAAATGCAGGGAAAGGGACTTGTCTCAAAGATACTTTCTAGTAAGAGGAGGAGAGGAAAGAAGTAATCTAAGGGATTATCTTCACCAGATAAAAGCTCTTGGATAAACTCCCATGCCTATTAACAGCTCATCTCCAAGAAAACATAGTGAAGCCCACAGATAGGGCAAAAATGTGTGTTTACCTCATATAAAATTTTCTCCCAGGCTCTTCCAGTAAGAGTAGAAGTAGATGAGGGAATCTGGGGAAGAGATTTGCAGGGCTTTCTATCTTCCACCCTGAACCACAATTCTTCCTTCTGCCCTAAGCTCTGCAAGCCTTGGTCATGCTCTCCATATTCACGCTTTGTGTAAAAGCAGGAGGGGAAATTAGATAACAGCATACCTAGTGAAGGTTGTCAGTGCTAGGGGAAGAAACTGGGGGACAACATTTTCTCTTTCTCCATGACTGATCCACATAATGGCTCAGTCTGGCTCAGAGTCTCAGGTTTTCCAAAATGCCAGATTTATATGTTGGACCAAAGAGCTCATCTAACTTTCATTGCTGGCAATTCCACTGCACAGCCCTGAGGAGACACCTCAGCCTGAGCTCACGTCTGGCTCCATACACCTAAAATGTGCTGCAAGCTGAGCAGGACTGCCATAGATCCTCACTGCCCCTCTGTGGGGCAAAGAGAGGAACACAAGTCATAAAGGCATGAGAGGAGGTTTCTCCATGAGTTCTCTCAACTGGATTCTCCTCTTCCATATATGATAACAAAAAGTAGCACAGTAGGAATCTAGACATACAATGTTTGCCTACTGGGCACTTTCCTTACCACACCAGTCACTCAGCTGTGCTCGGTGGGCACCCACAAAGCCAAGTACATTAGGGATAAAAGAAATTCAGCCTGGATGAATGAGTACAGCTTTCACAAAGATTGTGGGTCTGTCTGGATGCAGCACTTTATAATTTTAGTGCTAGAACTCAGGCAGACTTTGGGATGGGGAGATGCACTACTCTACCACCTTGTCCCACGGAGTATCTGGGTGAGCAGCAGCAATCCAGCCCTTGATTGTTTCACACTCAAGTAGTGCCTGCTAGCCAGGATGGGAATTTCACGTTAAGGTTTAATTCATATATCTTCGATAGCAGCTTTATGGCACAACATATCCTTTAGGGTTGTCTTTGTGTTCCCCTGGTGCCTTGAATCAAATACTCACTTCAGACAAAATGGGAGAATTAGTTACCTATTGGTGTCAAATGGGTCTGCATGACAGCCCTAAATGCCACTTCTGTGACTACATTACAGCAATTCCTTGGAGTAAAATGAAATAACACCTCTGCCTGTGTATGCAAGCAACAATTCTTGATCTGTTTTGACTGGTCTGTCTTCCTGATCAAAGAAATTTCCTGAAGTTTTTTTTTTTGAGTCATGGGTAGAGATCAACCCTGTATCCTAATATACTTTGGTATGGACCTATCAATAAATGACATTTTTTGTTCCAAGACTTGAAGGTTCCTGCACAGGGTACGAGAGAAAAAGAAAAAAAAGTTCCAGTGCAAATCATGGACTTTGATGGTCTCTGGACACATTTAATTCTTAAACACTAGATCCTGTTCAATTAGTCATATTGTTCTCTAAGGAAAACATACAAGTTTGAGGAGTTCCCTGAAGGCAGCTCAGGTTTTATGTGTTCACCTCCAGTGAGTATAGTCTTAATTTATACAGAAAGTCATGCTATTTGTTGATCAGATATGTAAATCATATTTAGATCAGACTACATATCCAGATAAATTCAAATCGCAGTTGATCCATTCAAATCACAGCACCACTTTTGTCTGTTGAGACTTCAGGCCAGAGCTGCTCTCCCCCATTCTTTTCATAGTTTGCTCTCAGAGTTTATTGAAACATCAACATTTCCAGAGAGGACCAAGGAAAAAATATTGTATTTCTAGATAGTTACTCGATTGCCAGTATCCTAGGACTTTATATTGATTTTCTGTCCTCAGCTGCTAATGTGGTGCACTTCTATCTAGTTTTCTCCTCACAGGTCACTGAGATTTATGGGTGACCTGAAGGAGATGAAACCAGACTGCTGAATCGCTACTGCTAGAGGCCACCTGCTGCCGACTAACACTGGGTCACACACATCTCTCTAAACGCTTCAGGCCACACCAAAAGCTCCACTGGACATTATGCTCTTTGTGTGGGAAAGCTTGGATTATTCTTCCCATATTTACTAGCTAGCTAATTCACTTCCTCCCCACACTAATGAAATTTTAACTTAACTGTTACATGAAATGCAGTGCACCTGAACAAACGATCTGCTTGAGAAAAGGCAGGGCCTTCACCAAAACATTACTTAGCAAAGCACTGCTTAGCGAGATGTCTCCAAACTGGGTGATCATTAAGCTTTCATTACTCTGTCCTAGGACAATAAGTTCCCAGTATATTTGAAGATATTTTCATTGAATACTAGCAAAATAAACTGTCATGGAAATAGGTGAATGTTACAATGATAAAACCTGCAGCTGCAGCCTGGGAAGGGATGGAATTTCAGAGACGCACACAAAAAAAGAAGGTCTGAGATTAGAGTCTTCATCTGAGACATGGGGAGGGCTTGGGATGAAGGGGATGAAGCGGAGTGAACTGCTCTACAGACAACTGAAGTTAAGGATTAGGGTTCCTAGTGAATAAACTACCAGCAATTGTGCTGAAGTGCCTGTACAAGTATCTCAAAAAACAATTAAGAGCTCATACTGGCAGTCTCATTTGTCTCAGTGAATTAGTGTCCTGGCTTGTGAATCAGCCTAGGATCTGGGTTTGGGCTAACAGAAAGTCCAGGCCTACAGCCAGCATGGGGCTGGACAGGGGCTTTTAAAAGAAACTGAGGGCTGCAAAATTATCTGCTTCATGAGAAAAACATTTTGCAAAATATTGCTACTAGGATCCAGAATATAATTTCCAATAAGATCGCAGAAAATCCATAGAAAGGGGACTCAGTATCATAATGCCTTCCTTTTCTTTGCCCACCTTCAGTCAGTCTTGAAGAGAATTGAACCCATCATAGATTTCTTATATTGAACTATGGACATACTTGTCCTGAAAATTATTGAGATACAATGATTTAATCCTTGGGTGTACTGGGGGAAAAAAGGTCCACTGAAGATGATTAAATACACAGATACATCAGCCAACTGAAAAATTAAGAAAAGTAAAGCAAACCAAAATCAAACCAAAACAAAAAAACTTCCCTGAAAAATGTGAGCTGAAAATAAAAGCTGAGAGAGCATGTGATAGAAGTGTCAATTTTTTCACACTAAGATCATATTCATATGAGGGGATAGAAATGAGTCCCATGGTTGCCAGAACAGCTTCCACCTGGCTCTTCCCCTGTGTTGTGGACAGCCAGGGCAGGAGAAATGTGGACAGAAAGTCTCAGGCTTGGTGGGGCCAGCAATGATGGGGAGGCTGTAAGTGTAATGGTTTGGAGAGGAACACTGCTGAACCTCAATGAAGTTTTGAGGGAACCAGAAGAAAGGCTGCTGCCCTGGAAGTACAGACACATGTGGGTATCCCCACACACATGTATGGCCACACGAATTGGGAAGCCCCTTTCCTGTGGCATGAACCCAGCAGTAGGAACAGTATGGCTTATGCTCACCCCAGACACAGGGGAAGCATTGTCAGTTTGTTTCTACTGAGACATTTTGAACTCATTATGCCTGAATGGGTCCTAAATATCCCCAAACATGTTCCCATTATCCTTAATTAAATTATCTTATTGAGATTATCAATGACAAAACATCATACAATTAAAACATTTGCACTCAATCAATTTTAATTGTATTCACTACAGTCGCCTGTGCCAAACCAGATGCCTTCTAGCCCGAGGTGAGTGAAGGAAAAGCAATTTTTAAACCCCTCACTTACTCAAGTTTGATCTGATCGAGTAGTAGCGATGCAGTCAGTAGGGTTGTTTGGTTTTGTTGTTTTTTGGGGTTTTTTTCTCCCAGGACATGCGGGCTGCCCCGGCCACCGCATCCTCCCGGCCTGGCGGAGCATCCTGCATCCCGGAGCCCGCATCCTCGCTGGCATCGGCTCTCAGGGACCGGCCTCCGCCGGGAGGGTACCGCCACCTAGCGCTGACAGCGGGAACAGCCGCCCCCCATCCCTCAGGAGTCTGCCGGCATCAGCTATCTAGCTCCCACGGGAGCCCCAGGGCTCTGCAGAACCCGGGTACCACCAAAATCGGCACCTCTGGGTCGCATCTGCGCCTCCCCAGAGAGTTCTTCTCTCGGCATCTCACATTGCCTGCGCCCAGGTCATCGATCAAAGGTGGCTTCAGAGCCCGTCAAGAATGACAGGTAAAACACCCATCTGCTTTAACCTCCTTGGCCAAGACTGAAGTCAGCCTGCTTGCCTCACGTTCCTCTTGGACTTAGAGCATCGGGACATACAGTAATTCCCTCTTCTGCCCAAAACCTGTTGGGGGAAAGGGAATTGGTCCCCCATCCTCAGCCACAGCAAAACACAAGGATTCCCTACAAGTTTTTCCCTAGCCCAGGTCTCTAGATGAGGCTTTAGGCAGAACCAGCCCAGCCCAGTCCACTGCTTTCTTGTAGAATGCAACCAGCAGGAAGGTGATAGCAAAGTGTCTGGTTTTCATCCAGGGCTTGTTTAACCTAAGGAGGTCTTTGCAGTCAGCACAGGCCAGGATTAAGTCTCTGAGCACCAAGTCATGGTCCTGTTTTCCCTCCAGATCAATGGGTGCACTGTGTTCCTCCAAAAACCACAAGCAGAGGATGACTGACCCTAGAAACCTTGTAAGCTGCACATTCTGGCCCTCTCCTGACACATGGGTGTGAATTGGGCAGGAAAGGTGAGTGAGGCTCAGGGCCCTGCTGCTCGGGATGCACTCCTGTAGGCTAGAGCTTCATTGCCAGCCAGACCATCCAGCAAGGCTGGAGGAAAGCACCACACCCAACTCACGGGTTCTGACTCACAGGAGGCAGCGCCAGGCTGAGAATCCAGCTGGAAAGCAGACCTCCCTGCAGCCCTGAGCCAGGAAGGTCTGACCTCCTATTTTCTGGGTGAATACTTTTACTACCAGCTTGAATACAAACAATAAAGAGACCAGATTCTCTGGTGTTTACATCTTGAAAGAATAGTTAGCCATCAGCAGCCTGCCCAGTTTATGTGTGCATATGTGGGAAAAATAATTTACATGATCTGTTCAGGTTTAGGTTTTTTCTGCCTCTCAGATTGATGCTTATTTTCACATACCCAGAAACAATTTCTATGTATCTGTGAACTTCTGGATTAAAACCTGAGGCTCTTACAGATTTCCAATACCTTCAAATTAGAGGAGAAGATGACAGGTTTCTGCATATGGAAAGATTCAACTACTTTTACTTGCCTCAATGATTAAGCAGAGCCTTGCTGTAAATCAAACCTGTGGTAGGACACGAGAATTCTGGCTCATACAATCTTTGCAAGTCTGACTCTAAATCTAAGATCTGTGTGCTACTTTTGTATACATATCCAGTCTGTCTCTCTTTAAATACAAATGCTAATTTACTCTATGTTCTCTCAATTGTGGTTGAAGACCTCTAATCTCCCTTGCTCCTGTCTCCAAATCCTTCCTCTGAAACTGATCACTGCAAAAATAGCAGTAATTGATAGCAGGTGTTTCAGATGTGTTTACTGCTCTGTGGCACCACTAGCCTCATATCTTGCCATATCATTCTCTCTTCCAACATCATGAACTTATGCTCACTGATCCTGAATGGCTGTATAAGAAGATTGATTTAGACATGGATTGGTTTGCAAGTATTCACTGCTTCTCTTAATAATCAAAGAAACTCAATAGATGTGAGCATTGAGGAAGCCAATACTAATATAATTTTTTTTACTAGGGTTCAGAGCAAGGTTTTTCTTTCAATAAATCTTAAGGATTTTAATGTTTCAATTTCTGATTCACTTCCCATGCTCTGAACAACGTTACACATATTGCAAAAATAAAATAATAGCCCAAATGTACTAAGTTATGTTGTAGATTGTCAGAATTATTACATACTGTATAAGCTGTCTGGCTGCTCTGTCTCCTCTGTGCTGTATCCTCCTATACTTAGGGAAAAATAAAGCGTACAGTAACAAAAGAGCAAGATCATCCAGGAAACGTATCTTGCCAGGATTCAAGTTGGATGAACACGAAACAGGAGTCTGAAGAGGGGAATTAGGTCTGCAACAGTCCTCCAGAACCTCTGTGTAGCGAGATCAGGAGGGTATAAAAGGGAGTAACTATTAATTTTGGTGGCATCAACTAACACCTTCCAGGTTGCAAGTACTTCCCTCTCCTGTCAGATTGAAATCACCCTGTATCCATATATGACATAATCTGGGTTCCATGGCTCCAGAACTCAGCTTTAGTCCATATGCTAACCCCACGTTTCTTTCTTGACCTGAAGAGTGGGCCAAGGCCTTAGCTCACACGCAATTCCAAAACCTATATGAAACTCATCACTGGCCTTTCCCTGCTCAGATTTCCCTTGATTTGCTGTCATGAAAACATTAGTATTTCTCCAATGAGAGAGGAAAATGCTATCATTTCTTTTTTTTTTTTTCTTTAGAATCCAGGAAGAAAAAAAATTCAAGGACATATTGTCAAAATTGCCAAATACTTTGCTAACTGACCGTATTCTATTCCAGCCATGACCCAAGCCATCAATGGACCATAACATCACACATTTTGGTGCCAATCCCTTTAAACTGCAGCTATCATGCCCCTGCAAGTCTGGTTCCTGGTCTCTCACTGGAGAGTGATGCACTGGGGAATGCATCACAAGCAACAATCTGAAACTGAGACTCAGGTTTAGTGCTGCCTCTTGTGTGTGTCTCAAGAGCCCACAGATGAAAAGGGCAGGGAAGTTGTCCTTGATAGCACAAAACTGATGGTTTTTAAACATCAAAAGCTGTCATGACCTGCCCTGGTATTTCGGAATACCTCAAACACCAACTATAGCAATTCATTACTACCAGCAGCAGGAACATGGTCTGAAATCAGTGCAATCACACACTGAGCTATAATAGCAACAAACTCTCTGGAAGCAGACCACAAAAATATTAACTCTTTTCCTTGCTGCCTGTCTAGGATGGCAGGGACAACAAATTCAGAAGCTACAACTCAGTCATTTTCTAGCCAATCCATAGTGTGACCCTCATTTGGGTCAGTCATATTCTTCAGGTTACTTAGAAAATGGACCAGATAAGCTGTCAGGAGCTCTGTCTTCTAAAGTTTCATGTAATCCACTGACTGACACACACAGTGTAGCTTTTCCATGCGCCCCTTCCCCAGAAGTTTTGCCTTGTGGGTCTGATCACCAGCACTGCAGCAGGGTACCAGGAGCCACAGTACAACCACAGATCTGGGAACAGACTAGCTTTCATGGGATAGAGCATAATGGACAGATTACTTAAGTGACAGAAGCAGGGCTGAGGCAGTATAATTAAATTCATAAACATAAATGCCAAACACACTCATGAGAGTGCCTGTCTTTACAGCCAAGGTACAAATGCTTCAGGGATGGCATCAAACACTGGATACTGCAGTACTCTCAAGAATACTACCTTTTCTCCAGCTTGAACTAAGGAAAGCTCTGGTTCAGCTAGAGCTTGGTTCACCTCCAAAGTGGTGCTGGAGCTGTCTGCTCTGCATCAGATTTCCAGCTACAATCTCCTCAGAACTGCAGAATCTGGATAATTTTAATTGGGAAATGTCAAAGCAAAATATTGTTTAAAAAAAAAAAAAAAGAAACATTTGACTTTCAAATGTTGATCTTTTCTCTGTTTTGAAATGGAAGTAAAAATGTCATATTTAAAGTTTCTCCTTTCAGAAAAAAACCTGTATAAATAGTCAAAGCTAACATTTTCTGACAAAGAAAAAATATTTCAGCTAGCCTTAGAGAGATGGGGTTTTACAGGGCCAAAATATTTCAACACCCTTTTCTCTTTAGATGGAAAATGGGGCCTCCTTTCTCAGCCCTAGCCAGCCTTAAAAGCACTTGGAAAACCTAAATTAATTCATCCTTTTGCTAGTGGGGGAAAGAAAAGGGGCAAAAGTTCTGAAGGGACACACTCACAATGAACTAGGGTGTCTGTTGATAGAACTACAGAGATATGTTGTGGCTCCAACCCTAAAATGCCTGCCTGGGCATAGGTTCCCACATACAAGATGCCTGGCTGTGAACACCAGCAATGCCCAGCAGCTGTACCTGTCTGTCCCTTAGCATCCTCCCAGCACAGCAAACTCCTCCAGGCAGAGCAGAGCTGTAGCAGTGGGACAAAAATATTCCAGAGGCTTCCTGCCATAAAACATGCATTAAAATCTTAGTCTAGAAAATCTGCTTGTTTTGCAATTTGATCATCCTGACTATATACCCAATGGCTTTTCTTTAACCCTCTTTTCTAAAAGGGAAAGGAGAAAAAGAACAATGCCCAAGAAAAATGTTTATTTCATGAAGCCATCCAAACTTTTCATTATCTTTCTTTTTCAGGGAAAACTAATAACATCAAACCACAGAAATATGCACTACATGGTCTTGTCCTCTCCAATGTTACTGAGAGGAGAGGTACATGAAACTAAATAAAGATGTTTACTGACAGACTAATAAACAAATGGGCCCATTTTGATGTAACCTTGATGAATGGAGCATCCAGGTGTTTTCAATAATGGCAATAAGCACTACAACTCAAAGTATTTCTGATTCAAGTATAATGCATTATTAGGCCATTAGAGGCTGAGTATAGAGGGCCATTTGTGCTCAGCCCTATCAATAATGTTCCTTCCCAGCCTACATTTAGGCCAGGGGAATTAGTCATACGGATATTCTATTTAATAAAAACCTAAAGAAGACGCATCAAGAATCACATTACATTTTAACAGGGTTACAGTAGTCCAGGAGGACCACAAGTTTAATTTTCATAAGAGCATTCATTCCTCAATTATGTCAAACATGAAAATGTAAATGGCAAATTTAATGCTAACAATATCCCTCAAAGCACATTGGCAGGTAGCAACCATTATGTTGAGTGAATGCTGGCTGCATAACAAGCAGCCCCAAACTAGACAGCAGGGGATTAAAATTGCCAAGCTGAGCTCCACTGATTACAGTTGCGCTCTGCCGAAAACACCCTTTGTAATATGCATGGGGACTAAGGGCGGATTCTTTCCTCCTGAAGAATTCGCTGACTGTGCAGGAATCACTATTAATATTGGCCAAAGGTGGTAGCCACAAGATGTGATAAGAGCCACCCTTTGGGCCCTTCCAAGCAAGTGCAATGAGCTGAATTCATCCCCAATGTAATTCCACCAAAGACGAGGGATTTGCACACACAGGCACGCTTTGCTGGCTGCCTCCTTGCAAACAGGAATGGCTAAACAGAGAGGAGCAAGAGCAGATAAAGGTTGAATGTGCACATCTGGTTTCAGGGATGCAATCTGCAGTTTCCCTAAATGATGCAAGGTGAAAAAGCAATTAAAATATTCTGCAACCAAGCCAGAGGTACCTCAGTAATATGTGCAGGAAACTAGTTGCTTTCAACCATCCACACCACAGTGAAATACAAATGAAGGGGATAACATCATGTGCTGCATCCTGCACCTTCTGAATATGGCCTGAACCTCTGCCTTTGTGAAAGTCCTTGGCTTCATTGCCATGCCACGAGTAACCTGGGACTCCAGCCCTATTGCCATGTAAAATAATAAAATAATAATAATTGGGAGTCAGATGTGCAGTGCACACAGTACCGATTCCCTGACAGAGCCTTGAAGGAAAGACACGTTCCTTAAAGGACACTGGGCTACTGCTGATGGTACTGCTGAATAAGTGCAGCCCCTGCACTTTGGTGACATTCACAGTTCAGAAGAGTGAGTTGCATACAGGCTCTGCAAAGTGAGCCATGCCAGGCAAGCTCTGTCCTTTTAACATCTCTGCTTATGGAGTAAAAAGTAGGATTAGCACTGCAGTTCCTCTTACTGAGGTCTCTAGAACTATGTTTGCGCATTAACATCACACTGAGCTTATGTTTTTGTGTGTTTTCTTGTTTACTTTAGGGCACACAAACAGATATGGGTGCACAATCATATACTTATTGAAAATATTAATGTATGTTTTCACACCCATTAATTCAGCCTCATTGCATAGCAAGGAAGACTTTTTTCAACGTTTGCCAAGGAAAACATTCATTGTCTTAACATCTATTCCATTTTTGAGGTAGAAAATGCTACTTGTTCACTTCACCTACCTGACATCTCCAAACTTACTCAGAAAGCAAGGTGCCACTGAAGCTTAACAGAAACAGGATGGTTAACATATTTTTCAGTAGCTCTTTTTAACATAGGTCTGAATCAAAGCTTGGGGGTTTTTGATTTCCCAAATATCCTTAGGTTTTTTCCTTATAGAAACTTCTAAAATGTGCGTGCAGGAACATCTGAGGTACAGATCTGTATCCTTACAGAGCCATGCCACTAGAACACCAAATGCAGCAATGCTTTAGTTTAGGTGGGAAATCAGTAGATTGTTATCATGTTGCTTGGTTTATACCTAGACACTCATGACCAAAAATCATGTCAGGTAAACCTGCTGGCCCCTCACTCCCTGGGAGATGGGATCTTACCCCATCCAACAGTGGGCAACAGAGCCATGACAATTCCAGCTGAATCCTCAGTATCTTCCAAGATGGCTGGGAAAGAATATGAGTCAGAAGCACCAAAGAAACTTGGATTCTGCATACCCTGAAAGTATATAGGTATGTATACAGGTATTTTTTCCTACTCATCTGCATCTTTAGCTATTCTGGCTCTATGGGGTTTTTGGGGTTTTTTTTTCCTTTTTATTAGACAACATTAACTAAATCTCTCCATAGGCTTTTCTTTTACCATCTTTCCTTCATCTTCTTGGTGAAGTCCCTAAATCAGTGGACTCCTGCAACCAACAGCACCTGCATTATCCTTAATCTCCCATCAGAACAGTCATTCCTCAACAGTTCTCTCCTCCTGCCAATACTCACTCTTCCACCTCCACCCTGTGAAGTGATTCTGTAGCACTGTGCTGCTACAGAGTCAACCCTGCTCCCCCAAACCAAAATGTTGGCATTAGATGTTTTTGGAATGTGAAGGGATGAAATGGCATTTCCCTAGTCAGATTCTGCAATGCCTACTTCTCTTTTTATTCCACCAACACTCTGGTTGTTGATAGCCAAACACAGACACTTTACCAACCAGCTTGTTGCCCATGGGGACCAGCATCAAGCCCCATCACACAAAATAAGTTGTCTCATGAGAAAATTGTTTCTAATGCTTAAGCTGCCGCACAAAAGAGACATTTGGAATAAGCAAGCTACCAGAAGGATTTTTATTGTTGGTAGATTTATCCTTTTCAAAAGTCAGCAATAACAAGGAATGAGGCATAATAGCATAAGCAGGATTTTAGATGTGTTAAAATGTATATGCTCATCTGATTTAATTTTCTTATCTCTTGGATGCCTTCTTGTTAAGAGGAAGAATGAGTCTGCATCTTGGCAAATAGAAATGGCAATGTTTTGCTTTGGATTCTACCAGCTCAGAAGACAACTTTCAACAAATCCTTCCTCTTGCCAAGCTGGCATGGACACCCTCAGCATGCATTTAGAACATACTGAATTCCAGAAAGAGAGATCAGGGAGTGGACTCAAAAGGAAAAAAAAGTTAAAACATAGTTGAGGAAGTTAATGAACAGAAGAATTTTAGAAGTGATTTTTGTTTGACGAGCCAGTCATAAGACGACAATTTTTTTTATATGGATGCTTCAGGAGTGGATATTAAGTTTTGGGAGGCTTCCTCAGATTTCTGGAGCCACAGAGAAATCCACTATGCTTTTATTTTTTCTTGGCATAACTGAATATTTCAAAGAAGCTCAGTTTTCTAGCTCCACAGAAGAGTTTGAGCTTTCTAATAGCAGCCACACTTTACAAAACATGCATGCTCTGAACTCAGCAGATGTGTTTTCATGATGATTGGTTCTTGTTATTTCAGTCATTGTGTCCCAGCTTTCCTCCAAGGATCACTGCGGGAACCAGCCCAGGACAAGTGTTACAGCGTGAGACCCTCTCTAGCCAGAGGCCATTGTGTCAGCACCAGGAAAGACTTGGTTTTCATCAGCCCAAAGTGAGGATCAGTTCCCGCTTCATTTGTGAATTTCAGCAAAAAATGGGTTATTCCATGGTGGCTTCACCAAACCCCAAAGAAACCAAGTTCTTCAGTACTAGAAGGACTTGCCTGCAAGCTTGCTGAACCAGCACCGCTAAAGACAGGGAGTCCTGGCAGGTCAGTGCACCTTGGCAAGGTAGGTCAACAAGGCAGGTCAACACAGCCTTGACTCCCAAACACAAGCACCCACCTCTGAGCTGTTTTCACATACTAGAAATTCATTTGGAGACGGACATGTTTTCTTTTCTGGGGTGGGTTATTTTAAGCCTATGTCAGATGCTGTCAGTCACCAGCCTAAGAGAACTGCTCAGACCCCTGGCTTGGCTCTCCACGTCCCACAAGGAAGTTCACAAGCAGCCCACAGCTGTATTGGCATATGGCTATCACCACTCCGCTCCCCAGACGTCTTAGAATAATAAACTGGTAATTGAACGGCGAGTTCAGTGCTGCTGTTTGCAGAGAGCCATGACCGCTGAATGATTACGACAGCGGGCAGTGCTACGGAGGTGTTGAAAGAGTCTATTAGTCTGCTTAGTCTAAGGCAGTAAGGAGTGTTGATGCAAGCTCTCTGCAAACAAATACCCAGTGCAGGCAACACAAAATGGGCAGCAAAGGGTAGGGGGGCTGTTTCCTCCATGGGGGTTGTTGTCAGAGAAGTGTCATACTCGAACGGCTGAGATATGCACAGAACAAAGTGACCAGGGCTGGAAGCATAGGCAGGGAAGTTGTTGTCCTCACACTCTGGCTGTAGCTCCTGTGACTAGGGCAAAGCAAGAGGAAGCCTATTTTTGTTTACTTGCAAGGAGTCACACCTATTCTGTTACAAGATGTGGCTCTAAAACACATTACCTGGGACTTAAAATGACCCTTAGATACCCAAGGGCACATGACATGCTCAGGAAAAGACAAGGATCACCATATTCACAGACAAAGAAATAAGGGGGCCTTAGCTACACTGAGTCACCCACCAATAGCCCTAAGGCATGCCCATTCAAACCCCTGGCTTCGGCAGCCATGAGGCTCACAAAGCCAATCCCAGCCAGGGAAGTTTTAAGTCCTAGCCCAGACAGACATCCTCACTCCAGCAGGGCTTGCAGCATTGTGTGGGGTTTCCAGGAGCTAGCTGTTCATGGCTGGTCCTCACGACAGCAGATGCCTTGAGCATCTCCTGCTGGCATCACAACACAGAGCATGACTGACACAACTCATAGCTCACTTTCTCAACAAACAGAGCTAAAATAAGGTATTGGTAGGATGTATCAGATTTGATCATGGATACCTCTTGATTAATCATAACTTGGAAGGACCATGGGTTCATTTAAAAGGCCAGAACAGCTGGTGGTGCAAATCTCCTGCCACTGAAAAACCCTTATAGATAATAGTCAACCTTCCACAATTACCTAGTCCTCAAGCAATCTTTTGTAAAACATATTGGAAACATTTAAAATACTTTAAACTAACACTATGAGGCGCTTACTATATCTAATTTGGTGTTTTCAAGTAGATTCTTCTCTCGTCTTAATTTTTCTCATCAGGAGGCTTATCTGACATAATTCAAAAGTTCGGGATTGACCTTGTTTGTGTTTATGAGTTCCTCTGTTGCCATGGCTCTAGAAGGGAGTTCAGGTCACCTTGCTCCTAGTTGTTTTGACATGAAAGCAACAAGACACCAAACACCACTTTAGAAAACAGAACCTATAAACGTAAAACCTTATAAACCAGAAGATTGCACAAAAGGATTTGAAGAGTCAGATCCAATGAAATTACATATCTGATTCTTCAAGTTAAAATTTTAATTGGGAACTGCAGGAACTCGAAGAGGGGTAAATCTTCATTGTGAAACCTGGAGTTAAACTCTGCCTGTTTCGGTCTGGTGTCCCTCTGTGCAGAGAAAGCTGTGTGACTCAGCCCAAGCCAGATTTGACAAAATCACAGCATATCCCCCCCATTTTTTCTCCTAGGCTTCTCAAGAGCCTTTCACAGTAGTCAGCAGAGAGCAAATTTGCTCCATATGAAAGCTTGGCTTTTGAGGAGTGGAAAATAAAGGTCAGTGCCATCCAGTGAATTTCATGAGTAGGGGGGAATTGCAGCTGCCTCAAACCCCAGGGTCAGCCACACCATCAGGGAGAATGAGCACTGAGCAGCTGGGGTATGCCTGGTGATGGTGGTGTCTGCTCGAGGTTGGAGCTGCCTGTAAAGATGGATCATCATTGCTACACTTCTTCAGAGAACAAACCATCATGGCTAAAATCCGAATTCCCAGTGTAAGGTGCTCAGACATTGTTCCTGAGCACTGTATCCTTCTCCTTTCCTTTTTTTCCTGCCTTGAGATTGGAGGGAAAAGACGTCTCAGCCCAGCCCTCTACAGAAGCATCCACACTATGGGTGTCAGGACAGCAGGCATCTCCAAGTGGGACCTGCACAGCAGGCTGGTGCATCTGCTGTCACTCTTCCAGCACAGACGAGGCCCTGCACTTCTCAAAACACCGGAGTAATCCCTTTGTATCCAAATGCAGCCAAGTCCCTGCCCTCAGGGGTCACTTCTCCACAGCCAGCCCCTCCACCCGGCAAAGCTGGCTGGCAGGATTTAACGCGCTGCCTTGTGATTCGGCCAGCTGAGGATGTCCAGTGCCATAAGCTCATCATGTGACTGCATGCTGTGCACATTGGGGTAACCATGTGGAAGAGCTAATTACAAGGCAGGAAATTAGAGCCCAAGCTTGGAGGAAGCAATCTTTCAGCACGCAGCAAAGCCAATCACACAGACTTTAGCAACTGTACCTTAAGTAGCAAAAAGAATATCTGCTGATGGAGGACCTGGATCAAATCTTTCTCTTCCCCTCTGCATCCTCTCAACCTCTGCTCTTCTTGTAGAACAGCTCAGTGGAAGTCCAAGCAACATTGTCCTACGTTAAGCAGGACACTTAAGGCGTGCGCTTAAATTTAGGCATATGGGTGGGTCATCCTACCGACTTCAACAGGACGGCTTGTATGCTTTTTATTAAGCACATGAAGGAGAACCTTGATGAGTCAGATCCAGGAGCTTCATACTTTCTCCAAGATCAAAGGCAGCACAACAGCTTCTACAGTAGAACCCAAATGCTGCAGTTTATTTGCTTTACACTGACCTGGTTTGAGTGGGATGAAGTACAGTCTGCAGGCCAAATTAAGCTCCCTCCTTCCTGTGTTACTTTGTAATTTTTTTTCTTTTTTATCATGTCAGCAGAACAAGTTGATCTCTGACTTGCAGATGAAATTCTGTCTGGCATTGTTTGCAAGCTGCTGCTATGCTAAAATACAGAAAAAAGAAAACAACCTGCAGTACAGCTGAGTGAGATGTTAAGCAAGTAAAAATGTTTTCATTGGCACCAAGACACACCTCTGTGTTCCCCTTCCCCAGGATTTAGCAAGATGGAAGAGCTAACTGCCAGACAGCTACTCCTTTTGACTTGAGAATCTGCATTTACTACTCTTGTTTGCCTTGAAGTCTACAACAGTAGGAAAGAATAGTAAAATCTCTTTGAAATATATTGTCGGGGGTTAGGTTTTTCTTCTTTCCTTTTGTATAGAATTTTTTTCCCCACTGAGCCACTAATGGACCACTAAGTACTAGGTACTTAAGAAAAACAAAGGACTGTGGCCAAGCCCCGGAGGAGAAGATCTGATAAAAGCCAGGGGTGGGGACAGCAGAAGTACTGGATACTTAAGAAAAAACAAAGGATTGTGGCCAAGCCCCGGAGGAGAGGGGCGGATAAAAAGCCAGGGGTGGGGGGCAGCACCGGGAGAGCTGAAGCTGCACTTCGGAGGGGAACAGGAGGAGCTGCTCTGCCTTTTTTGGGGGAGAGAAGAGTCTCTGCTGCTGCTGGACCCTTTTCACGTGGAGCTGTTTCTTCTGCCGAGCCAGGCTGCTGCCCCTGCCGTGCCCCCCACGGCTCTATCGGCACTGCTCTGGGTTTCACTGCACTGCAGCCCCCGCTCCCCCTGCCTACCGAGACGTCCTACTGTCCCAGTTTGCTGTTTCCGAGAGTCCTGCTGGGGTGCCGGGATCGACAGCGTTCCTGAAGCAAAGCCTGCCTGTCCTCCATCCCTTCCCCTCCTGGCCGTGCCCCGTGTCTGCTGGAGCTCACGCCACAGCGCCCCCTGCAGCCGCGGGGGAATCATTGCACCTGCCCTGCCCACCCAGCGCCACCAGCGCCCCCTGCCGGCTGTGACCATCACTGCACCCAAGTGGACAGTGCCTGCAGGCCCAGAGGGCTGGGACCAGGTTTCCTGTTTCTGTTTTGTTGTTAATACCATAAGTGTTGTTTTTTGTTCACGTTATTATAAATACTAGTGAAGAACTGTAATTCCTATTCCTATATCCTCACCTGAGACCCCCTTAATGTCAAAATTACAATAATTCGGAGGGAAGGGGTTCACATTCTCCATTCCAAGCACATACTTGTCCTTCAAACCAGGACATATATCAACCCTTGGCCTGCTTCCCCAATCCAAATTATCACCAAAGAGTACAAGCATCACCCCCCCACTCCTAGCTGATAGAGAAGTTCTGGAAATAGCGTCATAGCCACACTACTATAGATGGCTGCAAATAATAAAATGAGTTTGCTTCTGGCCTGCTAATTTTGCCAACTTTGCTCTAGGTCAAGGAGTGAAAACCTGGAGAGCTGTCAGATCACACAGGGATCTCCATGGATCAGCTGTGACTTGAGGAGAGGATCAAAGAGATCACAGCCTGCTGCCTAGCGCTGAACCGGGCAGCAGCAGTACACAGCACGTCGCAACAACACAAACCTCTAGGAAAGGCACAGCAGCAACCACAGCCAGTGCATGGGCAAAATCTGATATCCCAGGAGCCATACAAGGATCCTGAAGGCTGAAACTTGCCTCAGGGACAAAGGCAGTACTTGGCAAGTGACACCTTGGTCTGCAACATCAGTCAGGTGGCTGCCTTCAGACCAGACCTCTGGAGACTGAGGAACTGGAGTCAGTGGAGGACAGTAAAAGAACTAGAGACACAGGTCTGCCCTGTGAAGGGTGCCAGCAGCACTCACACATGCAGAAGAACATGCCTATATACACACACATAGGTTTCAACTCTTATATTAAATTCTTATGCTCTTTGGTACAAGCTGAAAAATAAACAGCAGCCGTATACAACTGACACCCCAGAACATTTATGAGACATAAATGATGGTTTTGCTCAGAAATGTGATTAATGAGGAAGAAACCCCTTGTGGGCTTCTTGCCATCTCAGCAATTCCTAGTTTAAATTGTTTTATTTAACACCCAACAGCCTTTGCAACAGGTTTCCTTACAACACGAAGTAGAAAGTAAAACTTAAATGCAGAAGCCAAGCTGGTTTATTTCCAATGAATGTGCCACCTACTTGGCAACCAAAACGGCTCAAATACTTCAAAACAGTCCCAAAATCACTGTGAGAGCATTAACTGGAACAGAGCAAGAGCTTGTGTCTGTGCTTGATCCCTCACTCCACCACCAGTGCCAGGAGCATTGCAGAATCCAGCTAATTCCCAAACATAAGTAAAAGCCATACGACGTTTTCCGGACAAAATACCAACAAGGATCAGGTTTGTCAAGTTAAAGGTTGCTGCACTGGTTACACTGGAAGGCCACTTTTCAGTGTTAATTCACTTTGACCTTTATCACCCTTGTTTACAGACAGATTGACCAAATAGCGAGAACCAGGGAAAGTTTTCCACTAACACACCCATAAATGCATCTCTCCTCTGAAGCAATGGAAAACTTTTAAGGCACTTAGATGCCATGATGATGAGCATGGCATTAAAAAATGTAGATAGATAAGATAAGGCAGGGGGTTGTCTGGCAGGAGTCAGCAGCTCTAATTTGACATGATGATAATTTCCCTTTTGCATGCTGGGATAGGGCAAATGCAGCTCTCACATCTTCCATTAGCAGGGCAACAAATACAAAATATTCCTTTAAGAGAGTCCTGTAAAAATTTAGCTGATGTCTAGAGCCGCTGAGAGAGTCAAATACTCCATTCTTAAATGAGAGACTAAGGAGTGACCGGGACTGCACCAAGTGTTGACAGCTCATCACAGCTCAGATGCTAAGTGAAAGTGAGATCAGAGCTTGGATTAGGATACTGTGGTGAAAAACACAGCACTGCGGAAGAGGCAAGATCATTAAGCACAAATTTTACAGAGAGGAAGAAGCGAACATTAATTTTGCTTGTGTCAGCTTCCTTCCCTCTAGCAATAAAGATTCACAGGAAAGAAAAATCATTGTAACCTCATCCATTGAAACCAATTAACTGTCAGTCTCCTGCATCAGAGGAACATTTTGCTGTAAGGAACTTGAGGTAAAACCAATACATGGGAGTAAAACACAAGTGCAAGGAAAGTAAAGCAATTCTTTTAAAACACATTTGAAAGTTCCCCTCCTTGTACATTGCATACATTTCTTGAGGCAGTCCTCTACTGCCATGCAGCATACAGCTGCATTGCCACAAGATAAATTTCACCAGTTAAGAGTGCACAGACTTTTAAATGTTTAGGTGAATTTAAAAAATTCCAGTAGAGTTTGTTTTTTATGCCCAGGAGTCCCTTCAAGTTTAGCCAGCCATGAGCAGTGGAGCAAATTTAGACAAACAGTAGAAAACTTACCACTATTTTTTATTATTGTAATTAACAAATAATGCTATGAACATCGCTGCAAATTTCTATGTCCTCCTCCAACTCATGCATAAGCTTTTCTCCACATATTTCTGAAAACACAAACTTCTTTAATCACTGAAGAAGCAGCACCTCAGTAGTGACAGCCAGGATCTGTGCAGGAATTCATTTCAGACAAAAAAAATAAGGATACGCTCATCCCTCAACACTGAAGGTTGAGTATAAAGGAATAACCTTCCTACAGCTCAGACACCAAGAAACACTTTTTTTATTTTCTCTTTTCTATGTAACTTCAGGATAAGGCATTTTCTATAGCAAGTTTACAAAAAGACACAGGATTGTTTTAAGTGTCTTGAATAAATTTTAAGTGCTATTGCTAGAGCTCAAGTGCAAAGGGTTAACAGGACCTTTCTCCTCCATGTTACTTTACCATACCACATGAGAGCATGCACACATCACAAGCCCCAGCAACTTCTATAGTCAGTAACAATTTTTACCAAGTTTTTCTCCTTTGCCAGGTTTTTTGGCTACAAGGAAAAGCCCTGGCCACTTGCAGCAGTGAGTATTTGTGCTCATTTTTCTGGTGCCATCTTGATAAAATGATGTTTTACAGTTTTCTGAGGCCCCAGAAATGGAGAGTGGGGAAGTCCTTGTCACTTGGATGTTGTGGGAAGTATCTGTTGTGCTTCAGCCAAGCTTCACCTGGTGGCTGCACCCATCCTCTATCAAGGGCAGCCATACAGATGGAGTTAAATAGCAAAAATTGTGTTGAGCTGAAGGGTCTCTAAGTAAAACTCTGCCACAGAACTCCCCCTGGCTGGCATTGGCATCCTAGCAACAATAATACATGCCATTTGAAGCTCCAAACTCACTTCTGCAGAATAAATACAGATGCAAAATAGAAATACTTCCATGACAAAACTGAGGCAGAGTTTACAGTGGAAGCAGAGCAGAATATTAGAAAAAGGCTAAAGGTTTTATTTATTTGTATGCATACATGTATTTACATACGTATATATGTAAGCATTTTACATTAGCAAGAGGATTTCCTATGAAAAAAAGAAAATCTTAGTGGGGTAGAAAGGTCAAGGTATTTTAAATTAATTTTTCCACAATTTGTGTCTGACAAACTGATGCTGTCTAGGTAAGTACTGCTATCTTGGATGAGCTCAGGGCCAGCAAAACAAGGTGATAAGGAAAGGACATCATCTCAAAACCAATAAATCTCCTTCCCAGATGGCATTTTTATCTAAGAGTGCCAAAAGAGGCCAGACAGGAAATTTGTGGACCTATATCATGGTAAACTCATTAAGAGTAAGTGAGTTTCTGAAAGACTAAAAGCAAGTTAATCTGGTGCCTCTGATTAAAAAAGGACCTCAGCACTTCAGCTCCATCAGCCTATTGTTTACAATGCATAAAATAATTTAATCCACCAGAGCATCAGTCCCATGAATATCTCTGGAGGAGATAACACAACTAGCTTGCATTTTAAAGAGGTCCCAAAATGATGTGCTAAAACTGATGAGCTCAGAAGTGTGAGCATTGAGGCTTCCCTGAACACAATGAGAAGAGTCCTGCTCAGAGAGTCTCCAAATAACTCCCAAGTTCAGTTTTAAGCATGAAACATGAAAGCACAGGAACTGTCTTATAAAGCAGCCCAGTCCTTTTTCTATATTTCAAGAAATGAGACCTGAAGTGGAGATTGTCTCGTAACAGTGGACCAAAACAATACCAGGAATCCACGAAGGACAGAAGATCCCTGGTGCAACCAGCTGTGGCCACAATGTCTGTCTGTCCCAGGCTAGCAGGAGGGAGACATCACCCCAGACATGTGATGAGGCACCTGCTTCTGCCTAGGAGCAGGAGGTTGATATTACACTTTGGCCCCAGTTCTTCCAAGAGGGTCAACACAAGGAGATAAGCCAAGCACTCAATTGCTGTTGTAATAGGATCAACCAAACCCAGCTCTGAGTCTCCCTAGTCCCACAGACAGCTGCAGCCCAGGTTTGACCAAAGCAAAGCAATACTTTGGAGACATCACATCCATGCTCCAAATATCTGTTTGCAGCTAAATCAGCTTTTTTGGAGCTTCAGCTCCAAAACTGGTGACACTAGAGTATGGTCATCATTGTGCTCTCATCCCATTGCTCAGCTGTGGGACTCTCCTCAGCTCAAACAACATCAGCTCTCTAGCCAAGGCTAGGGAGACCACCAAAGTTAGAGACAACCACACCACAGCTGACAGTTGTACCACTGAAACACATCAGACACGAGCAACTCCCCCTCTGATTCTCATAGGGATAAGAGGTTTAAAATTTACTGATGCTATCATTGAACAGATTCTAACATTCACTGTAACCACCTTTCAAAGTCAAAATCATGATTTTCCTTAGAAGAAGAAGAGGATAAACAAATGTTTATTTTGCTATGTTCTTTTAAGACAATAAAGGCCTTTTTCAAGTACTTTTGTAATTGTAGCCATAAAGTATTTGTATAAGAAGGAACGTATTGTTGGCATAGGAAGCATATTTTGTTCTTAAAACTAATATTTAGCTAATGCTCAGAAATGCATTTATGTAATCTGTGCTCTGTTACACTGATGTATTAATAATGAAATTGTAGCTCTCTAAGAAAGTAATGAACATTAACAGTGGAAGTGGAACCAGAATCCTATAATGCAAGAAATACTGCTTGGTCAGCTGGACACAGAAGGTGCATCAGTGATTTGAATAAGAACATGAAAGGACCATAATGATAATGACTCACATTGCATTTGCATAGTTAGTGACTTTCAGCCAGAGAGTGCTTTCTAGTCTTCATAAGCTGCAAGCCCTGGAGGTGCCAAGCTGTTGCAGAAGGATGATAAGCACCAGCAGCTTTGGAGGGACCTATCTACTGAGTTAATTGTGTAGGTTTTGTAAGATTTGTCTTTCAGACATAGCAGCAAATCTTCCTCTCAAAAGCCCTATTCTTTCTAACTCCTGTGAAGCACCCTCATCATAAACAGGCCCATACCTATTCCGGGTTCTAGTCACCGTCCTGGATATACAATTTTGTTACTGCCTCTTTGACACTGGCCCATCCAGGGTGAACAGAGGTATTATTTTCACTCAGAAGCTTGTTCTTGCACATTTTTCCCACCTACATATTCATGGGAGGTACCACAGAGATCTCTCCACTGTGCCCCTGCTCTAGGGCAATCATAGGCAAAAGGGCTGCACTCTCTCTGGGATGTGCCACTGTATTTTCTTCATGCTCCTAGTCTCCTCCATCGTCCAGAACAAGAATTTTACAGATGGAGCAGCTCTGGCTTCGGGGATGTGCCTAGGTTTCCTTAACATTAAAAAAACAGGAAAGAGAGGTGATCCTTGCTCTACACAAGTGGTTGTAGCCACTATGTACCTCCAAGCATGGAAGTACCTAGTAGCCTAAAGGCTGCAAGAGAGAAGCAT
Source organism: Picathartes gymnocephalus (assembly GCA_013390045.1). Classification (NCBI taxonomy): domain Eukaryota; kingdom Metazoa; phylum Chordata; class Aves; order Passeriformes; family Picathartidae; genus Picathartes; species Picathartes gymnocephalus. Next base: position 179,959 of record WEKY01041648.1, read on the forward strand.
ATAGTTTATAACAATTTAGACATGGATGCAGAAATTTGTTTTTTCAAAAACACTATAAGCACTATTCTGAGCTCAGTTGTATTGCTGCATGCAGCCTTATAGACAAGGGAGCTCTTTGGTGTCTAACAGAGTAAGAAACCAGAAGTGTTGTTAGCCAAGTAAAAGTAGGTTGGAATTTCATCCATTCCTAGTTTGCTTGAAGGCAACATGGGCTTGTAAATAACTGTAGTTTGAGAAACATCAATATTCCTATCAACTGCTACTGACCAAGAATTCAAACCACAAATACAGATATTCCTAGTTTCCTGCTACAAGAGGTGAGTGGACTGTCTATGTCACATCAATAACCAGCAGAGGCATCTTTAAAAGCAGTAATGCCAAGTGACTCTTCGCATGCTACACATGGTGTCTTGACAACAGTTTTGTGGTAGTCTGGCATTTACTGAAGGCTGGGCAATTCCCCTCCCCCTGCCCCAAACAGATTTCAGTCTTCTTTGATTTTCCATGCATGAATGGCCAGGCTGAATGAGCAGATCTGTTATCAGCTGCAAGGAGTCTGGGCTTACAGCTGTTGACTGATAACTCTCTGCAAGCCCCACTCCAGGGCACCAGGTCTTGCTTCTCTTTGCTTAAGCTCCTCAGGGATTGCAGGTTGAAGTTTTGCTTGAAGGAGCTTCTAGCCTGGCACTTGTTCCTCTCAGCTGCTTCCCCACTCCTGTGCAACAGAGCCAGGGCTCAATGATGCACAAAGCACTGGGCTGCAGTGCTGGATTTTGCCAGGTGAAGACATGAAAGAGTTTTGCACCCTAAGGTAAAACCATCAAAATATTTTTTGCCAGCAAAAAATATCCATGATTTTGAATCTTGTGCCTTTTCTTAGCAAGAACAATGACTGCACACAATAAAGCAATCAAGAATACAGTTTACACTGCTAACAGCTCTAGCAGAAGAGCAGTGTGTTTCAGATGTGCAGACCATGACTCCTCAGAGACAATGTGTCGCCTTGGTGTTTGATTTCCCAGATTCAAAAGTCAGTATTTCCAAAACAAAGAGCAGCAGAGCAATTCTCTGAGAGAAAGTGCAGTGGTAGGAAGTATCTTGCTCACACACACAAAGCCAAACTATTTATTTTGTGTCAGGGGAATAATTGTCAGCAGAGACCCTAGAGATGGCAAACTGAATTTTCTGTTCTGCATATACTAATGGGAACTCAGTGTTAAGTCAGATGATGCTCCAAGACAGCGTGAGGTTGAAAAGCAAGTTGTTAACAGGGAGAGGGGGCTGAGGGTGCTTTCCCATTTGAAACATGCTTTTGTATTTTCCTTCCAGACTTGGAGGATTAGGGTGATAAAGGGATAGGATTTGACAGGGGTATTTTAGCTGACTAGTGCATGGACACAATGCAGATTGCTCTTATCCTGTTTGTGAATTAATCACCAAGGCTTTGGTTTTTTTTTGCCTAGAAAATGGGTGGGAACTGTGCTGGTAAAGAAAGTTATACCAATAATTTTCCCAGAACTGAAGTTATCTATATAACCTTTATACTCAACTTCTGACACAATGGACGAATCCTCACCTGGCCTTTGGCATACTTGAAAACTTGGTATTTCAATGCCACCATTTCAACTACTTGATAGTAGGCAAGGTGACAATCAAAATTGAAGTTGTAAATTGCACAACATACCTTTTAGACAGACAGTAAGTCATAGAAAGGCTATGTATATATTTCAAAATATTTCTTTGAAAACAAGAAATGAAAGTGGTATGATGACATTTTAAGCAAAGTTTAAATTACATACTACAAGTAGGAAGTGTTCACTATAAAAATAATTTTGACTTGGTCTTATTGAATCCAGTAAAATTTCCACAAGATTCAGGAGGAAAGGAAGAATTCTCTTAGCTGTTCCCCTCTATAAATTTGATTGTCTTTGATCAGTGGATTAGAGCTGATGATTTGCACTTTGTTTCTCCTTCATTTCAGGTACCATCGCTGAAGCACAAACCACTGCTGCTGTATTGAAGTTGGCAATTATTTACTTCATAAGGAAAAACCCACACTGATTGTCCAAAATGGAGGCATGATCAACCTTGTATAAACCTATTCAGCAATCAGCATAGGTAAAAACACTTCTTTTTAAATGCTATTCCATAAGGGATCAGGTCTGTCACACATTGCCACAGAGATGAGACAGGATGAGCAGGGACCCAGCATGTGGTGGGCATGAGCTGAGAAAAGGGGACAGCTGCTTCCCAAGCTGCAGTCAGGTCTTCTCACCATTCAGTCTCTGTTGTGCTGCTCTGAAGATCATGCCTAGAGGAAAGCTTCCCATGCTGGTTTAGCAGCATTTCTTGGACTGTTCTCCCATCATAAATCCCTAATTTGGTTGTCAGGAGGAAGGCAACTGAAATTAGAGGAACACTGAGAGCCTCAGACTACCTACATGGCAACCAGCAATGCTTGCACAAATAGGGGGATGCAGCTTCTGAGACCCTGCACTGCCACTGATACCAGTGAGAAAGTTTTCTGATTTACAGTCTTCATTCCAACCCTGGAGCTTGGCCAATGGCCATCATATCCAAGAAGTTTTCTTCCAGCCAGGTGTTCATTTCACAGCTCTCCTGTGCTGCAAGAGCTGTCTAGTGCAAAGCTAACTGCACATTTTTTATTTCTTTATAGATAAGGCTTTCCACTCCAGAAATATTTATATCATGATCTTCTTGCTTTTCCATTTACAGCCCCATGCTTTGTTCTTCCATAGCATCTGCAAGGCATTGACATCCAGAGATTTCCACAGGAAAGACCCCTCATGATCCATCTGTCTCTTGGGTGCTGTCCTGCTCCACTAGAGCTCAATGGGGCCTTTGTGGCTAGCATCAGCTAGAGACTACCAGAGAGCCTTGGGCTGCAAGTGTTTAACACATCACAGTCCAGAGGACAACTTTTTCTAGTTCACTCTGAGCCAGTGATGATTTTTGTGAACAAGAAATGTTTCTCTGCATAGCAGAGGCTGCTCCAGTTTCCACTGTTGTGTTCAGATTTGTGAGAACGCTGCTGCCTACCATCAGTGCTGGAAGTGACATCCATTTTGGGATTGTCATTGAACACCAAGTAAAACATACTTAAAGAGTGGGAATAATACTTGTTTTTTCTGTCCTCTGACCCTTGGCCCTCACTAAAAGAACCGTAAGTGGCAAATAATCGCACCCAATGGGTTACACTCAAGCCAGAAGCAGCATCACAGGCACCAGATGAGCATTGCTTGTGAATAAGGTATCCATTATATTCAACTTCATGATGCTATGGCTAGATATCATAAATAATGGACCTCAAAGCAGTTCCCTTTACCTTGCTCTAGTTCATGTACCAAGCCTGTTTCCTTCTTGGCTTGACCATTGTTTAATCAACTCAATCTTTACAAGGACATTTTTATATATTTTGCACAGGTACACCACATAGCTATAAATGAAAACATATGGGTCTCTGAAGTCAAGGCCCTCAATCTTATCTTGCTCTTAGGATATCTTTTCTTCATGCCTCGAATTCTTCAAACCCTTCCCCTCGTATCTCCTATCCATGAACCTTGCAGGTGCTAACAACAGCTGGACAGCCACCACAGGCATATTTCACAACATCGGTCATCACTATTCTAAACTTTTTCAGAGGGGATTGTTGATGAGACTGCAAGTCCTTTTCAAGATGACCAAGAAATATGACGGCCCTTTTGTATCTTCCAGCCCTGAGGAACCTCTTTGGTAAGAGCCCAACTACAGGGAGGTTTGTAGGCCCTGAGAAAGCCTTGAAAGCTTTAGTCTGAGAAAGTTTAAGAAAGTAATATTGTTTCCAAAGGAAAGTGCAAGCACATAGCTGGCTAATGCCTTTGTGGCATCATTGCCCTAAAAAAAGAGAAGCCACAGATCACTCAGCATTTCTGTTCCTTGCAAACACTGATATTCTGAGGGTGTTTTCTTCCTCTGGGGTGAAAACTAATGACTTTGCTATACTATGCAGAAGGAAGAGATTGCTTGTTTTTCATGTAAGAAATATTTCAGTTTTATTTCCCCATAAGGCAGGAATCATACCATGACTCCTGGAGTTCCCAAACAACTCAGGAAATCCTGCAATTCTGCAGCTGCTCACATGCAACCCCTCAAAGCCAGAGGGGATTCATAGCAGTCCCTTTCCCAGAGCAGGCACCCCACAAACATGCCACTCCATCCCCTAGTGGGAACAGAGGTCTTGAAGAGCTAGTCTAGAGAGTCCATAGAAGTTTTGATATGGCAAATAGTCCAGGCCAAAGGATGGAGGGGCCTGTGGCTTTCTGACATCCCAGAGAGATTTCAAGAGCAGAGCACAGAGGTGTTCATATCCTGCTGATGCAGGGCCACAGAAGGCAAGGGCTGCCACGGGGTGTCTCTGCTTCACCTAATGCAGAATCAATACCCAAAGACTCATAACTTCCTAAAGCAATAGAAAATAGGATCTCAAAGCTGCCTGTCCAGGAGAATAAACTTTCTTCTTTGGAAGATACAGGCTGTTTTGCTGGTTTAGTCCTCATGGAGGTATGAAAGGACTCAAAAAGCATTTCTGTATTTCTCCCCTTGTGCCTCAACATCAACTGGAATTTGTTCCACAGGACTGCACCTGCAGCATAGCTAGCACCTCTCAGGGGGATTTGCAGTCAGGCTTGCATTCCACTGGTGCTAACGAAGAGACAGTAACTTTCTTTTCAGTAGCAGATTGGATGATGACTGTTAAAGATATGTTGGGGTAAGGGGAATTCAGCCAATGTTAAACTACCTCAGTGAATGAGGGCTAAATTGAAGTTAAGCCACATCTCATTCTAATTCTTAAGAAATTAGGAGATTTTTTTCAACAAGCCACTTCATGATAAATTTTGGGGTCAATTTAAATCTTACTTTTGATACCAGTGGCAGGACAGATAGATCAAGTACCAGTCTACTGTTAGCAGAATCAAGGACCATACATACTATTTCCCAAACATAGCATTGAACTTTCTCCCTAGACCTCCGTGGTTCAGTTAAATGGAATAAACAAATAACGATCTTTTAGCTGACTAACTGGAAAGTATTTTTTCATCATAATAAAAATATGCTGAGCAAGTACTGGACACACAGAGGAAGTCTTCCCAGAGCAAGCTCTATGTACTTATTTAATCTTTTGTTTGACAGAGATAGGCAATTTAAAAGAACCCCATGGCAGAGCAGCATACAACAGAGGAACTTCATCCTCAGCTTGTCATTGATCTCAGCTGTCTATCCTTGCAGCTCTGTCATCAGTCAAAGCATTCACATCACAGGAGTAAACACCCATAGACTTGGCTCAATCTCCATCCTGCCCCAGGACCTGCTCATGTTTTCCTCCTGTTAATTCAATTACCTTATTGTCTGTGCCAGGAAAGGTGTATTATTCCATGTTCAGAGTACTAACTTCACAGGTCTATAAATTCAGTGGGACTTTGCTAGGAGACACCAGCTTTCAAGAGCCAAGGACTCACACAGGAACAATTTTGCTTCAAACAATAGAGACCAAGTTTATGCTTACTTAAGTGCCAGGGAACAAATGGTTTGGGACAAGGAGGAGGGATTGGGAAAACACTATTTTTGCATATGCCACCAAGTCACGTGTCCCAGCACAGGCAGGGTGCAAAGTAGCAAGGTTGATGTAGTCCAACGAGGAGACCAGACCCTGACTGCTGTACCAAGCTAAATACACCCTTTGCACATTCCAGAGAGTTTTGTATGAGCCGTGCACGTAGAGGCATTTTGACACACTCATTCTGTTTACAGTATCACATGAGCCTCACAAGCTCTGGACATTTTACTGTGAATCCTGTTGAAATCAGCATCTTCACACATCTGCCATACAGAGCAAGGGACCCCTGCCATGTAATAAGCAAAGCTATTTATAAAGCACAGAGGATAAAGCCTTGCAAACATACTGGTCTTTATTCCAGCTTTAGAAAGAAGACAGCTGCTTCAGATACCACTGAATTCTTGATGAATGAGCCAACAGGCTGCAGGAAAACACCTTCTCAGCAATTCT